>JAUTXW010003157.1:0-537961 GCA_030620095.1 Kuschelorhynchus macadamiae
ATTGAACGACAATCTCTAAAACCACTTTCCCAAGCCGATCAACAACCTACCCCCTCCCCTCCCCCTTCCCCCGGACCCCTTAATTTCCGAGACTCAACCGGCTCCCCACTCCCTGGGCTACCCTCTTCAGGTTAAGTTAAGTTAGGTTAGGTTATGTTAGGTTAGGTTAGGTTAGGTTAGGTTTAAAGAAGTTAGGTTAGGTTAGGCTAGATTAAAAGAAGAAAAGAAAAAAAGGAGAAGGAAAGAAAAAGAAGTAGGAAGGAAAAAGGAGAAGGAAGAAAAAAGGAGAAACATATAAAAAAGAGAAAGAAGGAAGCGAGAGAAAGAAGATAAGGTGAGGGTGAGGGGTCAGCGGGGGCGAAGCCCCTCAGGGGGGGCTGGCGAGCGGGGAGGGGGGCGAAGCCCCCCTTGGCCCCCCCCCCCCCCCCCCCCCGAGGCAACTGACAGGGAAAGCGACAGAATAAAAAAAAAAAAAAAAACTTATGTATTGCAGGTAGTAAAAGTGGTGGTTGATGGGATATATACTTAAGAACATCCACTCGACGATCATACATTAACATTCGCTGTAATATCAGTTGTCGCTATTATTTTAACGTATAACCAAATTTTTTATCAAATAAATCGATCTAAATCCAAAGTTCCTAACAATGGCAGAAAATATGAATGGAAACGATGTCCAAATTGAAGAAAATAATATGGAGATCGCCGCTCAAATTGAAGAAAGAGAAGAGATTTTTAATAACTTGGAAGGCGATTCCATCACTTATAAACATTCATTTTTGGACAAGTCATCTAGGCTTGTTAGAAGATCATTCTTATGTAACATCGATATTAATTATATTGAAGAGGAGGAAGAGGAAGAGATGGAGGAAGATGATCAGGAAATTGACGAAGGAGTGGATATGGATGGACAATTACTAAATTTAGGAACCGAGGGTGACGTAAAAGTAAGCAAGTTTAGGGCTAGTGAATTATTTAATAATTTTGAAGAAAAGGATGTATGTGTTATACAAAGCTGATTAAATTGAAAGTCGAAGACTAGGAACATTTGCTATTTGCCTTCCTTGTAGTGCAATTCACATGAGATATTTACGGAGAGGGGAATCCGATCACGTGAGCTGCCACTACAAAAGAGCCTATGTTGTTAGTGCTTCTGATTTACATTGTGCTATTTGTAGGATACATCTTTTTATACTAATTCCTGAACATGCTTGTTTACCGCAACAAAAATGAAAAAAAAAGAAATAGAAAATTATATTGTTAAATATTAATATTAAACATATTTGTAAATGTGATGGGATAGATTGGTTTAACAATATTAATTTTAAATATAGGTTAGGTTAGGTTAGGTTAGGTTTAATATTAAACATAGTTTGTAAATGTGATGGGTAGATTAGTTTAACAATATTAATTTTAAATATAGGTTATAAACGTAATGGATAGATAATGTCAAAAATATTAATTTTGAACTTAAATTGTAAAGATAATAAGAATACGTCAAGAATATTAATTTAAAATGTCAAAATGTTACTATAAGCGGTTATATATTTTCAGTGCTATATGCAAAATACTTCTTTTTATTCTAACATCTGACACTGTATTTGTAAATGAAATAGCAATCATATGTAAAAAAAAGTGTCGATTATGTCTACTGCCACTAGAAGCACTCATATATTAGCATAACATTTTGTTAACGCTTGTTTCTGTATTCAATTGAGTTTTCTCTTACTTGATGCAAATTATATTAATATTATTAGTATAATTAAAAAAGTAGTAGATTAGGCTATGCCGGTCCGACAATCAAAACCGTCATTTTTACATGTAAATTCCCATAAGAAAATTTAAGATTCGATCTGCAAAAGTGGTGCCATTTTTAGGCGTGGCACTTTTGTGTCAACCCATAACAATTGTTTTGTTATGTAATGAAAATTATATGTATTAAAAAACTTGTTAGATCATTGTTGTCGTTTCAATATAGGAAAAGGAAAAAATGTGTGTCAATTATTATATATATATTTACATTTACTTTTTTTACAAAATTATTTGTTACCAGAGTTTTCACAAACACAAATTATAAAAAAAATATTATCCTCTTTTTAAAATTACAACAAAATGATGTCTAATTACATCTTTGAAGATTTGTACCAAATAGTAATATCTAGTGCGACATACAGGACAATTGTTTACCATTATAGAACAACAATTTTCATCATTCCATCTTAAAATACATTTTAACAAAAAATGTGGGAACATGTATTTGGTCTACATGAATCATAATATTCGATTATTTCAAAACAAATAGCACAAAACACTTTTTTCTCTTCACTCTCAGTTTTGTTCAAATTTTTTAAAACAATCCCATTATTTTCTTCTCGAACTAATGGTATATTTTCTTCTTGAACTCCTGGTATAATTTCTTCGAGGCTCTGAAGCGGAATGGATCGATTTCTTTCTCCAACTGATTCACTCATTTTATTTTTAATATTATTATTAATAGATTTATTCAACAGATTTTTTTCTTTTAACAGTCACTCGTACCTTAACATACTAAAATGATCTTGATGCACCTATTTATAAGACTTAAGAATGCAAAATCAAATGTGGGAGAACAAAGAGAAAAAAATTAAAAAATATGATGCGAATGAGAATAAAAGGGGAGGAAGTTAAGAATGAGGGACATGAGAGAGAGGAAGAGGAGGAGGAGGAGGCGCTCCCATATTATAACTACTTAAACTCTTTTCCTAAAAAGGTCCAAGAATCACCCCTTTTAACATTAGCACCCAATTAGGAATTGTATAGTACTTCACAATGACTCCCCCTGTACAAAGTAATATGACAGACGGAGACAAACGGTCACTTTTGGCATACCCGAACAGCCGAAAGTCGAACTGCATAATTTAAAATTTTGATAAAAATTGATGTGTTAATTTTGGAAAAATATGAATTCTGTAGTTTTTCAAATATTAATTGCAATATTAGATATTTTTTGACACCCGGTATTGAACAGAAAATTAATTATTTTGAAGCAGTTTATTGAAAGCTACTTTATGAACAATTTTACAGAATATATGAGAAAAAACTAAGTCATTTTTGAGGTTGACGGCTGTGATTCTAATGGTTCGATTCCTTCTAAATCGTTGTCTTCCTCTGAAAATGATGAGGTTTCGTCGTCACTACTTAAATATCCCAGTTTCAATTTTGCCATCTACTTCCCAGTATTTATCTTCAATAGAACGAACATGTTTAACATACGATTTCCAATTTTCAGCCGATATTAAGTCAATAGCTTCTAATGTTATTTTATTTAAATCTTTAATTGAAAGTTCACCGGTGTTGCGCTCTCATGTATATTTTTTGCTCCTGCCCATGCAAGTTCAATAGGGTTGAGGTCGCACATGTATGGAGGCAGCCTTAAAGGTGTGTGACCGAGGTTACGTAAAAGACCGTCAATTTTATACTGTTTTTTCTCTAGGCTTGTTGGCTGTACTTCATATAATTGATATTTTCTCCATGTTGGCTCACATACAAGATTGTTCGATTTAAGCCACGATATCGTATGAGCTTTTGTAGAATATTTAGTTGGCACTTTATCTTTTACGTGAGAATGATAAGACGCATTATCCATTACCACGGCTGATTTGGGAGGAATGTTAGGTAGAAGCTTCTCGAGCAACCACATTTCAATATTATCTCTATTCATCTGTCCATGATAGTCTCCTGTTGTTAGTCCCGAGCGAAAAACTAAAGCAGCACCTGGAACAAATCCGGCTTCTGAACCAGCATGAACTATAATTAAGTGACAGACATAGAAAAAGACTCCAAGTCTCGGTCTCATTAAATTATAATTTTACAATTCAGAACAAACATGACACGTGTTTCGGCCTTTCGAGCATCATCAGACCTACAAACAACAGAGAGAACCTTAGTAAATAATCACACTCACAAATCCTAAAACAATAACTTACAAATAGAATAAAAACACACTAAAGCACAACAAAACAAACAACTACTTATACATATTTGATGGACATTAAAATGAGGTTAAGTCTCACGTGAATAAACAAAATAAAATATTAAAAAAGTATTAAAAAATATTCATCGGGATCGAACCCAGACCACCCTAGTGAGACACCGAAGCAACCACCCACAGGCCACTGGACTAGTCGAGTAAAAGAACCAAAAACTCTCACTCTATGAATTATTGAATGAAATGAAGGTTGCCTACAATTATTATTACATTAAATTGTTAAATATTAGGGTTGGTTCAAAATTAAAAACATCGTTAACGCAAGTGAGAATGGGACTTTTTATAGCTTTGGTTATTTCCATTTTTTCTAGAAGGTCAAGCTCTTGTTTAGTAGTTATGGAAAGAACTGATTATGTTGACAAGGTTATTGGTTTCTTGAACTCTGGTGATTTTGAAAGAATAAACAGAGACCCAACAAACTCATTTTTTACGAGGTTAAAAAGTGGTCTGGACACATTTCTAACAACCTTAGAATATTTTAACATGACAAAAGATAAATTATATCCTATGAACCCTAAAACACCCTTACTTTATGGCTTGCCAAAGATTCATAAAGATGGCACGCCCATGAGGCCAGTGGTTTCATTTATTAATTCCCCATGCTACAAACTTTCAGCTTGGCTAAATAGAGTTCTTAGGGACGTAACGGGTTTTCATAGCACGTATTCTACCAGGAATTCCATCGACTTTGCCAATCACCTGAAAAACGTTGATATTCCCCACAATGCATTATTAGTTTCATTGGATGTTAAGAATTTGTTTCCTAGTGCGCCTCCCGCAGACTGTATTCAGTTGGTAAAGGATTTATTGGCTAGATCTTCTTTGCCACAGTTACTCGTTGATGGCCTCACTTCTCTTCTTACCTTAGTTTTAGACCAAAATTTTTTCAAATTTAATGGACAGTTATATAGGCAAAGGTCTGGGCTGGCTATGGGTTCTTGTTTGTCGCCATTTCTGAGTGAGGTTTTCATGAACAATTTGGAAAACAGGATAAAGAATAGTTATTTTGCCTCCTTTCTAACAGCATATAAAAGATACGTGGATGATATTTGCATTGTGTGGAATGGCAACAGAAATCAGTTGGAAGAGTTTTTACAATTCGTTAACTCCTTGCATCCTAAAATTGAGTTTACATTGGAAATGGAAGATGAAGGAAAGCTACCCTTTCTTGACCTTTTACTATCTCGGAAACACAGTAGGATAGAGTTTGAAGTTTACCGGAAAACATCGTCCACGGATAATGTTATTCAGTAGGCTTCAAACTCTCCTTACACACATAAATTTGCCGCGTTCAACTCCTTTTTCTATCGGTTGTGTAATTTACCATTGTCAAGGGAAGCGTTTGCTAAGGAGCGTGATATTATAATGCAGATTGCTATGAATAACGGTTTTCCTTTGGAGTCCATCACCAAATTATATTACAAATTTATAAACAAGTACAAAATGTCCTATACTGTCATAAATTCAAAACTTAGCGATGAGAAAATATTAAAAATGTCAATATTTCATTCAAAACAGTAAATACTCTCAAGAGACATATAGTAAGGACAAAGGACACAACCGATAAATTGTCCAAATCTGGGGTTTATGCACTAAATTGTAGCGAATGTTCCTCGACCTATGTGGGACAAACAGGTCGAAAAATTTCCACAAGGGTGAGAGAACATTTAAGCCTTGTCAACAAATTCAGAAATACGGATGTAACTGAGACTGTTTCGGCCTTTGCCAATCATTTGTTGGAGTCAGGTCATGAATTTTCCATTTCTGACGTTGATGTTTTACATGAATGTCCGAAGGGAAAAAGCTTGACCTTCTAGAAAAAATGGAAATAACCAAAGCTATAAAAAGTCCCATTCTCACTTGCGTTAACGATGTTTTTAATTTTGAACCAACCCTAATATTTAACAATTTAATGTAATAATAATTGTAGACAACCTTCATTTCATTCAATAATTCATAGGCCAGTGGCCTGTGGGTGGTTGCTTCGGTGTCTCACTCGGGTGGTCTGGGTTCGATCCCGTCTAGAGACATGAATAATTTTTAATACTTTTTTAATATTTTATTTTGTTTATTCACGTGAGACTTAACCTCATTTTAATGTCCATCAAATGTGTATAAGTAGTTGTTTGTTTTGTTGTGCTTTAGTGTGTTTTTATTCTATTCGTAAGTTATTGTTTTAGGATTTGTGAGTGTGATTATTTACTAAGGTTCTCTCTGTTGTTTGTAGGTCTGATGATGCTCGAAAGGGCGAAACACGTGTCATGTTTGTTCTGAATTGTAAAATTATAATTTAATGAGACCGAGACTTGGAGTCTTTTTCTTTGTTTGTTATTAAAACTAGGTCTCTTTTTGAGCAATATGGACAATTTCTTCGATAATTAAGTGACTACTAGAGCGGTAAAGTGTGCGTTACTTGTGGTCATAAGGAATAAGAATAAATTCTGCTCCGAAAAAAGTTTGTTTTATTGAAGTTTACGTCACACTATAAATGGTTCCCGAAGTTCCCTATGGATAATACTGTCAACTAGTTTCTATTTGTTAGTAGAATTCTAACAGTGGCCCTAACTGGAGCCGGATTTTAAAATTGTGCAGCGACAGAGCGATTTGGTGTGATGTGCCATGGCTAGGAGAAGGATCTTCGACGCAAAATGTATGAGGGTAGGAGAAAATCAGTTTTTTGTGTCTCTCTTGGACTCGGATGTTTAAAAATAAACTGAACTGAGATTTTCGTTTAATTCAGAACATAAAAAAAACTATTGTGTATAAGGAACTATCCGAACTGTCTTGTTTCATTAACTGACAATTAAAGCAATTAAGTACTCGTTTAGAAAAAGCAAACACTGTTAGAATTCCACTAACAAATAGAAACTAGTTAACAGTAGTAAACTTCAATAAAACAAACTTTTTCGGAACAGAATTTATTCTTATTCCTTATGATCACAAATAACGCACACTTTACCGCTGATTAATCACTACAACTAAATTAAAGTTCTCAAAGGACCAGGTGGGTTTGACAAGCGTAACCAAAATACTCAGTACACACCGTACCGTTAATTAATAAAAAGACAGACAAATTATTTCGGGCAGAATACTTGAATCCAATTAACTCTTTTAAAACTGAGAAACTTCACAAATATAACTGGGAGAGCTGGGTCGCGACTAAGGGTAATATTTCATAAAAACATTCGACTGATCTCTTTCAAGGTCGATTTTCTAGGAATTGCTGAGAGCATAAATATTGATTTTTATTTTGAAACAGAATCTATTGAAATTTTTAAACATATAAAAAATTTCAATAGAGATACGGGTTACGGTCTACATCACCCGAGGAAACCGATCTTAACACAGGGTCACGGGTCGGCGAGCACAAGTCGGGTATAAAAGCCCGCCTGAATCTCTTCGAGCTCATTCAGTGTTCAGATCTCGTGGAGTAAATATCCCTGAAGATGCCTCGTGCAATCGAAGGCGAAACGTCGGATAGCAATTCCAATTTGACACGGTCTAATCCCAAGAACCAGGATTTCTTAATTGATCAAAGCCGTGAAAGCTTCCGTTCTAGGTTAACTCTGTTTCAACTATGTGTACGGAAATTCAAACATTCTTCAATAAAATGTAAAGAAAATATTTGAGTTATTACTACATATATTAGTAACAGCATACAAGCCTAAGACCTGAAACCACGGTAATAATCTGAAGGAAAATAAAAAAGTTTTTTTTAGTAATTTTTTATTAAAAAATCGACTCTTCCAAGGTTAGCTATGTTTAAAAATTTCTAATTTTGCGATTCTCCAAAAGAATATCAAAAATGTGTTAAATTTTCTGCATTTATACAATTAAAATTAAATTCTAAAAGGTAAAGTAAATCCTGGAGGTAAAAGCCAGATATACGCAAAATCATGTGAATATCACTAAATGTCATTTTTGTGTCCGGTTTTCATTTGCCGCAACTGTGCCACTTTTCTCTGAATAGAACTGTACTCTAATCCGTAAATTAATCATATTTTGAGATTTTCGTCGAAACCTATAAAAGGCAAAAAGAAAGTATCGCCACTTCAACGAAACATGATAAAAATACATGTTCCCTATACGACCATTTTGATTACATTAAAAAGCCGACTTTTGTTAAACTGTTGGTTTTACTCTTGTTCTCTAGCGAAAAACGAACATAACATACATTATCTTGTACTAATTAATAAAGCATTTTGCCTGATTAGATATTAAAATTAAAAATAATATCTAATCGCGAAAAACGTCTAACAGTGAGGGCTAATTATTATGCCTGGTAGCTATATTTAGCAGCTTTACGTCAATAGACCATCAGATTGTATTAGAATGTTACATGAACTCTATACCCTGTAATAGGTAAAAGTGTCTTATTAAAGCAACAGTAAGTTTCGTAAAAGGACACGATATTTTATTTTATTACACAGGTCAACACACATTTTGGTGCCTGCGAACTGTTCCTGGGTAATTTTTGGATGCAGAATGTAAGAAAGTTCTCAGATGTTGTCCATCAGATCTAGTTTAAAAAAAAATTGTGTATATATTTTACGTTATAACTTTTATAATATATAATATTACTATTGCCAGTTAAAAAAACAAAGACACATGGATTTAAGTATTTATTGCAAAAACTTAATTTACATAATTACATTAGTCACTAATCACATAAAAATTTTCTTTTATACGACTTTCTAGAATGGAGTTTACTAGGGTAATCTCGCTGAAGGTTCAAGCAGTAGTCCACCATCATGTGGCTATCCCATCGTCCTTGATAACGATCTTCCATAGTTTTAATATCCTGATGGAATCTTTCCCCCTGTTCTTCACTACAATCACCTAAGTTTTCTGGAAAACGATCTAGGTGGCTGTGGAGGTGGTGAACTTTTACACTCATGTTACAGCCGAAAATATTAAAATTTGAAAGCATAGTTTCCACTAATTCTACCCTTCTGCTTTATATTTGCCAAGAAACTGTACTACTTGAACAAATGAGCACCAAGCGTTAGATTCAGTCTCGTTCATTGATGTGGTGAATTGTAGATCTTTAACAAGTTGCCTTATTAGAGGACCATCAAATATACCAGCTTTAAATTTTTCCGTGCTAATGCTAGGAAATTTACATGACAAATACCCAAAACAATTTCCATCTCGATTTAAAGCCTTCACAAATTGCTTCATTCGGCCTAGCTTGATATGCAAGGGCGGAAGTAAGATTTTTGCTCTTGAAACCAAAGGTTCGTTGATCACGTTTTGTTTTCCTTGAATCATGACATCTCTTGAAGGCCAATTTTTGTTAACCCAGTGCTCATTTTTAGCTCTGCTGTCCCAAAGGCACGAAAAACAAGGATATTTTGTATAACCACTCTGCTGTCCAAGGAGGAAGTTAACCATTTTTAAATCAACACAAATTGCCCACTGATGTTCTTCCTATTTAATTTTTCTCAAAACTAATGCAATTGTTTCATATTCTTCCTTCATGGTAGTAGAATGACCAATAGGAATTGAGCCATATTTGTTATCGTTATGTAAAAGAACACGTTTTAAACTACGTTTTGAACTGTCAATAAAAAGGTGCCAATCATCTGGAGTGTGTTACAGAATACCTAGTCATTTTCCTGAACGAAAAAAGGCAGCAGATCCTGATCTCTTTTACGACAAAATGTAATATTAGTACCTGGACAAAGTAGATTTTTTTCTTTTAATCTGGATGCAAGTAATTCAGCGGATTCCTTTGAGACATTCCGGTCCCTTATAAGATCGTTCAGTTCTTCTTGATTTAAGCATTGCGGAGTTGCTAAATCTGCTTCAAATTCGCTGTCGTTTTCTGATTGAATTCTTTGAACTTCGTCAGACGTTGATGTTTCTGTATCATCTTCTGTCAGTTCGGGTAGACTGCTGAATGATGGAACGGGTATTTCTTCCGAATGCGCTACAGGCCTTCTTCAGTTTAGTGTCTTAATACTACAAAACGACCAAAATTTACACAAAATGATAATACTAAATCGAGTACAGCCAAGCAGGTATAGAAGGATCGGGTCATCGGCAATTACAGGTATAAAAGTAATTAAGAGCAGTGTATTGAGTAGTTCCTGTTATAGGAACATTGGGTCAGGGACAATTCAAGGTATCCATTTGGTTAATTAGATTCTGGGAAATTTCTATTTTGACGATTAAGTACATATTTATCTCTTTATTTGTTGTCCTTTATCAGAAAAAAATATCAATTAACCTGTAACCTGTATCTCAAAAACTAGAGCTGATAGAAAAAATCTGGTGGCATTTTTTTTATTGATTTTCCCGCTCGTTATTCGCAAATAACTTTCTTGTCTCGTCTCGCAAAAATATACCTGATTGGCGCTGAAAATGTTTTTCGGGTTATTAAGAGACATTTCAGTCACAGACTTAATTGAAAGTATATAGTTCTGTTGTTTTAACAGGATGTTTCGGTCACTTTCGTGGTCTTTTTCGACTGTAGGGTACTAAAATAAAATTATTGACATTGCCCAAACAACAGAAATCCACTAAGTCATAATGAGTTAAAAACACGCTCACATAAAAATATTTTAGAAAACAAAAAACACACAGAGACAGTGCAACTGGACATATTTAAAATGTTTGATTTTGGAGAAAGTTTCAACTAATTCCAGGACAACATGGCAACATTGCTATTTGCTTAGCCGTCAATGAGATGACAATCGCATCACCTGTGTTTTGTCAACAAAGAAGTATAAAAAAACTTGCAGGTTTGAAAACGATTCAATTATTTTATTTTGATTATTTTTTTGGAATTTATGTGTATAAAAAAATAGTAAAAACTACGTAATTAGATGTTCGAAATTACCACCGTTTTGTTTGACACATATATTTTTTTCAAAAGACACGCCAATATCTCTTATTGCATCAAAATTAATATCATTAAATACACTTTTCTTTTATAGTCGGAAGTGTATGACTAAATACTTTACAAAGCTCCAAAGAAAAAAGTCCATGTTTGACCAGTCAGGGGATGTAGGCGGCCATTCTCTTCTTCCTATCCAGCGTTTTTGAAATTCATGAATGTCAGCCGTATGGTGAACTGGGGCACCGTCATGCATAAACCATATATGTTCATGGACGTTAATAGGGATTTGGTATAATAAATTTTCTAAAATCGTCCCTCAAAAACTGTAGATAGGTGGTGTCTTAACATCAAATGTACCTCTAATATCTTCGAAAAGTGACCATAAATCTTGAACGAGTCTGTATAAACCCTACAAATACTATATAAGGTAAATGGCCAAAAAGGGAGGTATCTGAAAATATAATAATATACAGGGCGTTTTATTTAAATTAATCAAGAAAATTTGCATGAAGGATTTTCATTTACCCCGTTTACCGTTATTAAAGAATACTAAAGAAAAATATCGCAATCGAAAGAAGACTACATTTGGAAGTTTTCACCATGCTTTATGATAAAGCATTATAGAAAAATACAGGGCGTCAAATGGACCTCTGATAGTTTTCGAAAAGTGGCAATAAATCTTGAACGACTCTATACAAATCCCACACACTACATATTGGTGAATGGCCAAAAAGGACGGAATCTAAAATGAAGCAATATACAGGGTGTTCCATTTAAAAAAAAATGTAAGTTTGGTTTGTGGCAAACTTATCCTCAACCCTGTATAATCGAAAATAATTTTAGGCTCTAGCTCTCAGCAGTCCCTACATATTTGTAGGTGATGAGTTTATCATTTACCCACCTAAGAACCCGGTCTTTTAATGTAGAACAGTTCAAGAGAGACTGTTTTTTTCTTTTTCACGTTTCAGTCACCCCCTGCTGAGATCAACAAAGTATTGGTTTAACCCATTAACACTATTCTGAAGATTACTGTAATAATTAAAACAATCGTTTTTTTCTTGTTTCAGGTAAATTATGTAATACAATCTTCCTCGATAGAGTATATATGGTAAGTATAAACTTTACCTTTTGTTCATTCTACTTGTCGAGTCTTGCTTCAATTAATAGTACTAATAAGCCAATTCTCAGAGACACAAATTCAACCTTAACATTACACCTAGAAATGTTTGCTTTAACGGATTCATTTAGGTGTTATTTAAATAAATCACAAAATGCACAGAGGAAAAAAACTTGTAAAGCAACAAAAGTACGATTTATCACTCTTTGTACTATATTTCTAAAGTTGTGCAAAAATTGCTTGAAGCTCGTTTTTTACTTCCCTCGTAAAAGCGAAGTATTTAATCGTAAAAAGATCATTCTCATAAGTTTTTACAGATCTTCACATTTTAGGGTCCCTAGATGACAAAAAACATGTTTTTTTTTTCAATTCTGTCGGTCTGTCTGTACGCGGCATATCTTAAAATGTATACACCCGACTAACTGTCGTTACTGGAATGACGAGAACCCACACGTATTTAGAGAAGGGCATATCCAGTACCCCCCGAAAATTAATGTTGGGGCTGGTATATTGGGAGACGTAATTATCGGCCTAATATTTATAGAAGGGAATTTAAATGGCGACATGTATGCTGAAATGAAATGCTACAGAGGTCTATTGAACCAATAATAGTGCGGGAATTAGAAAATCAGAGGGACATACAAGGAAATTTAGCATTAGAAGAACGCTTACTATATTTTCAACAGGATAGGGCACCTCCTCATTATATAGTTCCCGTCAGGCAACGGTTGGATGATCATTATCCCAACCAGTGGATTGAAAGAAGAGGTCCTGTTGAATGGCCACCTAGATCCCCCGACCTAACACCTCTTGACTTCTTTTTGTGGGGTCACCTTAAATCTGTGGTGTTTAAAACGCAACCTGAGTCAATAAAGCAACTCAAGGACAGAGTAGTTCAGGAATGCCGTGCTATATCCAGAGAAACATTTGCAAATGTACGCGAAGAATTTGAACAAAGGCTTTATTATTGTCTTCAAAACAACGGGAACCAATTTGAACATTTAATTAAATAATTATAAAAAATTTCACAATTGTGTTTTAACTTATTGTTTCTTTTAATAAACATAGAAGAATTTCACGAAAAACAGCTTTCTATGGTACCGTTGGAAAACATTAAGGTGATGTATCACTCGACCTCCTTTTCTATTTAAGATTTTAGGGATGTATCTCACTCTGCCTAAGAGGTTACAGATAAGGGTCTAATAATACGCTTTTATTTGTTCCCTCTTTATTTTATAGAAAGTGTTTTGAGCGTTTTTTGATTAAGTTTTTCCTTCTTAAGATATGGCAATTTCAAGTTTTTAAATTGTCACGCTGTATATATATATATATATATATATATATATATATATATATATATATATATATATTACACCTAGAAATGTTTGCTTTATCGGATTCAATTAGGTGTTATTTAAATGAATCACAAAATGCACAGAGGAAAAAAACTTGTAAAGTAACAAAAGTACGATTTTTCACTCTTTGGAATATATTTCTAAAGTTGTGCAAAAATTGCTTGAAGCCCGTTTTTTACTTCCCTCGTAAAAGTGAAGTATTTAATCGTAAAAACATGATTCTCATAAGTTTTTACAGATCTTCACATTTAAGGGTCCCTAGATGAGAAAACAACATGTTTTTTTTTTCAATTCCGTCGGTCTGTCCGTACGCGGCATACCTTAAAATGTATACACCCGACTGACTCCAAATTTTGGTCAAAAATCAAAGGTCATAAGGAAATAAATATGTCCTAGAGTATTTATCCAATTTCCAAATTTTGCACAAAAATCAAGCATTAAGTATAATTATTATATGATTACTATATGAACAAATTGATAAAATATTATATTATTGTATGATTACTATATGAATAAACTTATAAAATATTACAATTACTTATAAAAATGTCAGAAAAACAACTTAAGGAAGAACTGCACGCAAAAAGTGAAAAACCAGCGACAAGGTCTAGTCAAGTTCAAAGTAAGATGAAAAGGTAACTACGTATTAGAGAAAACCTCCTGCTCGTCCGACCTCAAAAAAATGTGTTATGTATAGACAATTTAAATTACATTTCATTTAAAAATGGGTCTAAAAGGGGTCACACGCTGCAGAAATACAAAGACATAAGTATGATTTACCATTTCAAATTTTACAGTTACGTAGACAAAGGATCAACGCAAGGCGGTAAAGAGCCATTTTGTGGAAAAAAATATTATATGCGACGACATTTGCGTCAAAAAGTGGTCAAAAAATAGTCGAAAATGGACAAATCTATTTCTATTTTATAATTCTAGATTTGATTTTTTCGTAAAAATTCGCATTTAGCGCCCAACTATACATATTTCCCTATTGAAATCACATTGAAGCTAATACATATCTCTTATAGTTTTAACATAATATTGCAGCGGCGGAAGGCTTGCAAATGATCCATAATACTGCGTGCCCCCTTAAAGTTTTAAAGATTTTCACTATATGGTGTAAAAGCAAAACTTCACCATTACACTAAAGAACATACTCGTAGAAGACCTAGTGTCATCCGTTGAAGAGACAATTAGAAGGCTTGCAGCAGAAGAAGCTGACGTAATAAGGTATAAAACAGCGATGATCATCAAAAATTCTAATGGCGATAAAAACATTAAACAACAATACAGACATTTTGGTCCTTCTAGCGGACGAGGGAATGCTACTGTCGTCATGGACAAAACAAATTACGTGAAGAAAATACAACTACTTTTGGACGACAACATCTACAGAGTAATTCAAGCAGACCCGACCAACAAAATTGAGAGACGGAAAACCAACCTTATAAACGCATCCAACCTACCAGTAGGGGAGAAGAAGGTATTAAGGCCAAGCAGCTCAAGGATCCCGCGGTTCTACGGACTACCTAAAATACACAAGGTTAATGTACCACTTCGCCATTGCAATAGGATCTCCTACTTACAAAATTACTACTATCGCCAATACAATAGGATCTCCTATTTACAAAATTGGTAAATATCTTTCAAATATTCTTAATAATTTTGCAGGAAAACCACATTCATATATTAGAAACTCGACGCATTTTGTAGAAAAACTAAAATCAATCCAATTAGATCCCAAAGATATTTTTCCGATGTAGAATCACTATATACGAATGTGCCCATATATGATTCAATTTTCATAATATCAGATTTATTTCACCATAATAAAATTGACAACTCACTTTTAGAACTAATTGAAGCATGTCTTTCATCAACGTATTTTGTCTTTCAAGGAACTTTCTATAAGCAAACCTCAGGAGCAGCCATGGGATCTCCGCTGTCACCAGAGGTAGCCAATATTTTCATGGAAGCTTTTGAGGAGAAAGCTTTAGAGTCGTCTCCATTAAAACCAAAATCATGGTTCACATATGTAGATGACACTTTTGTAATAAGGCCACATGGTCCAGAAAACCTCTCTCGGTTTCTTGATCATCTGACTCAACAAGATGATAATATAAAATTTACAATGGAAATTGAATCAGAAGGCACGATTCCCTTTCTAGATGTTCTTGTACAAAAAACAAAGAACAAAGGATGGTTGCTTAGGAAACTCTGTATATGGAAGACCAACGCATGCAAACAGTACTGCATGCAAATTGGTTTAAAACCCTTGCGATTTGTGACCAAAATTCTTTACAATCGGAAACAGAGGAACTGATTCATGCTTTAAGAGGGAATGGATATTGTACTAGACGATCAATTAGAAAATATAATATTCCTACTCCACGAAATGATACTAATAAGGAATTACCGATGGGAAGTGTAGTTCTTTCATTTATACACGGAACCATAGACAAGATTGCAAGATTACCTCGCCGGTCCAACATACGTACAATCTTCAACACACACAAGAAAATTGGGCAATGTTTGCGATCGCCAAAGGACATTATTCCTTTCCAAACGGAAGGAGTATATGCAATTCCTTGTTCCTTTGGTGATGTCTATATTGGAGAAACTGGACGAACCATATCGACTAGGCTTAAGGATCATGAACGATGTATCAGAAAGAAACAAATTGTGCTATCTGCTGTATCTGAACACAAACATTCTACTTGACATGTCATAAATGTACAAGGAAACCAAAGTTCTTGCATAGGATTCGGAAAATTAGAGAATCTATTGAAATTTATAAGCATTCTAACAATTTTAAGTCTACATCACACGTGGAAACCGATCGTTACAACGAGTCACGCTTCGGTAAACACAGGTGTACTATAAATAGCCGGCCTGGGTCTCTCCGACCTCATTCAGTGTTCCGATTTCGTGAAGTAAAGATCCCTGAAGATACCTCGTGCAATCGAAGGCGAAACGTCGGAAAGTGATTCTATTTTGACACGGTCTAATCCCAAAAACCTTGATTTCTTAATTTTTACTATATTTGTTGTCAACATGACATTCGCATATACAATAGCTTCTTCAGATGTTAACATGTGAAAGGTAAACAACAGGTAACAAAAACAAAAGGAAAAAACCCAAAGAAGAAGTGAAAAAACTTAAAATTATTTGACTTAAATATCTATAAGAACAGTACGGTTTAGTCAAATAAATTTAACAAAGGAGAGTTATTTAATTCTAATTGATGATTTAGCAAAATGTCTGATGATTTTAATTTGTTTATACAGATATTATTACTCAGGCCCATCGTGAATAATAATATTTGTATAAGAAAGTTTACGAAAAATAGAGAAATCCTGTTTATTAACAACTTTCTGTATAGTTAAATCTAGAAAATTAATGGAGTTATTTTGTACTAATTCAGTTGTAAAAGTTATACTGGGGCGAATATGGTTAATGAAATTCGTTAAAACCTTTAATTATCTCTTTGTTCCAACAAAACAAGCTAAAATGTCATCAACGTACCTAAACCAATAAAGAAAGTTTTTTTTGTAGGCGGGTTTTGGTGTATAGTATGTTCCATATTATCCATAAAAACCACAGCTCGTAAAGGACTCAATGGGTTTCCCATAATTGAGCCTTCAGAACTGGAGCAAAAATTATTATTAAATTGAAAGTAATTTTAATATAAATAACTTTATAGAGTTTATAAGGGAAGAAAAACGGTATGATGTTTACTCTCGGGATTGTACAAACACTGTATTTGAGGTCTTTTCTAGACAGTTATTTGATTATTATGAATTGTGCTTTCCTTTAGTCAAAATTAATATTTCCAGCAAAAATAGGGGCTCAAAAAATATTAATTTAACACCGGAGCGATTTCGCCTAAAAGATAAAGTTACACTGTATACCGATTTGTCAAAACAAGATAAAAATATAAGGATATCACCAAACTTCTTAATAATATTTATAAAGAAAAATTAAAACTATATTATTTATCTAACAAAATGACAATCATATTCAAAATTCGAACAATAAATCAAAAAACAAACAAAAAAAGATTACACACAAAAATTAAATTAGGATTGTTAGTAATGGTGAATTGGTTTCAAAGAACGTGATGGCAGATAATTTTAATTTTGGCTTTACTAATTTATAAATAAATAATAATATTGATATTGTCTTTGTGTGCAGATGTGTCCCATCTTGAACCAGTACCCTATTTTTATTACCTGTATGTGAAAATGATATTTTAAATTTTATCACTAATCTAAAGAATTCTAATACTTCAATGCATGATGGTGTATCCAATAATTTGCTAAAAAAATGTATATTTGTTTTCTGCAAAGTGTTAACTTATCTTATAAATATCTCTGTTTAATTTGCGATTTTTCCGGATCAGTTAAAGTTGGCCACTTTTATACCTCTTTATAAAAAGGAGGATAAAAATTACTATTCAAATTATAAGCGATTAGCCTGTTAAAGTCGAATGCGGTCTTATCGTGTGGGTCCAGAGGTCACCAACATTATGAATCAAATCAGAAAACACAGTGAATACCAAAATGTTGTGTGATTCTTTTATCGAGCAATTAAATCTCGATGGGCTATTTACAAATATACAGGGAGAAAGAAATTAGTTAGACTTAATAAGAAAATTCGCTAAATATGTATTTGGTTAAAATTTTTTGGTTGGCAAAAACAAAAATACACAAAATGGCAACGCCTTAATAAAGTCGGAAGGATCAGGATATGTTCTGTTTATACAGCCACTTAATGAAAGTGAGTTTTTTTTATATCAATCACCAAAAATTATGAGCCCCGCTTGACCTAAAAATCTAACCACTTATACAGTATCATTTATTCAAATGCGGGCCACCCCTGTGCAAAAAAAACTTGTTTTTTTTTGGTATTGCGATAACAAAAAAAAATTACTTTGCAAAAATATTATACACTTTTGTTAAAAACACAAGATAATTAGTTATTACTTTACTCGTGGGATTTTTTCAGCTCTTTACGTTTAAGGGTCCCTAGATGCCGGAAAACATGTTTTCTCAATTCCGTCTGTCTGTAGGTATGTCTGTCCGTCAGTCTGTTGCGGCATAGCTAAAAAACTACTTATCCGATTTCTTTTTTCAATTTTCAGTCTAAAATTAAGGGCCATGCATGCGAAAAATACAGGATATATATATATATATATATATATATATATATATATATATATATATATATATATATATATATATATATATATATATATATATATATATATATATATATATATATATATATATATATATATATATATATATATATATATATATATATATATATATATATATATATATATATATATATATATATATATATATATATATATATATATATATATATATATATATATATATATATATATATATATATATATATACAGGGTGAGTCGGGAGGATCGCCCCAAACTCCAGGAGTGTGTTCTATGAAAGATACTGATTTAAAAAAACTCATATGTTCTTATTCGATTCTCATTTGTTTTCAACTTACAGCATAAATTAGAATATAAACAAGATCTAACAAATTAACGTTTCAATCATTAGATTTCATCATATTAAATGTTCAAAAATGCCCCCATTGAGCTCTAAACATTTTCGGCTTCGTCTACGTAGGGCACCTGTTGCTCTTCTAATTGCCTCATGCCTTTCTTTAATTTCATCTGCAATATTTCTGATACGCTGAATAAGTGCTTCTCGAGTGTCCACTCTCACTTTGTACACTTCATTTTTTAACCAGCCCCATAAAAAGAAATCGAGTGGAGTGAGGTCAGGAGATCTTGGAGGCCAAATAATAGGACCACCGCGACCAATCCAACGCCTTGGAAACCTCCCGTCTAAGTGTTGCCTGACTTGATGTGCGAAATGTGCTGGAGCTCCATCATGCTGGAAGTACATTTGCCTTCTGATGTTTAGGGGAACATCCTCCAGAAGTCCTTGTAATTCATTTTCGAGAAATTCACAATAGTAGTCCCCTGTGAGGCCTTTTTCCAAAATAAAAGGGCCAATGACATAACTATCTATGATACCACACCATACCGTTTACCGAGAACCTATCTTGAAAGTTGCTCTCGACTGTTGCATGCGGATTTTCCTCTGAGCAGACATGGCAATTACGACTATTATTAATACCGTCACGAGTAAATGTTGCTTCGTCCGTGAAAAGTATGCGCGATATAAGATGACGATTATTGTCTATCCACCGACAAAACTCCATACGTTTGGCAAAATCTTCTGGCTGTAGGTGTTGGATTTTTTGTAAGTGGTAAGGATACAAACCTTGCTCGTGGAGCGTATTTATCACTCTTTTTTGTGGAATGTCCAACTGAGCAGCCATTCTGCGTGAACCGATGGTTGCATCTTCTTCTACTAGGTCCAGAATATTTTCTACTTCTTCTAAAGTTGTTGAGTAGCTCTTTCAGAAGTTGTGTTGGCACTGGGAAGTGTTCCGCTTTCGCATAGTTTGTTGAAAACTCTCATAAATACTTTCTTATCAGGATGACGTTGAAATGGGAATCGTTGACGGTATTCTTCAGCAGCAGCTGTAGCATTCCCATTGCAAAAACCATAAACAAATATCATATTCGCATACTCTAAGTGTGAGTAAAAATTCGGCATTTTGGAATATGTTCAACAGCTCGAATTCAAAAATGACATTGACAGGTACGAATTCAAAAATGACACTGACAGATATAGTACCAGTAAATGGAACATTAACTTATTTTGATTTCTAAGCACCCTATAATTATTATGTTGTATGTATGGAATTATGCTTGAAATCTTATTTTTGTTGTAAGTTGAAAACAAATGAAAATCGAATAAGAACATATGAGTTTTTTTAAATTAGTATCATTCATAGAACACACTCCTGGAGTTTGGGGCGATCCTCCCGACTCACCCTGTATATAGCCTATATTTTCCGTTAGCCCCGAGTTTCTGGTAAAGCGATTTTACCGATTTTTTATTTTTAAATATCAAATTTTGTCTTTTAATTAATAAAAAAATTTACAAGTAATTCTATAATTATTTATTTATTGCTTACAAAATTACAAATGTATGCAAAAAAATGGTCTCAAATCTAACAAAAAAAATTTTAAATTAAAATTCACTGGCTAATATCCAGGAGCCAGTGGCAAAAGCTCTGAGAATCGGTAGAAGGGATGTACAGAAACTTGTGCATGAAAAAAAAAACATAATTTACTTCTGAAGAGGTTCAAGAAATGTCCAAAGGCAAAAGACTTAAGTTACAATGCAAAAATGGATATTCATAATGCAATTTATGGTTTATTCACGTCAAAGACTAATATAATCCTTCAGAAACTTTTTAATATTATAGACTAAAAAATATCATCATCACTTAAAAAGTCCTCATGTTCTGAGTCGTCCCACCAATCCCATATTAATTTCTCCGTATGTTCCACAGATTTCTTCCAGTACTCCGGCGTAATATAATTTAATGAATCTTGCTAAACAATTTGCACTTCATAAGACCATCGTTCACGTGTTTTTCGTAATATGATTTTGCTGTATGGCGGCAGTCGTAAAACCTCATGTCCATTTTCCCTTAATATTTCATCTACGTCATATATTGTTGGTTTTTAATAGATTTTGCCATTAAAAGAAGTTCTAGTTTCAACATATTGGGTAAAGGATTTTGTTTTTGTTTTATTAGCCAGTCATAAATATCACTTTTCTTCCAGGATGAAGTAGGTTGTTTATTTAAGATTCTTGAATGATAAGATGCATTGTCCAGAATGATTAAAGATGGAGCATCTAAATTTGGAATTATTAGTTCTCCTTTTAACCACTTTTCAAACAGTTCACAGTTCATATTATCATGGTAGTCCATACTTTTGGATGTTGAAGAAAACAGTAAACTTGCGCCTGTGAGAAACCCTGTTGAAGAACCTGCATGCGAAATGATGAACTGTTTTCCCATCCGACATTCCTTTTTTCTCTTGACACTTTTTACACTGCCATTAGAAAATATCCAAGTCTCGTCTAAAAATACCACTTTTGTAAATTTTGAATTAATATTTTCCGTGTTTTTCTTTAAAAACTGGATACGCTGACTTGCTATATGTGGCAACTCGCATAAAAATCTTCGACAACAGTCATTTTTATATCGAAAACCCAACATTTTTATTAATTTTGACAACGATTTTAGTCCAATGTCCAATATACCTCGATTTTTTAAAGCTTCATTTAAAACATGAAGGGTTATATTAGTTTTTGATGTGTATAAATCGTAAATTGCATTACGAACATCCATTTTTACATTGTCACTTAAGTCTTCTGTCTTTAGCTTTTTTCGTGTACATTTCTTAATCTTCTTCGGTAGTAAATTGTTCTTTTTTTCATGTACAATTTTCTGCACAGTCCTTATACCGATTCCCAGAGCTTTTGCTACTGTCTCCTGGATATTAGCCGGTGAATTTTCATGTCCGTAATTTTTTATTAGATGTAATACCATTTTTTTCGCTTGTGGATGCAAAAAACCCGAAAATTGTTTTCTATTACTCATTTTGTCACTGACTTGTCAATCTCACTTTGAAGTGACATCGCTCAAAGATTTTTGCAACTGCTGGTATTTATATGTTTATCCTCTTTTTTCATATGAAAATGTCATAAGTCTATCTAATTCATCTTCCGGATTTTATGCGGAGCATATGATTACACGTAGTAAAAGAAAAACAAACTTAAAAATTTTGTCGTTGATACATCGTATGATCCGCATGATAACACTACTTTTGACTATATCTAGTATATCCAAACTTTTTCAAATAAATATTAAAAATCAGTTACTAAAATTTATGAACAAAAATAATCTACTGCGTGACTCTCAGCACGGTTTTACGGAATCTGGTAGTACTGAAAATGCTCTATGTGAATTTCAAATGACAATAGTTAATGCTGCTGATAAAAATCTCTGTCAGGCCTGTTTGTGGATTTTTCTCGTGCATTTGACATAGGTAACTGTAACATTTTCTTGTTTAAACTAGAAACGTATGGAATTAGGGGACAGGCAGGGAAGCTGCTGAGGTCTTACCTGAATAGACGTTTGCAATATGTTCTAGTTAACGGGGCTAAAAGTAATTCTTTACTAATAGAGCAGGGAGTGCCACAGGGCTCGGTTCTTGGGCCATTGCTCTATTTGATTTATTCTAATGATTTGATTTCTCATTTGGAGCAAACTTCATCAGGTGTAACAGTTGTGTCATATGCCGATGATACCAATATCATTCAATTAAAACTACTACTGAGATAGTTTATAAAAATGTTTGTTATTTAATGTGTTTTCAAACACTAAGCAAAACCACTTGCACAATTTGCAAATTGACAATAATTGTCTCATAGAATCATGTAACTCATATGTAATTCTGGCCCTAAATTTTGACGAAAATTTACGATGGCTGGATCACATTGAAAACCTCTCAGTTAACCTAAGGCAAAATTGCTATGCACTAAAAGCTTTATCTAATTATTGCAGTTAAAATGTTCTTTTATCGATATATTATGTAAACATACACAGTCGCCTATCCTATGGCATAATCAATTAGGGAGCAGGTTCGGACGTGCAAAGAGTGTTTTTATTGTAGAAGTATGCAATTCGAATTATATTTGGACTTTCTTCCAGAGACTCTTGCCGAGAATATTTCAAGAAATATAAAATTCTAACTATTGCAGGAATTTACATTTTGAAAATTTGTATAGTTGTTTATCAAAATAAGGGCCTCTTCCAATCAAACCGCACTTTACACAATTATAATACTAGAAATAAAGAATTATTATTGCCTGCTTCTCATAAGACAACGTTTTTTCAAAAAAATAGCCTATAATGGTTGCAAATTTTTTTTATAGACTAAGTAATGATGTAAAACAAGCTGCTACTTTAAGAATTTTTAAAAGTAAACTCAAAAAGTCTTCTTAATGCAATGAACTACTATACTGTGCAAGAGTTCTTGAGTATATTTCATGCTCAGTGTTTTTTTTTTGTATATTGTTTGTAATTTTTATTTTAAAGTTTGATATTGTAACAAGCATTTTGACATGCTCGTTACAATTAGTTAAACTTAATCAAATTCTCTATTATATTTCATAAAAGTCGATATTCGAAAAGGTTTCTTTAAATAATATAAAATTTTAATTTTGTTCATAATTAAAACATTAAATTGCATTCAACATGGAAACAAATTTAGTCCTACCCTGGCGAGAGCAGTCTGATTTCTAGATGCTACGAATTTCGGCAACCCGGAATGCGTGTGTATTTGGTTGGTCGAGTCGTATAATTGAAATTTTAGCCTGTTTGTGAGGTCACAGTTTTTTATGTCAATAAAACCAATTGAAGTGAGAAAGGCGTCCTCTTTTCTTAACTTGAATCTGTAGAGGTCAGATCTTGCGTTGCTGAAATGAGCATGTGCTGGATTTAAATTTTAAAGTTTGTATACCTTAAATGGGATTTAAGCAGCAAGGGACCGACCGATAAGAAAGCCACAACCATCAGGCTTTCATTCTTTCTTTAATTCTTTTTCTACTTTCCACCCCTTCTTGGATTTGTATGATGACCATCTTTTGAACAACCTATAAAATGTGAAATTTGGATTCAGAGAAAAGCAGCACTATCAAGCATAGTTTTGAGAATTTGTTTAAAATCAGTAAAAAGTCAATTATTGATTTTATACTTGTTAGTTATAATTTTCTGTCTAGCTAGCTAAACATTTTAAATGTATGCTTAAACTTTGATACAAGATCATAGATATCTTATTTTTATCTTGCCGTCAAAAAAAGAGCTTGATTATTGTACTGATTGCCAAAAAGGTGAATGTCTTATAATTCAGTTTTTGTTATTTAGTAGTCCATAGTAAGATATTTTTGTGTGATTAATTATCTTCATTTCTCGAATACCTTTATTGCATTTACCTACCTATTTACTTAAAAATCCAATACTTACCTTTATACATTTAATTTTTTTTTAAATACAAGTTAAAATTAAATATAAATATAAATAAAGTTTCTCTAACGTGCATTGATTGTATGATTACTGTTGCTTATTGACTAATAGAAATTAGTGTGCTTATATTAATATTTCTATCTAGTTAATTTTATTTGTGGGCTTTTCAGTTAATCGATATCATTTGCACAGCATTGTTTGTTCTAAAATTCATTAAAACAAATTTAATTATTTTATAAATATACTTTGTATAAATTTTCTTCTCCAACGCAAATTTAATACAGATTCTCTAGAATGCCTTGATGTGACGGTAACTGGGCTTATCGACTAATAGAAATTGGTGTTACCATGTAATGATTCCTATATTTCAAGTAGATCGTATTTGCGGGCTTATAGTTACTTCATTGTCAATTGCAAGATATTTCAAAATTTAATTATATATTAATTCTTAATTTATTTTCAATAATAATTAATTTGCCTTAATAATTTTATCTCTCATCTCTATCTTAATACTAAAATTAATTATCAGTAATAAAATTTTTTGATCTTAATAAAATACTTAACATATATTTTAATTTCGATTCCTTACATTTTGTTTAAGGCTTATACATATCATTTAAAACACCTACAGTTATTTTCTTATTATATGGCTTTCAGACATATGTAAGGGTAACTGCTGTTCTTATATTGTACCTTACTTTGTCCAGGGCTTATCATTTTTAATTACGTTTATTTCATTGTTGCTCTATTTTGATTATAAGGTATATTTGATTAGTGTAACTGCTAATGTAGATCATTACTGGTAATATTATTTTTTCGTATATATTGAATTTTAAATCATCTTATCTTTTAATTAAACTTTTCTAAATTTCATTTTTGAGCATCACATGGGCTACTAAGTTTTCTAATATTTTACTTTATGACTTACCTTTTGGCGAATCTGCAAAGGTAAAGCAGATTTCATTTATGCTTGTCTATTTCTGTAAAAATAAAGCAGATTGGTTGTGCCAATATAGGGCAGATTGTATTTTTTAGATATCTTCTAAAAAAGGAAGAATTTAAAATAAATTATTGAAGTACATTTCTAGTGTTTTCCTTATTAGATGGATTAAGTTTAGTATATATATATATATATATATATATATATATATATATATATGTATATGTGTGTGTTGATTTTTACTCCTTCACGGATGCAAAAATACAATGTGTTTTCATTCCGGGTGTACATCCGTTCACTACTGTCGTTCTGAAAAGAACAGTTCTGCTGACGTTTCGCCAAAATCACATTTGGCATTTTCGAAGCTTTCTTTCTCGCGTCCGAATAGAGACTGAAGTGTTGGTGACTGCGACGCTTCCTTTTATACCCCCACTCGGGGCCGAAGGTTATATCTGCGCAGGCGTTGGTCGTTATATATGTTTTCCGGATGGTGCTGTTGTTGTTGCGCTAATTGCGCTTGAGTTTTTGCGATTTTAGATTTGTCGATTATTGTCTTCCATACTGTAGCGCAACAACAACAGCACCATGATAGACCAATAGTTTTAATGATTCGTCCCTTTTATTCAAATCACCTTGTTTTTCGATTTCTATGGCTTCTCGGATTATTCTGGTCTTATAATTTTCTATATTGGCAATCTCCCTACACCCATCGAAATTTATTTTATGGCCGGTTTCCTGATGATGTAGGAATAAAGCTGAGGTTGTTTGTTTATTTCTGATGCTGAGTTTATGCTCTTCCACTCTTGCTGATATTCGCCTCTTGTTTGCCCTACGTACAACTTTTCACAGTCCTGGCACGGAATGCTGTACACTCCGTGGTTTTCCAGTTTGATTTTATCTTTTGGGTTTCCGAGTAGTTTACCTATAGTTGTTTGTGGCTTGTGTATTGTTTGTATGTTGTGTTTCCTCAGAATTCTTCCGATTCTGTCTGTTGTGCCTTTTACATATGGTAAGACTACTCGTTGCTTTCCCGGCTCATATTTTTTGTTCGTTGTTTGAAAGAAAAATAAGTATTTTTGAGGCTATGCTCCGAGAGTTCTATTATATATGCCTGGAAATCCTCGTTCATAGCAATCTTGTCTAATACTTCGTCGATTGGAATACTGGGATATAACGATTTGACATCTAGGCTTGCTATGATATCGTTTTTTTCAAGGACGTTATCTCGTATAATTCGAGTGAAATGCTCCGAGTTTTTTACAAATGAATCAGCTTTTTCTACAGTTGGTTGCATAGTTTCAAAAAGGTATTTCTCCAGTTTTTGTAGCGGTGAATTAACAGCACTAACAATAGGTCTGATAGGTGCCCCTGGTTTGTGTATTTTTGATAAACCATAGAGTTTAGGACATCTGCTCGACTTTTCCCGTGGTATGATTTTTTGTTGAATTTCGGGGTTTATTAGTGAACTTTTTATTTTATTTTTAGTTGTTTTTTCTAGGTACGTTGTCGGGTCCCTTGGAACAGGCCTATAACAATTGTCTTGTAGGATATCCTGCATTTTTTGTACGTAATCTTGAGTGTTCATAACCACAGTTGCGTTTCCTTTATCTGCTGGAAGGATTGTGATGTCTTTATTTTTTCGAAGGTTTATTAGAGCCCTTTGTTCAGTGGCATGCCTCAGCATCAGAAATAAACAAACAACCTCAGCTTTATTCCTACATCATCAGGAAACCGGCCATAAAATAAATTTCGATTGGTGTAGGGAGATTGCCAATATCGAACATTATAAGACCAGAATAATCTATGGCTTCTCGCCATAGAAATTGAAAAACAAGGTGATTTGAATAAAAGGGACGAATCATTAAAACTACCAACAGTATGGAAGACAATAATCGACAAATCTAAAATCGCAAAAACTCAAGCGCAATTAGCGCAACAACAACAGCACCATCCGGAAAACATAAATAACGACCAACGCCTGCGCAGATATAACCTTCGGCCCCGAGTGGGGGTATAAAAGGAAGCGTCGCAGTCACCAACACTTCAGTCTCTATTCGGACGCGAGAAAGAAAGCTTCGAAAATGCCAAATGTGATTTTGGCGAAACGTCAGCAAAACTGTTCTTTTCAGAACGACAGTAGTGAACGGATGTACACCCGGAATGAAAACACATTGTATTTTTCCATCCGTGAAGGAGTAAAAATCAACACTATACACCTCTACGGGGAGGAGATTTTCAAGACAATCAAGATGTATGAGAAACTGAGAGGTAAGAAAACTAATCTTTTATGTGATCTAACCTTTCAAATTAAGTGTCGTGACAGCGATTTACTTCCTACTTTTACACGGTTGTCTTATCATACTAAAACTAGAAAAACCAACCATACTTCAAAATGCTAGTAAGGCGTTATTAAAAGAACAAATCCATTAAACTAGAAAACAACTAGCCGAGACAGAAAAAGAACTTTTAAAGTTACACCTTAAACTAAGTAATATCATTCACCCTTTATTGTGGAATCGTATAGAAACTTTGGCTTTTTGGCGAACAGAATCAAATAAGAATATTAAGACAGATAAACTTTCGAAAAAGTATGACAATCTGCTACGAAAGTCGAGTCAGCCACAAAAATCATCAGTAGACGTCGATAAATTAGTACATAATATATCATTCTACACTCTCTCAGAAAGTGAAAAATCCGTACTGAGTAAGGGTTTTAATTTTGCGATATCTCCTAAGGAAATCCCGAAAGAAGAAATAATAGCTGGAGTGGAAGCTGTCCTTGACTCCTCTGAAAAACACAAGCAGAGGAGATTCGACAAGAGGTGGCAAGAATTTTAAGAACAAGCAAAACACCAAAACAAAACCTAAATGCCACTGAACAAAGGGCTCTAATAAACCTTCGAAAAAATAAAGACATCACAATCTTCCAGCAGATAAAGGAAACGCAACTGTGGTTATGAATACTCAAGATTACGTACAAAAAATGCAGGATATCCTACAAGACAATTGTTATAGGCCTGTTCCAAGGAACCCGACAACGTACCTAGAAAAAACAACTAAAAATAAAATAAAAAGTTCACCGATAAACCCCGAAATTCAACAAAAAATCATACCACGGGAAAAGTAGAGCAGATGTCCTAAACTCTATGGTTTACCAAAAATACACAAACCATGGGCGCCCATCAGACCTATTGTTAGTGCTGTTAATTCGTCGCTACAAAAACTGGAGAAATACCTTTCTGAAATTATGCAACCAACTGTAGAAAAAGCTGATTCATTTGTAAAAAACTCGGAGCATTTCACTCGAATTATACGAGATATCGTCCTTGAAAAAAACGATATCATAGCAAGCCTAGATGTCAAATCGTTATACCCAAGTATTCCCATCGACGAAGCATTGGACAAGATTGCTATGAACGAGGATTTCCAGGCACATATAATAGAACTCTCGGAGCATTGCCTCAAAAATACTTATTTTTCTTTCAACGGGCAAATGTATAAACAAATGGATGGTGCTCCAATGTGGTCCTCGCTATCACCAGTAGTCGCGAATTTATTTATGATATACTTCGAGAAAGAAGCTCTTGAGAAAGCAAGTTTAAAACCCAAATTATGGATTCGTTATGTGGATGACATATTTATTATATGGCAACATGGTCATGCAGAGCTCGAAAAATGTCTGACTCACGTAAATTCAATCCACCCCAGAATACAATTTATTCTAGAGCTAGAGGAAAACAACAAACTACCATTTTTATATGTTTTGGTCACAAAACTACATAACGGACATTTCGAATACACCGTGTATAGAAAACCAACACATACAGACAGATATTTAAATGCAAAATCATATCATCACCCAGCACAAATTCAAGCTGTGGCAAATACTCTAATATCTAGATCCGCGCGAGTAACTGAAACACAGACGAGACAAAACGAACTTAAGGTAGTATCAAGTGCTTTAAAGAAAAATGGCTACACAAATCGCACCATAGAGAAAGCTATTAATCACAGGTTTCCCGAACAACGAACAACAAAAAATATGAGCCGGGAAAGCAACGAGTAGTCTGACCATATGTAAAAGGCACAACAGACAGAATCGGAAGAATTCTGAGGAAACACAACATACAAACAATACACAAGCCACAAACAACTATAGGTAAACTACTCGGAAACCCAAAAGATAAAATCAAACTGGAAAACCACGGAGTGTACAGCATTCCGTGCCAGGACTGTGAAAAGTTGTACGTAGGGCAAACTAACAGGCGAATATCAGCAAGAGTGGAAGAGCATAAACTCAGCATCAGAAATAAACAAACAACCTCAGCTTTATTCCTACATCATCAGGAAACCGGCCACAAAATAAATTTCGATGGGTGTAGGGAGATTGCCCATATAGAACATTATAAGACCAGAATAATCCGAGAAGCCATAGAAATTGAAAAACAAGGTGATTTGAATAAAAGGGACGAATCATTAAAACTACCAACAGTATGGAAGACAATAATCGACAAATCTAAAATCGCAAAAACTCAAGCGCAATTAGCGCAACAACAACAGCACCATCCGGAAAACATAAATAACGACCAACGCCTGCGCAGATATAACCTTCGGCCTCGAGTGGGGGTATAAAAGGAAGCGTCGCAGTCACCAACACTTCAGTCTCTATTCGGACGCCAAACGTGAGAAAGAAAGACAGTAGTGAACGAATGTACACCCGGAATGAAAACACATTATATATATATATATATATATATATATATATATATATATATATATATATCTTTTTTCATACCTCTTATCTTCTATCTTTTGGTCATCTAGACCTGGCGCCCATTTTAAAATCTTTATCTAAAATATCGAACTCACACCCCTTGTGCCTCCGCGTGGCATTATACTGAGCAGCTAGAGGCAAACTAAAGAAATAAAATATTGTTTATAAAACTTAAGAACTTTTAATTAATAATAACAAAATAAAACACATATAAAAAACAATTAAACCTTTATTTCAATATGTATATGTTACTTTATACAAATTAGTTTAATAATTATTGGTTTGACGTTTTCTCCAATTACTTAAGTTTTTTTGTAGGTACGCTAGTTAAATTGAAGAAATAAAATTATTATTATTATTATTTTGAGAGGAATAGCATGAAATTGTAAAATAAATTTTCAGTAAAATCTAATTATCCAAATTACTTCAAAATTGTCAAATAGAAATGAACTGGTAAAAGAATTCTAAATGGCAACCAAATAAAATGTTTAAAAAATCAGCGTAAACAAAATTTTAATTCAGTTGACTTAAAATCTAAAACTAAACTGGTACGGTTTTAAAAAATTACTTATTCAATATATTTTATATTAAAGCCACACCACTAAATTGGGCCACATTTCAGTGTTCCTAATAAAAGGAAAGAATCACAACGAGGGAAGTTTCGAGTAAAGGAAATTTACTGATTTTTTACTCTGCAATCGTTCCTGGTACCTTGAGCGTGAAAAATGTATAGGACATTAGACTCTATAATAACAATAATGGACTATGGGATAATAGGACCGGAGATATTAAGTTCGTTATTTTTATGTACATATAATTTGAGCGTGTAAATCGTAATTTACTTTTAATGTGACATATTTTCCTGCATCGGAGCTCAGACAGTTTCATGCTATTAATTTTAGTATATATGACTCGCACCTTTTTTGCTCCAATGTTGATAGTGGGTGGGAACATCTTATAATAATATTTTATCTACGTCTGTGAGTTAAGAAGCATTTTCGTGAGTTAAGAGCTTTATTACCGCACGTATTTTCACTTATTCATTCTTTTTTAATTTATTTTCAGAAAAAGCTTTTTATAAATTATTTTTTAATTTGAAGAAAAATTTATGTTATAAATATAGAAAAGTCTTTCAAATAAAGATCAGGTTTTCGGTTAGACAGATAATGACGTTTTGAAATCATGTGTAGAACATGGTAAAAACTGTTCACACTAAATGTTTTGACAAATGTAACAAATATAGAGAAACAATTAGCAATTTGTGTGTAAAAGTTTATTTTTTAATAGCAATATTGTACCTGTAATAAGCAATTTGTCATTTTTTGTTTCATCAACCTTCAAATATGCAAAAACCCAAATAATATCAAACACAGCCAGATATAACACTGGACTATAAAAATAATTTATTTAATGATAAAAATAAAGATTTGTTATTTTGCTAGGACCATATCCCCGACATGGTTAGCAATTTGACAGACAAGTTATTGTGGTTACCTTTCTCTATTCTTGCTTGTCATGAAAACCTATACATTCCTGCAGCTGCCACGTTTGCTAAAAAATAGGGACGTACATGATCTTCGGAAAGCCCCATATATTCTTCTGGATGTTCAAGTTTGAGATACATAAAGACTTTGTTTTGGCAAGGATCCAAAAGAATTAATATTCATACACACACCATTTCGAAATTGGATGAAAAACCTGCTATGCTCGATGTTACATGGGCGAAGATTAATGTATTTTCGTTTAGTTAAACCATGTCTATCTCTTGAACATTTACAATCTGTAATATAGTGTGTAATATTGGTTTTAGTTAATACCCTTGACTTTTTTGATTGATATCCCGCAGACTAATTTTCTAAATTTGCTGATATCAATATTGAGTTTAATAGATATCATTGTTCTTATCATAGAATAAAACGCCCAGAAAGATGAAGGCCTATACAGAGACTCCCCGAAGTTACAATAAGTAACTTTTCATTCCCATAGTTCTGCATATTCTTCTTTCTGCACCATTTTTGAAACCTATTAAAAATATACTCGTATTTTGGCCTGGATTTTTCGGGAAGCAACCCGTCAATTGCCCTGTATGCTTCCTGCTCAATATCCGCTTCTTTCTGAATCACTTATTTTGACTAAAGAAACTAAAACTGTCAATAAGATATTACTTAAATTGACACGGTGAAACAATATATAATATTATAAGAATTATAAAACCCTTTATAATTTTCATTTTATTAATTAATTTATAATAGATTTCTACAAAGTGTAAATTACGTATTCGGTTATTTAAATAAAGGTTTTTGTAATTCTTATAACATTATATAATTTTTTCCCCCACAAAAAATGTAATTATATGAAATTGAGAGACTGACGTCTTGGCGACTATACCTCCTCCTGGGACCAAAGATGTTGATGATGTTGCGTTAATTCCTTGATTTTGTTTGTGATTTTAGATTTGTCGATTATTGTCTTCTATACTATTAATAGTTTTAATGATTCGTTCCTTTTATTTAAATCACTTGGTTTTTGTATTTCTATGGCTTCTCGGGTTATTCTGGTCTTATAATGCTCTGTATTTACAATCACCCTACACCCCCCGAAATTTATTATGTGTGTCCTGATGATGTAGCCATTCGGGGCCGAAGTGGTCACTTCGGCCTCTGAAGAAACAAAAGCAGAGGAGATTCGATAAGAGGTGGCAAGAATTTTAAGATCAAGAAAAACACCAAAACAAAACCTAAATGCCACTGAACAAAGGGCCCTAATAAACCTTCGAAAAAATAAAGACATCACAATCCTTCCAGCAGATAAAAGAAACGCAACTGTGGTTATGAATACTCAAGATTACGTACAAAAAATGCAGGATATCCTACAAGGCAATTGTTATAGGCCTGTTCCAAGGGACCCGACAACGTACCTAAAAAAAACAACTAAAAATAAAATAAAAAGTTCACCGATAAACCCCGAAATTCAACAAAAAATCATACCACGGGAAAAGTAGAGCAGATGTCCTAATCTCTATGGTTTACCAAAAATATTGACCTATTGTTAGTGCTGTTAATTCGCCGCTTCAAAAACTGAAGAAATACCTTTTTGAAATTATACAACCAGCTGTAGAAAAAGCTGATTCATTTGTAAAAAACTCGGAGCATTTCACTCGAATTATACGAGATATGCCCCTTGAAAAAAACGGTATCATAGCAAGCCTAGATGTCAAATCGTTATATCCCAGTATTTCTATCGACGAAGCATTGGACAAGATTACTATGAACGAGGATTTCCAGGCACATATAATACAACTCTTGGAGCATTGCCTTAAAAATACTTATTTTTCATTCAACGATCAAATGTATAAACAAATGGATGGTGCTCCAATGGGGTCCTCGCTATCACCAGCAGTCGCGAATTTATTTATGATATACTTCGAGAAAGAAGCTCTTGAGAAAGCAAGTTTAAAGCTGAAATTATGGATTCTTTAAGTGGATGACATATTTATTATATGGCAACATGGTCATGCAGAGCTCGAAAAATTTCTGACTCACGTAATTACAATACAATTTACTCTAGAGTTAGACGAAAACAACAAACTGCCATTTTTAGATGTTTTGGTCACAAAACTGCGTAACGGACATTTCGAATACACCGTGTATAAAGAACCAACACATAGAGACAGATATTTAAATGCAAAATCACATCATCACCCAGCACAAATTCAAGGTGTGGCAAATACCCTAATATCCAGATCCGTGCGATTAACTGAAACACAGACGAGATAAAACGAACTTAAGCTAATATCTAGTGCCTTAAAGAAAAATGGCTACACAAATCGCACCATAGAGAAAGCTATTAATGCACAGGGTTCCCGAACAACGAACAACAAAAATTATGAACTGGGAAAGCAACAAGTAGTCTTACCATATGTAAAAGGCACAACAGACAGAATTGGAAGAATTCTTAGGAAACACAACATACAAACAATACACAAGCCACAAACAACTATAGGTAAACTACTTGGAAACCCAAAAGACAAAATCAAACTGGAAAACCACGGAGTATACAGTATTCCGTGCCAGGACTGTGAAAAGTTGTACGTGGGGCAAACTAACAGGCGAATATCAGCAAGAGTGGAAGAGCATAAACTCAGCATCAGAAATAAACAAACAACCTCAGCTTTATTCCTACATCATCAGGAAACCGGCCATAAAATAAATTTCGATGGGTAAGAGTCGAGGGAGATTGCCAATATAGAACATTATAAAACCAGAATAATCCGAGAAATTGAAAAACAATGTGATTTGAATAAAAGGGACGAATCATTAAAACTACCAACAGTATGGAAGACAATAATCGACAAATCTAAAATCGCAAAAACTCAAGCGCAATTAGCGCAACAATAACAGCACTATCCGGAAAACATAAATAACGACCAAGGCCTGCGCAGATATAACCTTTGTCCCCGAGTGGGGGTATAAAAGGAAGCGTCGCAGTCACCAACACCTCAGTCTCCATTCGGACGCGAGAAAGAAAGCTTCGAAAATGCCAAATGTGATTTTTTTTTTCCTAATTTTCTTGGATTAAGGTCATTATATTAAACGACACATTAAAAGGTAAATTTTAAAACATATATTTGATGCCTCGGTAACGTTTCGACCATAGTTTTGGTCTTTTTCAAACCTAAAAGTTTTTTTGACACATTTTTTTATATAACAGTTAAAAGTATTAAAAATTTTAAGACTTACCATAGAACGTAAAATTTTGAAATAAGTCATTTCACAAAATAAACATATTTTGACATATACTAGAACATTCATTTTACATTTTAAAATTACTGGGACGTTCACTTTGTTAAAATCAGACAAATACAACGACTGCGAATGATTATAGTAAAGATATATATATTTTATTTAAGTTGCTAATATCTTTTTTATCGTTTATGGTATCATTGTTTTTATGAAATCAACCATCTCAAAAAATTCCCTTTTTTTAACTGAAGTTCAGTTTTTAATATGTTGGCTTGTTCATAGTTGTATGTATGATTTTTGGACTTTTCGTGATTTGTTAATGCTGTGGTCTTTTTTTGTCGTATTTGTGACTTTTTAGTCTATTTTCCAAATATTGGCTTGTTTGTCCAATATAAACACCGTTGCAAATGTTGCACGGAATCTGATAAACTATATTGCTTTTTTTATTAATTGGCATTTTTGCCAAATTATATTACTAAAATTTTTTACTAGCAAGTTATATCCTTTGTGGCTTGTCACGATGTGATATTTTATAAAAAGCTTTTGAAATTGCTGAAATGAACCATTTATGAAAGGCAAAAAAATGTATTTTGATTTCGTTTTCGAACAATTTGATTTAATATTAGAGTTTTTAGTATTGTAATATTTATGAATTCTGCTTTTGAATAACTTATTATTTCAGTATGAAGGGTATTGGTTTAGTTGCAATGTTGTTTTAGCTTTTCTAATGGCTATTTCTCTGAATTAAGGATCAGAAAGTGTAATGGCTCGATCTGCCAAACCAACAATAAGATTTTTTTTTGGGATATTGGGTGACAAGAGGTAAAATTTAGATATCGAGAGGACCAAGTTTGTTTTGTGTACCATTATGTTTTAATTTTATTTTCTGTATGATGTAAAGTTAGGTCCCAAAAATTGATTCGGATGTTCCCTTCGGTTTCAATTGTAAATTGTAATCTTTTGTGGTATTGATTAAAGTATTTTAATATACTTACTGCTTGATTAGTTGGAATTGCAGATAGTACAATCGTCGACATAACGATAAAAGAAAGGTATACTAACTTCCATACTATTTAGGACACTTTCTTCTAGATCCTTCATTACTATTTGGGCAACCACGCTCGATATCGATGCTCCCATAGCACAACTCTCTATTTGTTTATATAGCTGATTTTCTTATAAGAAATACGTAGAATTTAATGTTAATTCTACTGCTTTTAAGAATTCAACTTGGGGTATATCTGTGTATTTTTTTATTTCTTTTTAATTATTTTGGTAGCCAATAAGATTGGAATAGTTGGTAATGTTCTGGATTCTGGTTATAAATTTTTTAGTTTTTCTTTAAAATGATAGGAATCCTTGATGTAGTAATTATTTTTATGTACAACATTTTTCAGGATTTCTTTTAAATACTTTGATAATGGTGTAAATGGAGATTGAATACATGAGACAATTGGCCGTAATGGGATATTTTCTTTATGCAGTTTGGGTAATCCGTATAATTCGGGTGGAACAGCATTGCGAATTTTTAGTTTTTTGGCAATATCAGGTGATATCTTATTTAACACTTAAAATAAGGGTGACTTTGTAAAAAGTTGTCTATTTCAAAAATTTGTAGTTTTTGAGTTATTGACGATTTAACATTTTATTTTCTAATAATGCCAGACGGCTTCTAAGTTTTCTTGTTAGTTGGCTATGATAGGGAGGCCTGGCGAGAACAAAATCAATTGGTTACTATTGAAACGTAATATTTATTGTCGTTTGACAATTAAATTAATTATAATAATTATTAAACTAATAATCATGCCGGGGCGATAAAATTACACACACGAGGATTATTTGAATTTGTTTATTATCTATGGGGAATCTAACAGATATCCAGATAAACAGAAACTGTCACAGAACAGCGTTAAACAAATATTGGAAAACTATAAAAATTTTCGAAACGTCAAGGCAAAAATTAATAAGAGGAAGCCCATTGTTGATAATCAAAATGTCGAGATTGCGCTTCTGGGATATTTTGCAGCATATCCAATGACATCCCTAAGAAACGTGGCAAGACAATCAGGAATCTCGAGGAACTCAGTGCATAGGATTCTGTTAAAACATAATTTCCAACCTTATTTAATATCATTGGTTCAACATCTAAAAGACACTGATTTGCCAAAAAGAGTACAGTTTTGCGAGTTTATTTTAACGATGGTACAAGATATCCCTAGATTTTTGGACAATATAATTTGGACCGATGAAGCAAAATTTACTAAAAATGGCCTTTTCAATAGACAAAATTCCCATTTTTGGAGTGATTTGAATCCTTATGCAGTAAGATCGCGGAACTTTCAAGAATCCTGGCAATTTAACGTATTTTGTGCAGTAAGGAACGATGGAATAATAAAACTGAATTTTTACGAAGAAAATTTGAATGGTAAGTTATACATTGCCTAAACACAGAGACTTTTTTAATGAAAAATAATCCATTTAGATAATAATACAATAATTTTTCTTATCAATTTAGCGTCAATCCAAAATTAGATATCATTTAGTAAATATTATTACATAAATAAATTAAATTAAATTATTTATACATGTCACACTACACTACTTCATACAAATACTGGTCCACATACCGTAACATATCATATCTAAAAAAATACATCGTCCCAAGTTTTATAGGAAAGTTATCTTTAGTTAGATATTTACAAGCTATTTATACAGGGTACTTTAGAAAGTCATAAAATACTAAAGCTTCTTTTTTTTATTGAGCACTCTTCAGATTAAATTAATTGAATTTTGATGTATTTTGTTTCTTCTTAAATCAATAAATCGATGAATATTATCAAAGCATTTCTTTCCGTAAAATTATGTCTATAAACTTTTGTAGGAGACAGATACCTGAATATTCTTGAAGAGTTGGACAACGAATATTTAAGTAATTTACCTTTGACAGAACATAGTCAAATTTTCTACCAACACATAGAACGGTTGCAGTTACTAACTTTTTACAAGCTACGTTTTACGACAAGTGGAAAGCCAACAACGGACCTTTCCTGTGTCCTCCTCGTTCCCTCGATCTGACAGTCTTAGACTATTTTATATGGGGAACGATAAAAGGAATCGTTTATTTTAATCCATTAGCAACGAAAGAGGACTGTATGGCAAGGGTAAGGGACGCGTTCGAAGGTTTATCTCCAGCTTCAGTTAGAGCGGCCACCCAAGAGGGATTTATTCTGAGATGCGAAAAATGTTTGGAAGTACAAGGTCGACATTTTCAACATTTATTGAAAAACTAAGTTGCGCTCTTGTGTAGACTAGACTATAATGGGAATAGGCTTTCTTTAATTAATTTTTGTCTTCAAGGTTTCAACATTTTTATAGTTTTCCAACATTTGTTTAACGCTGTTCGGTGACGGTTTCTGTTTATCTGGATATCTATCAGCAAATATCTGGCATGTTCTTGTTAAAACTCTGTTAGATTCCCCATAGATAATAAACAAATTCAAATAATCCTCCTGTGTGTAATTTAATCGCCCCGGCATGATTATTAGTTTAATAATTATTATAAATACTATAATAAATAAATAATATTTTAGAAGGTAATTGTCAAACGACAACAAATATTACGTTTCTATAGTAACCAATTGGTTTTGTTCTCGCCAGGCCTCCCCATCATGGCCAACTAACAAGAAAACTTTGAAGCCGTCTGGTATTATTAGAATAAAAAATGTTAAATTGTCAATAACTCAAAAACCACAAATTTTTGGAATAGACTACTTTATACAAAGTCACCCTTATTTTAAGTGTTAAATATGATAAAATTATAAAAATTGGGGGTTTTCGTATGAAAAAAGTAACTTTTAACGATTTTTTAAAGTATATTTATAATGTCAGTTTTTGATCACCCTATATTTATTTATTATAAAAATATCAGCACAGGCCACTAAAGTGTACCCTTTTAGACAAGCAAGCCAACCTCAAATAAATAATAGAGACTTCGATAAGCAGATATTTATAGTTACGTCTAGATCTGCAAACGTCATTTTTTACATAAAATTCAAAATATCTCACAAAAACAGTTCAACTTAGGTAAAGGATATTATACATGAAATTAACCTAGAATTTTTCGAGGAATCCAAAAATTCGATTATATATAGGGTGTTCCATTTAAAATAAGAAAGTTCTTGAAAATATTTTGCGCGAATTGCCCCCATCGACTTTAGCTAGCTGCCAAAATTTCAAAGTTTTCTAAAGCCCACTTTCTGAGAAATTGATCGCGGCAGTTCGTCGTGGGACATCCTGTATATATGTATATATATATTTATAGTTTTATTTTCTTGGAATTTTCGGTTCTTAGAATAAATGAAACAATTGAGTGTTAAAAATTGTCATTTATTTGTAAACGTTTCAACCATTGCATCGCCTTCATCAGTACTAAAACTTTAACATAAATTATGTAAACGAGAGAAAGAAAATAATACTTCTCGGCTTACCTCATTAAAACAACAGATTTTCAAATATAAAACAACACATAATATTGTATAATAACAACAGACACACATGCAAATAAGACGGGACTGTGGATGTTAATACGATTACCAGTAAATATTTAGAAGCGCCTATAGACATAGGAATTCGTTTTTTTTTTCGGCAGATGGATGGTTTCTTTATAGTATTTATGAATTAAGTATTTTAATTTATTAAATTATAATAGATCTTGCTGAGATATATATATATATATATATATATATATATATATATATATATATATATATATATATACAGGGTGGTGCAACCAAGATGGGGTGGACGATTGTGGGCAAACGGAGAGGAATTTGAAAAAACATTTTTGGGATATGATTGATAGTCAAGAACGCTGTGTTTTAAAATTATACCCATTATACAGGGTGGTCTGAAAAGTTTGTGGTGAACCAAACTTGTGTTTTTTTAAATGGGACACACATTATTTTTTGATTCTCCTATTCGTTACGATCATTTTGATATTCTAAAATTTATACCAAGGGAATGGGACGAGGTTAAAGTGGAAAAAAGGGTTATACTCCGGTCATTTTTTGAAAACAATTGAAGCAGGTATGGAAAAACCAAATATTCTATAAAATGTATTGTATCTAGGACTACAATAATCGCTTGTAAGTCGTTCAAAATTATTCACTGTTGTACAGGGTGGTCAAGTTTTTGCAAATTTACCTTGGATTGAATTTTTTTTAAATGGAACACCCCATATATTTTACTGTCATATTAAAGATAACATCGCCAGCTTTCAGAAAGTACCCTATTTGATATCTTTCTAACCAACAGTTTTTTAGTAAATAAACCGTAAAACCAAAATTTACTCATTCTAACAGAAACGGTATTATTTACGTTGCTTAAATTGACTACCTATATTAAGGAGGCCATGATATAATCATAAATGAAAAGAAAGATTGACATTCTTGTCAAAACCGCAAAGTGTCAGAGAATTGGCATCAATTACCATTGTTTTTTGACGATAAGCCGAGAAATTGTTAAGTAACAATGAGTTTGAGTACTCCAGAGTTGATAAACATGACTTTTATGTTGGGCGAGTGTCAAAAAAACCCTTTACTAGCAAGCAGGGTTTATGCGGTACGATATCCCGATGCCGAAAAAAAACCAATACCTGAAGCTTTTGCAAGTTTATTAGAGAAATTTCAAGAAACAGGCAATGTTGCTTTTAAGAAACGTAAAGTAATTAATAAACCAGTTACCAATGAAGATAATGCTTTGACAGTATTATTAAAATTGAGAGAAATTGAGAGAGCTACTGATATTGAACGCACTAGTATTAAACGGATTCTGAAACAACACAAATATCATGCCTACCACATTGAATTACACCAAGAACTGTATGATCGCGATTACGTCCAACGACAAAGAGTTTTCAATTTGGTTCTTAAATACAATTTGGGATAATCCAGGTTTTGTAGATAGGGTGCTGTTTTCAGATGAAGCAACTTTTAAATGCAACGGCTTAGTTAACAAACATAATATGCATTATTATTCAACCGAAAATCCACATTGGATTCGTCAGGTTGACCATCAAAATAAATGGTCAATTAATGTTTGGGGAGGTATAATTGGCTCTCATGTTATAGGACCATATTTCTTTGAAGAGCATTTAACGGGAGAAGTCTATTTAAATTTTTTTAGAAATGAGTTGCCCGTATTGCTCGAAGACTTACCTTTAATGTTAAGAAATTCCTTATAGTTCCAACATGATGGAGCACCCCCGCATTACCATAGGCATGTGAGAGATTTTCTCAATAATTGGAAAGGAGAGCATTGGATTGAGCGAGGTGGACCAGTTAAGTGGTCTGCGAGGTCACCCGATTTAACGCCACTAGATTTCTTTTTATGGGGACATGTTAAAGAAGAAGTTTATAAAGAGGTTCCAACCACAGTGGAAGATATGAAGTTGAGAATAATAAGCAGTTTTCGCAACATTTCAGACCTGACTTTGAGAAAAGTGAAACTTTCATTTATGGATAGACTCGAAATGTGCCTTCAGCAAAACGGTGGTTTAGTTGAACATCTTTTATAAGTTTTAATTACATTGTTTTTGTTGATTTATATTAAATTTATTTTTTTTGTAAAAAAAGATCTGTTATTAATACTGTCAAAGCATTATCTTCATTGGTAACTGGTTTATTAATTACTTTACGTTTTTTTGAAAGCAGCATTTCCTGTTTCTTGAAATTTCTATGATACGACGCTGGTACTCCGCGACTGCTTGAATTGCGACCCCATTGCAGAAGCCATAGACGAATATCATATCTGCATATTCACGATGCGAGAATATCACAGGCATAATGACGTATTTAGATCTAAAGTTTCTTAAATAATTATTGTCAGATAATAAAATTATGAACAGAAATTGACAGTGACAAAATTTGATCTTATTATTAACTGACATTACTATTGCTAAGTAACAGGAAAAACGATGAGAACACCAACCAGCAGTTGTTCTGTCAGGCAAGGCACACTTCTATTTTTTTACAATACATGCATACTTTATGTGAATTTGATAAAAAAAATCACATGCGCCGAAATCCACTTTTAACAGGTATACCTTTTTGACGTAGAAATGGCAAGGGAATAATTTGTTTTACTCAAAAATGTAATACAAGACTGTACCAAAAAGTTGTGATTGTTCGAAGAAGTAGAAAGACATGTAGGTGGCGCCCCCTACAATTAAGAGCAATACTAATATTAGATTCAAATTTGTCATACCAAAAAACTCCCGTATATCAATTTTCACTCCATTATTTACATTATCATAGATTTTATTTAAAAAATAGGAAAATTAAATAAAAACTTTAACATCCTGTATCTCGAGAACTAAGGCCTTGCGGACACTTTTTTTATATAGACTTTTATGTTTATTTTTTGGTCCTGAATATGTACCTGAAGTATTGACATTTCCTCATGAATCACCCTGTATATATATATATATATATCGCGCCACTGGTCTTTCTGTTTCTATTGACACATCATCAATCTCGAATCGTTTTTATTTTAACAGTTGTTAACGTCTAACGAAATTCTTTCATGGAAAGGACATTATATATTTGAAATAAATTGGAGATATCAATCACGTTTGGGTTATTTGAAATTGGCAAGAAAAAGATTGGCAAAGAAAGAAAAATTCATCATAATCATTTCTCCACCATCGATACTATAATACTCGAGAATATTTTGAGAGACTGCGGCAATTGTGGTAGGGTTCAGTAGATATATTTAAGACGAGGGTAGCAGAGCTAAAGAAAAAATCCTTAATTAAACATTATTGTAAAGTGCTCCTTTTTCCAACACATTGCCAAATTAAAGCCAAGTAAAGCTCATATACAACATCCCGTCATGTTTACTTAAGGAAATTAATATTCAAAACCTCATAAGTTATTAATATTTCCTAAATGTTTAGTTTGACGAAAATAATAAATTAGATACCAGAAGATGGATGTTTCCATTAGGGGGCGATGAATATTAATTACGTCCAAATTTATCAATATTTTAACTCGTAACTGCTGTATGTAATTAATGAAATACTGTTAAACACTAAATATATGAAAACCTTTTTTCTATATGTTAAAAGCTTTTTAATTTGAAATGAAAGCATATGTTTTAACTCAACAATATAACTAATGAATTTTTAAGGAAAAAAATCGGTAAATTTCCTTTATATATACAGGGTGATTCAAATTCGACACAATTGGGATCTCGGCAACCGTAAGAGATACGAAGATGGTTAAATTGGGACAAAGCTGCCTTTTGAAGAGCACAATAATATGTTTTTTGAAAATCGGACCTATCTTAATTACTTTTTGAGATATTGAAACACCCCTAACCCCGGTCTTATAGAAAACTCATAATTTCTCAATTATCTGCGATCGTCTCTTAAATTATTATTTTATTACCTACGTTGTGTTCACTCTAGTTCCTAAGAAGTTGACACAATTTGCCGCAAAACATGTGCTCATTAATTACGTCAATAGAACACCAATAAATTAAATATACACCTTTTTATTTTTAAAATAAGTAAATATGAACAATTTCAAGACCAGTAAATATAAAATTGGTTGTTTTTTTGTGTTTATATATATTTTTTTTATATAATCATTTATAGCGTAACCTTAATTAGTTTTTCTACTTAATATTGTCCTACTCGTTTAACCATGTTCTATATACAGGGTTATTCACGCAACCCGTTCATTAAAAGTTTTTGATGATGTCATTTAGATCAAATTTTGGGATTAAGGTAAGGTCAAGGGGTACTTCTTTTTTGAAATATTTTCAACTTCATGTCACTTCCGGTTTAACCGAAAGTTGGTATCAACTTGCTTATTTTAAATAGAACATCCTGTATTTTATGATATTTTTGGATTCTAGGGAGAATTTTAATGCTATTTTATGTAGCATGTCCTATACCTAGGTTCAAGCGTTCTTAAAATACTTGACCTTGAACCGAAAATGAGCTTTCGGGGTACCAAATTTTAAAATTTCATATTTTTGTAAGTTTTGAAGATATAATCTTCATATTTTGCAGACGATCGGTAAATAATCTTAGGTTTCTATTTTTTTTATTGAATTTGTCTATTTTTATACAGGGTGTCCTAAATTCAGTGGCAAACATTCACATTTTCAAAGCTGCTAACGTCCGTTTTTTTAAATGGGGCACCCTATAACTTTATGCACTATCAAATGTAGAATTTCATTTTCTATCGAACTGTATTAAGGTTCCCTATACCTATTCGTAACCATTTTCGAAATAATTGGGTTTTATAAAAATATCGTATGTATTTGCTTAAATGTTTACATGTTCCAATGGTGAGCCATGGATAAACAATTGAGATCCAATATCCAATATGACAGATGATTAGTATGCGTTATTTATCGAAAGCTATCAGTGGTAAACTAAATCTTCTAAATCGAAATGGAAGAATGCTAAAACGCTGATATTCTCAATCTATTTTGTATTCATGGAGAATGTTATACAATTTTGGAGAGAACGTGTCGTGTGTTTAATGAACGCCAGCCTGATTTGCCGCCAATGAACAAGTCAAAATTCAAGAGGATTGAAACGAACTTTTTGCGTTTTGGCAAGTTTAAAGTTACAAAAAATGTTCCGAAACCAGTGACAAATGCCGAGGATAACGTAATAAACACATTGACTTATTTCCACGTAAACCCGTAAAGTTCAATACCGTCTGCAGAAAACGATTTGGGAATTTCTTCTTCATCTGTCCAAAGAATCTTGAGCGAACATCATATGTACCCTTATTCCTTACGAAACGTGCAAGCCTTGAGACCTGGTGAGGACGTCCGACGAGTAGAATTTTGCGAATTCATGTTTTTGAAAATTCAAGAGGACCCTCAATTCCTTTCAAAAATATTTTGGACCGATGAAGCGAAATTTTCTAGAGAAAGAATAACAAACCGAAGAAACGAACATTTCTGGGCAGCAGAAAATCCGCAAGCTTTACGCGAAATGCGTTCTCAAGAGAGGTTTAGCTTCAATGTTTTCGGTATAGTATTAAATGTCCGGTGCGGTACTGTATTTATGAAGACAATTTAAACAGTGATAAGTATTTGGAAATTCTACGAGGGACGGTTTCTGAATTTATAGGAGAAATTGCTATTGGTGAGCTGCAAAATTATTGGTATCAATTAGATGGCGCACCAGCACGTAATTCCGCTGCAGTTTATCTCGGATTATCTCGAATTTTTGAAGATCGCTGGATTGGTCCCAATGGCCCTTGGAGAGGGCCCCCGCGATCGCATGATTTAACACCCCTAGACTTTTATTTATGGGGATTTATCAAAGGTAAAGTCTATGCTTCCCCAGTAAATAACCAACAAGATTTACTGGACAGGATACGAACAGCTTTTGCCGAATTAGAAAACGGACAAATTCAACGGGCCACAGCAACTGTACAAAGAAGAATTGAAATGTGTCTTCAAATGAACGGACAGCATATAGAACATTTGTTATAATTCAATTTTATTATTTTATTTATTTATTGTTGATTGTTAGATTGCTATAATTTTTAAGTTCACTAAAACAAGTTTAGAACAGTCTCGAACTTATTAGATATGGTTAAAAATAATGTAAACAATTTATTACATTTTTTATAACTTTAACTTTTCGGAAACGAAAAAAAATTCTTTTTAATCCTTTTCAATTTTCTCTTGTTCATTGGCGATAAATGAGGATGTTTTCATTAAAAACATGGCACGTTCTCTCCAATATTTTGTAACATTCTCCGCGAATATAAAATAAATTGAGAATATCAGCTTTTGAGTGTTATTTAATTTTAATTTAAAAGTTTCAAATCAGCTGTCATGTTGAATAGAAAAGCACAACAATTGTTTTTCCGTGGCTTACTACGTGAAGGTGTAAGCATTTAGCAAATACATATGATAGTTTAATAAAAACCTGATTATTTCGAAAATGGTTTCGAATAGGTATAGGGAACCTTAATACAGTTCGATAGAAAATTAAATTCTACATTTGATAGTGCATAAAGTTTGCCGCTGAATTTAGGACACCCTGTACAAAAATAGACAAATTCAATAAAAAAAAATAGAAACCTAAGATTATTTACCGATCGTCTGCAAAATATGAAGATTATATCTTCAAAACTTACAAAAATGTGAGATTTTAAAATTTGGTACGCCGAAGGCTCATTTTTGGTTCAAGGTCAAGTATCTTAAGAACGCTTGAACCTAGGTATAGGATATGCTACATAAAATGGCATTAGAATTCTCCGTAGAATCCAAAAATATCATAAAATACAGGGTGTTCCATTTAAAATAAGCGAGTTGATACCAACTTTCGGTTAAACCGGAAGTGACAGGAAGTTGAAAATATTTCAAAAAAGAAGTACCCCTTGACCTTACCTTAATCCCAAAATTTGAAATTTTTATCTAAATGGCATCATCAAAAACTTTTAGTAAACGGGTTACGTGAATAACCCTGTATACAATAAAAATATAAGACAGTTGATACAAAAAATAGGAGCTCTACAAGCTCGGTTGATCAGAATAAGTTCGGTATATTTTATGCTGCACATTAACGAGAAAAAAATATTAATTTTTTCATGGAAAAGCTATTAAATAAACTAGCTCCAGCTGTCAGATTAGCAGTTCAGAGCCAATTGGGCTGCAATGCGAATCAGTATCGACTATCACTGTGGAACAACCCACTGTATGACTATCATAATAATAACTGAAGGATGACTGGCCATCGTTTCTGATAATTCCAGTCGAAAGCCAATTGGCTTGCAGCGAAAATTATTCTAACGACCGCAGTCGAACAGAAAACATACTTTTCTTTTTCCAACGACTCACAGTTAACCTTAGTGACTCTCATGATATATCTATAAAAATAATTCAACACAGTCTATTTTGACAGAGCGCTAAAAACTCTTAATTTCAATCAAAGACCAAAATAATTAGTGTTTCGAAAATACAAAAAATCGCCGAAAAACGGCAATTAAATAATTTATTTGCAAAGTAACCGTTAAAGTAATTTTACAAAAAAAAATATCACCACTTCCGCTTATATATGTTTTCTAACAAAACAAATCATAGCAGCACATTGAAAAATACAAGGAATTTACCGCATTAATTGCTCTTTACGTGTTTGGAAAGCTAAATTGTGTAAAGTGTTAGTATAGCGTAATTTTCAATAGAATAAACAATTTAAAAAAATATTATCTTAATTATCAAGCCCATAATAAATGCTGCCTTGACTCCGACCAAGCCACAATAGAATATCGAATAGAACCTATGCGGCCCGCTACAAAATCCTTTTGTAGAGGACCGACCAGGCGATAAATGGCTACAATTATTTCTAAAACGAAATCCAACTATCTCAAAAAGAAACACGGAAATAATTTCTAAATCACGAGCATCGGTCACCGAAGAGGCTATAAGGGAATGGTTTGCCGAACTTACAATTTTTGATATGATGAATGAACCCTGTCGAATTTTTAATGCCGACGAAACTGGTGTTAGAACATGTACCAAATCAAGGATGGTGTTAGCACCTAAACATTATAAAAATTTGTATGAAGTAGCCTCAGGAGCCGAGAAACAATCCATAAACGTATTATGTAATTATAGCGCATCAGGAATAGCAGCGCCTCCAATGGTCTTATTTCCTTACAAAAGGATTCCAAAAGATTTAGCACTCACTGTCCCTGAGGGATGGGCAATCGGTAGATCGGATTCAGGTTGGATGACGGCTTCTACCTTTTATGAATACATTGTTAATGTGTTTTATCCATGGCTTGTTTCAGAAAATATTACTTTACCGGTTATATTATTTATTGATGGCCACAAATCACACTATAATTTAGAATTGTATGAATTTTGTACTCAAAAACGTATTAATTTTATATTGCTTATACCCAAATGCGACGCACATACTCCAGCCCTGTGATGTTTCTATATTTCGACCCCTAAAAGTACAGTGGAAAGATGCTTGTAGACTCTATAAGCAGAAAACTAGTAGTGCTATAACCAGATACAATTTCTGTCCAATATTTAAGGAAGCTTTTGATAAAGCAAATAAAGCTGACACAATTATCAATGGCTTTAAAACATGTGGGATTTATCCATTAGACCCTAATGCTGTTGATTACAATAAATGCATTTCAACAAGACGCAATGAACTTTTTCCAAAGGAATCTCCAACCGAAAACATTTTAACACAGGAAAATTTTAAAATAATTCTAGAAGTAATGAACTGTTTTTTTGGTAAAAATAAAATTGAAGACTTTCACAAACTGTTTAGTGAAAACTTTATATCAAATGACCCCAAGATCTTTATTCTTTTTATAAATTTTGTAAGTCCAATGCGTCGAGCGAAGTTCCTAATCCCGATACTGATCGTAACGAAGATGAGCCTTTTAACGAACCAATTACTGATTCTTTTTTGGATAATATACCTATTGAAATTGATGGAATATTATACCAACCTCAAGATATCAAAGGTTCTCAAATTTTAGACCATGAATTGACAATATTAGATAAAAATATAAATAATTATGGAAGCAATAATGGAATTCAATCTGAAATTTTTGAGGAAATAGTGAATGACGATGTTAATGAAGTCTATGAAGAAAATGTTCACATAAGTATCCCAACAACGCATATTGATAAACAAGATATTGTATTAAAATGTGCAGATATTTTAGAAGAAATTCTTGAAAACGTATTTCAGATTGTTGATAATATGGACTGCTCAAATAAAATAATAAAAGACAAAATTGAAAATAAAAAAACAGAAAAAATTATAATTTTATCGGATATTAAGCTGACACCTGGAAAAAATCAAATTAATGAAAGTGTTTGGAAAGATCATTTACATTGGCCAAAGTTGGAACCCAACTCGAATAAGAAGAAAAAACAAAAACAAATAATGCCTTTTGCTATAACATCCAAGAAATGGGTCGAATTTCAACAAGAGCAAGATAGAAAAAAGCGTCAAAAAGAAAAGATATTCAAAAAAGAAAGCTAGAAAGAGAAAGAAAAAGGAAACAACAGCAAGAACGAAAAAATAAAACTAAGCGAAAGTATGAATTAAAGGAATCTGAAAGTGAATCTTCGGATGAAAACATTCCATTTATGCGTCAAAAAGAAAAAAATACTCAAAAATCAAAGCTAGAAGAAGAAAGAGAAAGAACAGCAACAACGAAAAATTAAAGCTAATCAGTAATTAAAAGAATCCGACAGTGATTCTTCAAGTATGGATGAAAATATTCCCCTTATGGACCTAAAACTACAGCCAAAAAGAAAAATAACGGAAAAACAAGAAATGAAAATAAAAAAGAGAAAGCGTACTACAGATTATAAAATGGAGGAATTATGCAAACAGAAAACTAAGAATAAAAAACCTGACGAAGATCTGACAGATAAAACTACTTCCAATGTTCACATAAAAACACCGTTTGTTAAAGGCGAATATGTTTTGGTTAATTATGAGAAAATGCGGTATCCCGGTGTAATAAAAGCTATCAAAAAGGACGAATATAAAGTTAGTGTTCTTCATACTACAATAAATAATACGTGGAAATGGCCATCTCCGCCTGATCAAATTTGGTATTATTCAGATAAAGTTTTAAAGAAAATTGATGCACCAATACCACATAGTGTTGAAGGAACATTTATTGTTAATATATAACTTATATTTTTCCTATTTTTCATATTGTTATTAATACTTGTACCTGTTTATTTCTTAGTAGACAATAAAGTCCGTTAGTGTTCATTTACTGGTCATTATAGGTTTATTCACTAACTATTACTGTTCGTTTACTAGATATTTTAGTTATTTGTTCCAAATAGCAATTTTATGCAATTTGTTAATATATTTGTTCTATAAGAGCCTAAGTTTTTTATTTTATTATTATAAATAGTTACATAAAAAATTGTTTCTCGATATTTTATGCAAAATTAAAACTTCTACCTCAATGTAAAGTTGATAATGGATTTAATTGTTCATTTACTGGTTGGTTGACCCTATTTTGCAACAAATTTAAATTCTTGACATTTTTTCGTCCGACGAACTGTTTTGGCGTAAAAGAATAAAAACAATTTTCGCGCGTGGCAAAATCTCTAAAATCTAATGGTAATGAAAAATTCGTTTTCGACTCAGTACTCAAAATAATACTTACTAATACATTTTTTGTATTAAACTTGAATTGTAGTAGTGACTATTTTAATCGATTGACTTTAATTTAATAAAAATTAGACAAAAACACATCTTACCTACAAACTGCCACATGAGATTTTAGCGATTTTGTAATACATGAAAACTAAAAAAAAAATCTTACAAGTTTTAACAACTTCTATGCAGAAAATAAACTAATATTTAATTTAATTATCACAACAATTGTTGAAAATGTCCTTCTCCTGCTAGAATACAGGCTTCAATTCTATTTCTCATGGATTGGCGAATCCTTTCAAAAATTCCAGCAGTATTTCTTACGGTTTGGTAAGAAAGTAAAATTTTTTGCCTTAGTTCTTCTACAGTTTAAACCGGTGTAGTATAAACTAAAGTCTTAAGGTGCCCCCACAAAAAATAGTCTAAACTATTTAAATCAGGGGACCTGGGAGGCCAAGAATGAGTTCCTCCACGTCCTATCCAGTGATCGGTAAACGCTTTATTTAAAAATTCTCTACCATGAATACTAAAATGTGCAGAAGCAAATCGGGCACCATCCTAATAGTTTAAAATTATTTATATATACACATATACACATTATACACACATTATTTTTTTACGCGAAAACAGTGCGGCGGACGAAAAAAAGCTAAGAAATTAAATTTGTCGCAAAATAAATGGTGATTTCAAAAATGACTTTTAATTCCGGAAAAAAGCAGTGGCGTACCATACTTTAAAAAAATCTAAAGTCTATATTCCGTACGGACGCCACTGGTAAAATTATCAAAAAATCTTCTACATTCAAAAATGCCTATTGGTGCTTAGTAGACGCGTGCCAAATTTTATGAAAATACTAAGAACAGTATTAAAGTTACGATAAGAAAACGAATTTTTTCTTAAAATTTTTACACCCTGTAGCTCAAAAGTCGAGAGGTTTAGGACGTATGTTCATATGAACTTTTCTTTCTTAAATAAGCGAAGAAATCATATCCTGCATTTTCCGCCATCAATTAAATTACACCCTGTATATATATATATATATATATATATATATATATATATATATATATATAATGAGGGCATAAAGTCTGGAAACCTTTAGATATGTCAAAAACTATACAAGTTAGGTAAAAAAGTTTCATATAAAAGTTGTATAGTTCCTTACGATTAATGATTCAAAAATGTCTTGAAATATACAGGGTGTTTTAAAATCAAGTTACACACCAAAACTTCAGAATCTCTAATGAAACACCCTGTATATTATTTCATTTTAAGAATCTACATGAAATTCTGATCATACTGTTTTTGAGATAAAAAAATGAGAAAATGGAAATTTGGCTTTAAACAAAATTAACTCATTTCCCTATGCATAGTGAAACCTGGTGGATTATTTTAGAACTCCCATAGAAACTGACATGTACTGACAATAATCTGTGTCAATTTTTAACATTGTTGGGGAGTTACCTTTTTCCTGATAAAAATACTTTCAGAAAAAGAAAGAAAAGAGATTCTTATGATGTTTGGATGGGGAGATCGCCAAAGAAATCTTGACGAAGTATGTGAATTTTTTAATAATACGTATCCTGAGCGAGGACAAGCAATTGCAAAATCCACAGTTAGCAAAATTATCAAAAAATTTCGTGATCATGGTTGTGTAAAAGATCTTCCCAGGACAGGTAGGCCAAAACTAGATGATTATATGAAATTGAATGTTTTACTCAGTTTTAACGAAAATTCACATTTACCTACAAGTCAAGTAGCATTAGATTTAAACCTTAGTCAATCATCGGTAAAAAATATTCTGCACACGGCAAAGTATCCCTACAAAATAAGATTAATCCATGAATTAAATGAAGACGACTTTGACCGCCGACTTGAGTTTTGCGAAAGTATGCAAGAGCGGTGCAACCTGGATCCATTCTTTTGTAGAAATATTTTATTTTCCGATGAAGCCACCTTTTTTCTTAATGGTACTGTCAACCGACAAAACTGTAGATATTGGTCTACAGAGAATCCCCATTGGGCTCAAGTGGCTCATACGCAATATCCCGAGAAAATCAATGTTTGGGCTGGAATATTTCAAGATAGAATTATAGGTCCCTACTTTTTCGATGTAAATTTAACCGGCGAAATTTATCTTGATTTTTTACAACTCGAGTTGATTTCTGCCTTAGCTCAATTGTATCCAGTTAATGAGCCCGATATGCCAACTTCAGCAATGTGGTTCCAACAAGATGGAGCACCACCTCACTACGCTCTACCTGTTCGGCAGTATCTCAGTGAAATATGTCCTAACAGGTGGATAGGACGTCGTGGTCCCTACGAATGGCCGTCCAGGTCCCCGGACTTTCCTGTGGGGATATTTAAAGAGCAAAGTTTATTTGAACAGACCTCCTAATATCGATGCGCTGAAAAATCGTATAAGAGATGAAATCCCACAAATCCCACCTACTTTCATTGGAAATCTACAACAAAGTTCATCAATCGATTAGGATATTGTCAGGAAGTGAACGGACAACAGTTTCAGCATTTATTACGTTAAAACGCATCATTTATATATATATATATATATATATATATATATATATATATATATATATATATAAGTTTTGGCGTGTAACTTGATTTTAAAACACTCTGTATATTTCAAGACATTTTTGAATCATAAATCGTAAGGAACTAGACAACTTTTATATGAAACTTTTTTAGCCAACTTGTATAGTTTTTGACATATCTCAAGGTTTCCAAACTTTATGCCCTCATTGTATATATTATATATATATGTATGTATATATATATATATATATATATATATATATATATATATATATATATATATATATATATATATATATATATATATATATATATATATATATATATATATATATATATATATATATATATATATATATATATATATATATATATATATATATAATCGTATGTTTTTATTCCACGTACACCAACGTCATAATAAGAAAATATCACAGCAGACACAATGAGATTTCGCTCTTATAGAGCTCATCAGGTCGCCATAGACTAGCGAGCCCCGTATAGGGCAAAGGCACAAAATGGAATTTAATACCATGAAAATGGGAGCATTAAATATATATGTTTTATACGTCATATATATCCTTGTTTGGAACATGTTCTACATCACAGCAGACACAATGATCCATTATATATATATATATATATAGATAGCGAGCCCCGTATAGAGCAAAGGCATATATATATATATATATATATATATATATATATATATATATATATAATATTTGATCAAATTCGTTATAGAACATCCGATACGTTCACTTTTAATTGTTTATAATGACCATCATTACTCGTATTTACTTATGAGAGATCTCAAAAAATCCTAAAAATAAAAAGATTTTATAAATTTTTTTCAAAAAATTGAATTTGATTTTTTCTAGCACAACGCGTAGATATATTAATTAAAATTCATAATTTCAATTTACTAGTGAGAAATTAGAGCCCATTGCAAAACAAAACATAACACTTTCTAAATGTAAAGCTGTAATTTAGGCATAATTAAGTCAGGTAAACAACTTTTATTAACATTTTATTCATCAAAGCACTATTGCGGCCTAATAAAACAAATCATAATAGTGTATGTTTATCGTCTTCATATACCTCTCGCAACTATTAAAATTTATATGTGTTGCAATTTGGAGAGATTAACGCATACATTCCGATTCTTTTTAATAATATACGATGGTTGGTTTATATAAACGCAATAAATATTACACACACACACACACATATATATATATATATATATATATATATATATATATATATATGCGTTTTACGATTACATAAATTCAGTAAGAAAAAAAAACAACACGCATCCAATCCAGTTGGTCGCCTGCAAAAAATATGCTCCTTTCCACTCCTAAATTCTGGTGATTAAATCGCTTCCACGTCTAAAGAAGAAATTGAGTTTTCTGCAAAACAATTCGCCGCAAATTCTACTTTAATCCCTCTTCTTCACTTCCTCCTTCCATTGGTACCAGCTTTGCAATACAATATGCACGAAATTACCTTCAATACACTTAATACTAAAAAGTCCTCATGTCTTGATAGTATTCCGACCATAGTCATAAAACAGTACGCTTCTGAATTAGCTCCTATCCTTACTAGGTTATTCCAAATGTCGTGTAGTAAGGGGCATATTTCCTAAAAGCTTGAAATCTGTTCGAGTACGGCCTGTTCCCAAAAAGGGATCCAAAACTCTCCTCTCTAACTACAGACCCATATTGCTCCTCTCAATGTTGAGTAAAGCAATGAGGAAGTACATCAATTATGATCTCGGCTTCCGCCACCAAGAGTGTAAAGCAAATCTTACCTTTGTAACCCACAACTGGAGTAAGTCCATCGAATTCCACGAAGAAACTAAAATTATTGCCATTGATATTTCCAAAGCATTTGACCAACTCACGCATGACGCACTTCTTAGCAAACTTCCTGCCTTCCTGCAAAACTTGATTGATGGCTATTCATCAAACTTTTACCAAATCAACGCAGGCTTCCCACAAGCTTCAGTATTAACATCTACCCGATTCCTTCTGTACATTAATGATCTGATTTCTTCTACCAGCAATCCTATTCACATATATGTACACTCCACTCCAATATACAATTCCCTAACCCTGTCTCCAAGACTAAAATTGATGATATGCGTATACTTTTTTTGTTATATATTAACGATATCACCAACCTAAAAATTAATGGAAAAATCTCTCTCTTTGTTCACGACACAGTCATAACGTCATAACATGGAGTGAGTTTGATTAGTCTTTACATTCTAATATTTCCAACGACCTTGTTATGATTAAGGCTTGGTCTGATTCCAATCTGCTTTGTTTCAATGTGGATAAAACGGTGGCTTTATCTTATAAGGGGACTTTACAACCACTTCAGCTACTTAACAGCAATATTAAATACGTTGAGTCGGTTAAATTGCTGGGTTTGAATATAAAAATAAAAACCTAAAATGGTCTAAACATATTGATACCTTAACTAAAAAACTTTCCACCGCCTGCTTTGCAATTCGACCAGTTTCAAAAGAACTTCTGTGTTTTCTGTCAGACTTATTTATTTCTCTCTATTCGAATCCCATTATATATATATATATATATATATATATATATATATATATATATACAGGGTGGCCCATCGAAAACGTACCGCAAGGCGTAACGGCCAGGGTAATTTTTTTTTCAAAAAATCCAAAAACACGACAATTTTGTTTGTGAGGGGGACAACTTTTGCCCTTAAAATGATCGCAAAATTTTCAACCCTCTAAGCGGGGGTGTCATCCCCCAAACTTTTTCAAATGGGAAGAGGGGTCAAGTGGTACCGCAATGAAAAGGGCTTTCTATTCTCTATACATTCCCGCTTTGGTTTTGAAAATCGGTCAAGTCATTTAGAAAATATGAAGGATTGAAATTTGAAAAATACATTTTTCAAAAAACGCATAAATTGAATTAAATAAAAAAAAACTTACCGTATTAATGAAGCAAATGCTGAAAATGTTGCCCGTCGACCTCCATACAGTAATACAAATTAGCTTCAAATCGTTCTCGAACATTCTGAAGAACTTGAGGGGTCACTTTGACAAACGTCAATAATTCGTGTTCGCAGATCTTCTAATGAGGCAAGTGGAGTGCTATACACTTTACTTTTTATGTGTCCCCATAGAAAAAAGTCTAAAGGAGTCAAGTCGGGTGACAGGGGAGGCCACTCAATGGCACCCCTTCGTCCTATCCACCGCCCGGGAAAGTTAGTGTTTAAATAATTACGCATATTTTGAGAGTAATGTGGAGGTGCACCGTCTTGTTGAAATATCAGTTCCGCTTCAACGTATCCAGGATTATTTTCGATGATGTCAGTTAGGGCTGGGTCGATGGTATTTTCCAGTAAATCTAAGTACATATCACCTGTTAGAGTTCCAGGAAGAAAAAAAGGACCCACAATAGAATTTCCAAATACCAGCCCACACGTTCAATTTCTGAGGATGTTGTGTGTGCACCTCGTGAAATACCCTGGGGTTGTTCTCAGCCCAGTACCGACAGTTATGCCGATTAACTACACCGTTCAAAAAGAAAGTGCACTCATCCGAAAAACACACATTGAATAGAAAATTATTATTATTGGCCACTCGTTCACTAATAGTTTCACAAAATTGCAAGCGGCGATCAAAATCGTCTTCGTTGAGTTCTTGTACCAACTGAATTTTATACGGGTGGAAATGGTGTTTTTTCAATATTCTTTGGACACTTGTACGATTCACGCCGGTCTCATTGGCTAATTTTCTTGTACTCAGCGTACTATCCATGGCAACTTGGCCCAATACAAAGACCTCCATAGCTTCATTTACTACAGGATTTTCCATCTGCCTCTTTTTATTCATAAGGGATCCAGTTTCGCGAAATTTTGCTTCTAACTCGCGAACAATTTTGCCGGAAAGGTGTTTTTCAGGATGTCGTTCATTAAATATCTGCGCAACCCGATTGCCACATTCATTATTTTTAAAATAAAGTTCGATTATTTCCACTTTTTCTGCAAGTGAGTACACCATAATTATTGATAAAAAATTTAATGATATTGAGAAATTTAAACGCACAAGTTACAGAACAGCTATCTAGCAACTACCGCACCTGATCGTTGTGGCATGTCAAATCACTAAAATCAGCAGTAAACATCTAAAATAACAGGACAAAAATAGCGAATTGGTCGAAGGAATTTATCCTTATCATTTACTCTGATAATTTGTAAATAAACATTTTAAATTCAATCCTTCATATTTTCTAAATGACTTGACCGATTTTCAAAACCAAAACGGGAATGTATAGAGAATAGAAAGCCCTTTTCATTGCGGTACCACTTGACCCCTCTTCCCATTTGAAAAAGTTTGGGGGATGACACCCCCGCTTAGAGGGTTGAAAATTTTGCGATCATTTTAAGGGCAAAAGTTGTCCCCCTCACAAACAAAATTGACGTGTTTTTGGATTTTTTGAAAAAAAAATTACCCTGGCCGTTATGCCTTGCGGTACGTTTTCGATGGGCCACCCTGTATATATATATATATATATATATATATATATATATATATATATATATATATATATATATATATATATATATATATATATATATATATATATAATAATTTGTTCTTTTCGTGTTGTAATAGTTTAAATCTATGTACTGTTTAATGTGTATCTGTTCGTGAAAATTGTGCCAATGTAACTGAGTCATTTTCAAATCTGCACACATTCAATTATCCGCGTAAAACGTAAAAAACTCTCTTCCAAATGTTTCCAATTTCCATAGTAAAGAAACTCTGTTTATGGTAGTATTGTTTTGCTTATCAGCATTAACGACAAAAAAGTGGTCTTGAAAACTTTGGAAATAAACGATTGTGGCAGCATCGTTCAAGGTAAAGAATGAATAGTGCAGTATTATAATAAATTGGAATATATAGTGCTTTACCCAAAGGATCAGTGCTCGCTTGACATGCATAAATATATCTAAACCAGGGACATTTTAAAAATGTATTGTAGCTTGTTGAAATTCATTTTTTGTCCAATCTCTTAACGAGTTGGATATTTTGAGCATGGGTGAACCAAGTACAAATTTACGAAGACTTTTAAGGTCAACATCCAGAAAAAGTCCTTTAATTACTGAACATGTAGAAAAAATTCGTATAACATAAGCTATACTAGTATTACCTGTGATGAAGCTGAATGTAACGAGAACAAAAATACACAAGAAAATATAATTTTATCGTTAAAAAATAAATTGGCAGATAGACACTCTAAGATTGAACTCTTGGAGCATGAAAATGAGAAAAACAAGAAAAAGGTCGACTTTTTATTAAGGGACCTAAAACACAAAACGGACGAAATTGAAAATTTAAAAAGTATTATTGAAAACATGAACAAAATACATCTAGACCAGTTACGTAATGACAAAGAAACTGTTTCCGCCGAAACACAAACGAAACTCCAGATGGTGATAGACTCTGAAGTGCAAATGCATCGACAGACAAACATTGGAAATAGCACCGATGGCACAATTAGGGACAAGTGAGTCGAGAGCTCCTTCTCCAGTCCCAGTGATAAATGTTAAAAATTTACGGAGTAAGACATCTGAAATAGCGAATGTATCATCATCTAATTCTCTGGTAAGTCACACAGTAAACATAAGAAAACGCAGCGTTCTGGTAATAGGCGACCGTTCGGCATTGGGCTGTGCTCATGTATTGAGAAAACATCAGCTAACCGAGGAATAATGCATAATCGAAGGGTGGGTGGGTTAAACATGGAGCAAACCTAAGTGATTTGGCTCATTCTGCTTACAACTTGAGCTCTAGTTTTGATCAAAATGACTGTGTTATCTTATTATTAGATCTAAACTGTGCATACCATATAAATACAAGGATAATGGAATCAATTTTAGCAGTTGGAAAATGTAAAAACTTAATCGTGTCTATAAAATGTGACGTAAAAAGACATTATAGTATCTACAATAATTTCCTACAATTGTTTAATATTTGTATTAGTAATAGGTTGAGATTTAACAGGTCTATAAGAATCATATATAATCTTAAGTGTAATAGAATGTATCATTTTACTAAATTTAACATGTGCGAAATATTGGCTAATTACGTTAATACCAAAACGAATAATCTAAACATTATTTTAAAATCAGTTACAATACAGAATTTGCCGGCCTGTAATTTAAATAATAGTATAAATAGGATAAATTTTTGCAACTCAAGCCAATGTACTAAAGTAGATACTGAGGTAAAAGAACTCATTAATAATGTGATTGATGTGGTAAGTAATGTGTGCACGCTGGAGAAATATGTCATAGAAAAAGATAAACCATCCTTCGATAGTAATTTTTTATATCCCCGTCTGTCCCACTGGGGACTACAGGAACTTTGAGTAACACATTTATTGAACAAATGCTTTTAAATAATGAATTGCCTAAGCAAAAAGCATCAAATTCTGTTATTTTCTGTCAACAAAACATTCAATGTTTATCTAACAAGATACTCCCACTTATTGCAGGTATACAGAATGTGAATTGTGACCATCTGTTGCTCACTGAGCACTGGCAGAGTGATGAACAATTGAACCAAATAGTTTTACGTAATTATAATCTATGTTCGTCTTTCTCCCGTGCCTCTATAAAGAATGGAGGTGTAGCTATTTTTAAAAATAATTGTTTCACATATAGTGCTACAGTGTGTGATGTTGTTGACTTTTGTGTTGAAGGCGTGTTTGAATGTGCTTCTGTAATTATAAGCAGTTTGAAAATAAAGTTAATTGTTATATATAGGCCACCTAAAAGAGATTTTAAGGTTTTTTTAACATGTTTTAATTCGCTACTCGAAAATCAATTTAATCCACTTACTACCCTTGTTATTGGGGACGATTTTAATTTAAACTTTTTAGAGCATAGTACACAATTGTTGTTTTTTCTAGATTTATTAGTTACTTTTAACCTTATACATACTATTAGGGAACCCACGAGAGTAGCTACAAATTCAAGCACATGCATTGATAATTCTTTAATAAGTTCAAACACACAGTTTTCAGCATCTGTTGTTAATTTGGGCTTGTCAGATCACTTCTCTCAGCTTTTGAAAATAGATGTGGTCAGAACTGATAAGAACGACACCACGGCAAGGTATGTTATGCGACGCGACTTTTTAAATAAAAATGTAACACGTTTTCTAGACTTTTTAAACACACAGGAGTGGAATGAAGTTTATTCTCGTGAGTGTCCCAATCTTGCTTTTGAAGTCTTTGCCAGGCAATTATTTTATTATTATGAATTGTCATTTCCATTAATTAAAATAAATAACAGCACTCAAAATAAACAAAAAAAGATAGTTCTATCGCCGGAGCTAGTCGCCTAAAAGATAAGATTACTTTGTTCACTGACCTATCAAAAAAAGATATAAGGTAGAAGTATATTAGCAAACATATTAACAGGATTTATACAGAAAAACTTAAACTCTTTTTTACATAACAAAATGATAAAATGATTCAAAACTCAAGCAATAAATTAAGGGCAATGTGGCAAATTATAAAAACGTTACGAAATAAAAACAATTCTTATACGGCACTGAAAATAATTGAAAACGGCGAAATAGTTCCGGATAATCTAGTTGCAAGTAATTTTAATTATCAATTTACTAATGTACCTCTTAGTAATAATAATATCGACAGGACATTTCTTGATACCTGCATACCGCCTTTTGTAAATACATTTTTTCTTTCTCCCGTTTGTAAAAAAGATGTTTTATCATTTATTGTAAACCTTAAGAACTCAAATGCCACATGACATGATGGCATATCCAATAATTTGTTGAAAAAGTGTGGTTTTGCTTTGTGTGATGTTTTAACGTACTTGATAAATCTCTCAGCGTAGTATGCAATATTTCCTGAGCAATTGAAGTCTGCAAATGTCATTCCACTTTATAAAAAGGGGGATTCTAATGATTATTCAAATTATAGAGGCCTAAGTCTATTAACAAGCATTTCAAAAATTTTTGAGTTGAGTTTGAAACATCAATTATTTCATTTTTTAATTAAAAATAACATTATTAGTTTCTCAACATGGTTTTACGGAATCACGCAGTACAGAAAGTGCCTTTTGTGATTTCCAATCGACAGTTGTCGATGCAATTGATAAACACCTTCATGTATTGGGTTTATTTGTGGATTTCTCCCGAGCATTTGATACGGTTAGCCATGAACTATTATAAATAATTGCATCGATATGGTATTAGAGGACAGGCATGGAAGCACATGGAGTCTTATTTGGGTGGACGTCAACAATGTGTTGTGGTGAATGGGATGGGAAGCGACTCATTGCCAGTAAATCAGGGTGTTCCCCAGGGTTCAGTCCTTGGTCCACTACTATATCTTATATATTCTAATGATCTCACTTCCTACTTAATGAATATGTCCACTGGTATTTCTGTCATATCATATGCAGATGATACAAACATTGTGATCGTGGAAAAGAGTGCACTATCTCTCTAAAGAACAGCAGATTTGGTTTATGATGGTATTATGTTGAGATCCAAAAAAAAATGGTTTGGTTATAAATCAAAGTAAAACAAATTTCGTCGTATTTTCAAATAAAAAAACAAAAAAATGACAATTTTTTACTTCATGGATCTGGTCTTATTACTCCTTCCAAGTCCTCAGTAATGTTGGGCTTGGAAATTGATGAAAATCTAAGATGGGGAAATCATATAGAAAGTCTATGCATACGGTTAAGAAAAAATTGTTATGGTTTGAAATCATTGTCAATTTACTATAGTCAAAATGCTATAATGTATGCGGTATATTATTCTAATATCCACTCTCACCTGTCCTATGGCATCGTAAATTGGGGCTCAAGCTCGGACGTGACAAGAGTCTTTTTGCTTCAAAAATATGCTATACGAATTTTGTGTGGTCTTTCATGTACAGATTCGTGTTGAGACTATTTCAAGCAATTAAAAATATTGACCTTGGCTGGAATTTACATATTTAAAGTTTCCGTTTTTGCATATCAGAATATTAAAAAACTTCAAAGCAATCGCGCTTCACATGGTTACACTACTAGAAATAAAACATTACTTCTACCTAATTTACATAATTCCTCATTTTTCCAAAAAAATGTGATATATAATGCATGTAGGTTTTTTAATAAATTAAATAATGATATTAAGGATGCTGATAATCTTAAATCCTTCACACGTAAATTAAAGAAATATCTAGTGGAGGGTAATTTTTATACTGTGCAAGAGTTCTTAAATTAGTTTTTAGTTTAGTTTTTTTTTGTTTTTTGTTGTTTTTAAAAATGCACGCGTCTAATGTAGTATTTGTATTGTTCCTTTTTTAGTGATTAGTTATGTACTTACCTGTAACTTTAATGACGATGTACTTTTATAAGTAGGTATACTAGATTTACTTTTTGTGACTTTTCTCCAATTGCTGATTCCATATTATGTGCATCTGTTTTATTGGTGAAATAAAATTATTATTATTATTATTAATATCTTCCAGAACATTTAAAAACAATCTCTATGTTTGCTGCACTCTTTCGAAAAAAACCAAAGCGTACCTCATTGAAAGACCTTTTTACTGCGTTAATGATTTTTATAATGATTAAGTCTCTGTAAAAAGTTTTTATATGCTTGTCTACTTAAATCTTTCTAAGACACTTTAATTACAATATTAGTTCAGTACCGTTTTTGTTACACTTCACTTATTTTGCTTGTATAACGATAACAAATTAGAGTTTAAGGTGGCGTAATTTTAATTTCAATGTCATCGAAATTACCCGCTTGTACGGCAATGTTACGAACATACCGAATTGTATTGTATTGCGTTGACCTATCGAAAAATATATTTTTTTTTTCAATTAATATTTCGTTTTTTCATTGTTTTGTTTTTTTGTTTTATGGTAAATTCGCTTTGTCCATAAAATTGCAATAATTTTCCTGCCACAATAAAGCATATTTTTGTTAAATAACCCATTAGCTGGGTGTCATAACATAATAACTCACTACGTACATACAAGTATCTCAAAAAGAAAAAAACTTTCCTCTTTATGTATAAGTTTTTAGGTTTAAAACTGCTTTTTAATTAAAATATTATTTATCGTTGTTTCTTTGATTTAGTTATTCAGGTTTTTGTAGGAATAAATTGGTTTTCTATTAAAACTCATGCTTACGCTTAGAAAATTTTTTTCAAGCTAACCTGTATCATATTTCAACCCCAAAGATTAACAGCCAAATTCATTGTTCCTAACTAAAAGATCTCTTCTAATATTTAGTGATTGGCGAGGGTTACCGCACGAAATAATATAGTTTCTGTGAGCATTGATGTCTCCGGACCGACCCAAGGTGTCCTATTAAAATGAGTTATCTTTTGCGTAAGCTATAATAGATTTTTGTTATAACCGCCGAATATACAAGTTCGTCAAATTGACTTGCGGAAAAACGGCCCCATTTTTTACGAACATACTTACTTTCTTTCATGTTAGTGTCATATTTTAAATATTTACAGTTGTGCAAAGCAAATGATAAAAAGCTGTATATTAATAACCCGCGAATTTATAACTTAATTAGACGCTAGAGGATTAGATTTTTACAAATATTTATCTTTCTCGGGTGTCTTTATTTCAACACCACCGTTAAATACAACGGGCTTAAAGTGATGGTCTGTTCCCCTGCTTTTATCTCGTGTAGCATTCAGCACTTTAATAATATGTTAATTTTAAGATGAAGGTTTATTTGGGATTAAGATGATTACGGAGATACGTAGATGTACATAACGTAATCCAAATTTAAAGTCGTCTCTACTGCCTGAGCGTGACCCTTGGGGTTCAAAAAAGTTTTTATAACCGTTTCAAGCTAGAGGAAAACCTAATTATAGTTTGTGTCAGAAATGTATACTAGTTTTAGTAGTACTAAAATGGGGAATTGCGTCCAGTTTGGCGGAATTTCAGTAGATAAACTTTGTTTATAGAAACAATATTAAAGATCCTTTTAAATCCCTGTCCTTTTGCCCTGTCGTTTGCATAACTAATCAGGTTTTATTACTCTGCAGATTACTTTTATTACTCAATGCATACATAATAGATTAGTACTTAATGAAGCTAGGTAAAAAACACACATTATAAATACTTAATTGTGTTTTAAACGTGTTAGTATTTGCTAATAACAATTCTCCAATATCTGTGCGTGAGAAAGTTATTATTTTAAATGTACACGGTTGCATAAAACACGATTGCCCTAGTTTTACAGCACAACAAATCAGTGGCGGCTCGTCAGGGTAGGCCTCTGAGGCCGCGCCTCACCCCCAAAATAAAGGAAAAGAGAATTTTTTTATATAACTTTTTATCTATTAACAATTAGAAATATACTTTTTTACAGTTTTACAACATAATAACATTAAAAAAAAAACAAAATATAATCCCATAATAAATATTTTAGAAAATAAATTCTGACCACATCAAAAAACCGACCGTGCAATCCGTGCAAACCCATTCCTAAAGAAAGTGCTCTCGAATGAGGCGAAATAATTTTAGCTTGGAAAGTTTCGACTTCTGACCTATTTATCAACGGCCGGTGCCGATGCCGGCGAGTCACCTGATTACGACAGAGCGGGATGGCGATTGCCGATGCACGCGTTTTCTATTGCATTCTTGAGGCGATAAATCTGTAGCTTGGATATGGTTTTATTGGTTATTTAAATCACATGACTAGCGAAATATTCCAATGGCTTCTTTTTACGTGGTGCGTGCGGCTGAGAAAGAAATAGGAAATAGATTGCGATAATCGCTGATTGAGGGCGTTCTGTCTTTTAAGGTGAATAAATACGCGTGAGTAAGTTTTAGTTTGGTTTTGATTTGGTAAGTTGGACCGTTCCATTTTTTGTATTTGCTTTTTGCTTTTGAAATGAATCCTATTCACGACATTATTGCTTCATTAATTGAAACGCCTTTTTTAAGAAGAAGCGAAACTGAAAAGAAACAGATATTAGGTAGCCGTCCGACGCCGAAAATTTTAGCAATATTTAACGATAAGAGGCAAGGTAAAAAATATTCAAGAACTTTTCAAATATCTTGGTACGAAACTTATAGGTGGCTATGCGGAAGTATTTATAAAGAAAGTTTATATTGTTGGCCTTGTATTGTATTAGGTTGCGTCAAAAATAATTGGAGTTCAGGGGGCGGATATTCGGATTTAAAAATTTTTTCACGAGCAGTAAAATCGCATGAAAGTTCAAGAGAGCATATTAAAAATTCGGTAGCACTTACAAGACTGGAGCAAAATAGGGCGACTATTGCGGATGCACTACAAGAAAATGCAAGTCTTAATAAAATTGTTTATAATGAAAATGTTCGAAAAAACCGTTTATTATTAAATTATTTAATTGATGTTACTATTACTTTGGGTAAACAGGACTTGGCATTTCGAGGTCATAATGAAACAACAGATTCTTTTAACCGTGGCAATTTTAAGGAAATATTTGCATGCTTAATAAAAAGAAATGCCGAACTTACTGAACATTGTGCTAAATTTAGTAATATTTTTACGGGACAATCTAAGACTATACAAAATGAACTAATTGGTTGCATACATGACTATATTCAAGAATATATAAAAAAAAGAAATCAATGACACCGATTGTTGTTTTTTTGGCGTAATTGCGGATGATAGTACTGATATAACAGAAAAATCACAGTGTTCGATAACAGTTAGGTATGTGACCAACGGATCTTTAAAAGAAAGATTTTTAGGATTTTTTAAAGTTAGCGATAATAGAACAGCAGAGAGCCTTTTTCATTTAATACAAAACAGCTTAGAGCCTTATGACTTTAAAAATAAATTGGTCGCGCAGTGTTACGATAGGGCTAGTGTTATGGCAGGTGAAATAAATGGACTTCAAACAAAAGTTAGATCTATTGCTCCTTTAGCTATGTTTACTCATTGTTGCGCCCACAGATTAAATTTAGTTTTACAACAGGGAACAAAACTGATTACCCAAAGTCGTATATTTTTTGCCACTTTATTAGGAATACCAAATTATTTCCACCAATCACCAAAACGGTCTTTTGTGCTTAATCAGATAGTAGGTAAAAGAATTCCGCGAGCTGTAGAAACGCGATGGTATACACGGTCTAAAATTTTAAACTTAGTGGCTAATGAATGGGACAATTTAATTATAGTATTTGAAACTATTATTAATGACTAAAGTTCTGGAACAGAATCTATTAATGGTGCAAAAGGATTTCTAAAGCATTTTAATGATTTCGAATTTTGCCTTTTAACGCATATTTATAAACAAATTTTTAGTTGCACTGATGTACTGTTTCAAATATTACAGTTAAAGCATTTAGATATAAATTACTGCATTTCGCAAATAAACCTTGCCAAGCAACGAATTATTGAATTTAGAAACGAGGACCATTTCTTTCAGAACTTTTCAATATTGCTAAAAAAGCCACTATTCTGCCAACTAACACACGTCGAGGGCAATGTTCTAGCGACTTTGATATTTTTACTAAATATAAAATATTATATTTCGAAATAATAGATTGTATAATTCTTCAATTAGGGACGCGGTTTGAAAATTTACATAATTAAAATTTCTTTGCTTTAGTCGATTGCACAAAATATTCGGAATATGTTAAATGCTTTCCAGACGACTTATTAAATAATTTATTAAAAAATTATCCAAACATTTTTGACAGAGATAGATTAAAGAATGAGCTTTCTGTATTGTATAGGGATGAACAATTTTCAAATTTAGATGTCGAAAAAAGTCTAGCTTTGTTATTTAAAGATTTATTGCGGAAGCATATAAGCTTTTTAATTTAGTTTTAACTATTTCCGCAACAAGTGTATCGGCCGAACGAAATCTTAAACGGATCAAAACCTACCTAAGAAACACAATGACACAAGAACGGCTTTCGGGTTTAGCAATGATGTCAATAGAGCAGGAATTACTGTCAGAACTTAGTGAAGACCAAAACTTTTACGACCAAATTATAGATAAATTTGCAACCTTAAAAGACAGACGTATAGATTTAATGTACAAAAAGTAGTTTTTTTATCTTATTTCATACAACTATTTATTTTAAGTTTTAATAAACTAAATTATGTTTTTATTATCGCAATCACCGCTATATTTTAGTGATAGGTGTGCATATTTTACTTGTTTTGTTTACTTTTTATTTAACTTTTTTAGAGTTTATTTTTTTAGTTTTTAATGGTTTAGTAGGGCTGTTGGCGATGACCTCCATTAAAAAAAAAATGCGTCGCAGAATAATACCTCATGGGTGACGTGGAAATTTATTCACATTTAAACAAAATTAACCTCATGTAGCCTCACTCTTCAATATACTCACGAGCCGCCACTGCAACAAATTGTTGAACGATGTTCCCGAATAAAATGCCCTTACAAATTGTTGCCTATTCCCGAGATAAGATTTAAACCAATTTAAAGAAATACCCAGGATTCCATAAAAATTCATGACTAACACAGTCAAAGGCTTTTGCATAGTCACAAAAAACTGAGGCGGTGGGGTGGTTGTTATTAAGGGATAAGTAGACGTCGCTAAGCAACGAGAATATGGCGTCACTGGCGCACTTGTTGGATAAAAATCCAATCTGATCCGAGGATGTTATCTGATGTTTAAGGAGAAATTACATAAGACGATTCTTTCAGTGTTTATGAACGGAAAAACAATATGCAAAACGCACAAAGTGACCCAAAACCGGGTGGTACTACCTGCACTTGATAAAAAGAAAGAATTTTGCAACGAGATCAGTGTCAAACTATGGAAGGGGCGTACATTATTGGTTGGTCACCCTGTAGTTTTTTTGCAAACCAAAAGAGGATTTATTACTTACATACATTTCTGAAACAGACTATAAGAGTTACTTTCTAGTAAATCGGTAAATAAGTTATAGGTGTGACAAATAAATAAGTAAATACTTTGAATATATACCGGGTGGTCCTTGTAAAGTGTTACAAAGCCATATTGAGAAAACGGCTGATTGAAAATAAATGAAATTTCTAGGGATGCACTGGGTCGTTGGGGTACATTTTTTGACGGAGTAAGTAGTGTTTTAACCCTTTCCACTGTTTAGGGGTGGAGGATAACTTTTAAATGTTAAATGTAAAGGTGCAGTTTTTTTTCCAGATTTGTAATCTCCGGAAAAAACTACGTTATAATCAATGAATAATTTAATGTCTATATCAATGTCACTACGCTAAATTGAACAAAATTGAAAAGAAAGCAACAGAAGAAAAAACTGATATTAGGTACATGATTTTATTTTATCAGACGTTCAAAATGACGGCCATTTTGTTCTAAACATTTATCAACTCTGTTTCGAGAAGAATTCCGCACTCTGAATAACATATCCGGTGTGATTTCACGAACTGCACGCGCAATCCTTTCTCTCAGGTCTTTGGATGTAGTTGGAGCAGTCACCACTTTTTAGGGGTGGGGGGTAACTTTTAAATGTTAAATGTAAAATTGCAGCTTTCTTTCCAGATTCGTAATCTCCAGAAAAAACTACGTTATCACCGATGAATAATTTAATGTCAAAATTAAAAAGAAATTCAACAGAAGAAAAAATTGATATTAGGTACATGATTTTATTATAATAAGTGTTCGAAATGACAACCATTTTGTTCAGAAGCATTGTCGTTGTTTTTTCTACATCCTCCGAGAATTACCATGTCAACTGGGTAAAAAATACGGTTTTTTGGTTAGATTGTGTAGTTAATTATTTTTTTCCTGATTTTTTTGGGAGCTCTGTGGCACTGCAGCGATGATTCACCAGCCGCCACTATTGCAGTTATCATGACAACGAACCACTTGACATGTTATGATATTGCCAGTAATTTTCTTAAATTATCTTCGAGTTTAAAGTCTTTAGTTTAAGCGTCTTGTTAAAATAAGTGTTCATTGTGTTCGTTTATTGTTTCTTTTAAGTTCTCTTCGTTAGTTATTTAGCTGTGTTATTTCTGTTCGTATTTAATAATCTTAGTTGAGATTTAACTACCTATCCTTAAAATGAATGAATTCGACTGCCAAGTTGACATGTTATTAATTCTCGGAGATGTAGAAAAAACTATCGCAATGCTTCTGAACTTTGGGCGGTAAGATTTCCCCACTTACCACCAAAATCTCGCATGGCGTTCAAACGATTAGAGACTAGGAGTCGCCAGACCGGCCAACTCTCATCCAGAAAATGTAGCAGGAGGAAAACCAAAACGAACGACGACATGACGGTAGGAGTTTTGGGAACAGTAGCTCTCAACCTTCATACTGGTTCCCGAGAACTATCCAAAGACGCCGGGATGTGTAAAACATCCGTTCTCAGGATTTTGCACAATTTTAAATTTCATCTTTACCATATTACCTTACATCAAGAATTGTATGGACAGGACTTCGAGAGACGGGTGCAATTTTGTCGGTGGTTTCGACTATGGATCAATGAAAACAACTCACTGGGAAACGTAATATTTTCTGACGAAATAACATTCATTAACCATGGTCAAGTCAATCGTCACTATATGTATTATTGGGCTGAAGAAAATCCACACTGGATGCGAACAGTCGCTAATCAACACCCTTGGTCGATAAATACCCGGTGTGGGATATTTGACGATGTTGTTATTGGACCTCATTTTTTCGATGGTAATCTTAATGGACAGCAATACTGCGATTTCCTTCGAAATGACTTGTAAAGATTGATGCCAAATAATCCAGAGCAACAACGTGAAGCAATTTGGCTCCAACAAGACGGCGCACTACCATATTACTGTCGAGAAGCACGTGCTATATTGAATGACCCTTACCCTAACAGATGGATTGGACGTGAGAGACCAGTAAATTGGCCTGCAAGATCGCCAGACTTAACCCCCCTTGATTTTTTCTTGTGGGGTTTTGTCAAACAAAAAGTCATGGTGACTGCTCCAACTACAGCCGAAGACATGAGAGAAAGGATTCCGCGTGCAGTTCGTGAAATCACCCCAGATAAGTTATTCAGAGTGCGGAATTCTTTTCGAAAGAGAGTTTTAATGTTTAGAACAAAATGGCCGTCATTTTGAACATCTGATAAAATAAAATCATGTACCTAATATCAGTTTTTTCTTCTGTTGATTTTCTTTTTAATTTTGTTGAATTTAGCGTAGTGACATTGACATTGACATTAAATTATTCATTGATTATAACGTAGTTTATTCTGGAGATTACGAATTTGGAAAAAAAACTGCACCTTTCCATTTAACATTTAAAAGTTACCCGCCACCCCTAGTGTGGAAAGGGTTAAAACATTATTTACTCCGTCAAAAAATGTCCCCCAACCACCCATTGCATCCCTAGAAATTTCTTTTATTTTCAATCAGCCGTTTTCTCAATATCGCTTTGTAACACTTTAAAAGGACCACCCGGTATATACATCCTGTCCCTATTGGGCAGAATGGAAACAATAGCCGCTGGAATCTTACTTGATAACTTGATTTGAAGGTAATGCTTCAGGCCTATATTATTTTGCCATTTTTGACAGTTTGACACCTGTCAATTCTTAATCTAAAAACATGCATATTTAAAATACTTTGTAGTACGCAGAACCCTAAATACATACCTTTTAAAATACCCTTTAAATGTTGGACTAAAAATTAGCTTTGACAACAAGCTGTCAAATATCACCTTTTGTAAGAAGCGGCTGAATTACATGGCTTAACCTAAAATTCACTGTGTTACGCAGTGTATACGCAGATTAATGATATTTATTTTATCCCAGGATATCTGAAAGGTCTAAAAATAAAATCCAATTTATAAAATCACTAGTACTGCAACTGAAAATTAATGCTTACTATATTATTTCACATTTACCGCTAGCATATCCGCTATCATAAACACGTCGCGTAAATGTACGTTATAACTCCCTAGAATTACGTGTCTGTTTTCCAGCCCAAAAATAAATATTAAATTTATATTTATTTTCCCTACAGCTTTATTTGTTATTTATATGGATATCCTCTCAAATGTTAACATTTTTATATCCATCTAAAATTATTTAGTCTCTATATATATATATATATATATATATATATATATATATATATATATATATATATATATATATATATATATATATATATATATATATATATATATATATATATATATATATATATATATATATATATATATATATATATATATATATATATATATATATATATATATATATATATATATATATATATATATACAGGGTGGTGCAACCAAGATGGGGTGGACGATTGTGGGCAAACGGAGAGGAATTTGAAAAAACATTTTTGGGATATGATTAATAGTCAAGAACGCTGTGTTTTAAAATTATACCCATTATACAGGGTGGTCTGAAAAGTTCGTGGTAAACCAAACTTGTGTTGGGACACCCGGTATATTATTATTTTAGTTAATTCTCCTATTCGTTACGATCATTTTGATATGAGGTTTGTTGTGTCTAAAATTTATACCAAGGGAATGGGACGAGGTTAAAGTGATTTTTTGAAAACAATTGAAGCAGGTATGGAAGAACCAAATATTCTATAAAATGTATTGTATCTAGGATTGCAATAATCGCTTGTAAGTCGTTCAAAATTATTCACTGTTATACAGGGTGGTCAAGTTTTGCAAATTTACCTCGGATTGAATTTTTTTTAAATGGAACACCCCATATATTTTACTGTCATATTAAAGATAACATCGCCAGCTTTCAGAAAATTCCCTATTTGATATCTTTCTAACCAACAGTTTTTTAGTAAATTAACCGTGAAACCAAAATTTACTCATTCTAACAGAAACGGTATTATTTACGTTGCTTAAATTGACTACCTATAATATAAGGAGGCCATGATATAATCATAAATGAAAAGAAAGATTGACATTCTTGTCAAAACCGCAAAGTGTCAGAGAATTGGCATCAATTACCATTGTTTTTTGACGATAAGCCGAGAAATTGTTAAATAACAATGAGTTTGAGTACTCCAGAGTTGATAAACATGACTTTTATGTTGGGCGAGTGTCAAAAAAACCCTTTACTAGCAAGCAGGGTTTATGCGGTACGATATCCCGATGTCGAAAAAAAACCAAGACCTGAAGCTTTTGCAAGTTTATTAGAGAGGTTTCAAGAAACAGGCAATGTTGCTTTTAAGAAACGTAAAGTAATTAATAAACCAGTTACCAATGAAGATAATGCTTTGACAGTGTTATTAACAGTGCAAGAAAATCCACACACAAGTACCAGGGAAATTGAGAGAGCTCCTGATATTGAGCGCACTAGTATTAAACGGATTCTGAATCAACATAAATATCATGCCTACCACATTGAATTACACCAAGAACTGTATGATCGCGATTACGTCCAACGACAAAAGTTTTCAATTTGGTTTTTAAATACAATTTGGGTTAATCCAGGTTTTGTAGATAGGGTGCTGTTTTCAGATGAAGCAACTTTTAAAAGCAACGGCTTGGTTAACAAACATAATATGCACTATTATTCAACCGAAAATCCACATTGGATTCGTCAGGTGGACCATCAAAATAAATGGTCAATTAATGTTTGGGGAGGTATAATTGGCTCTCATGTTATAGGACCATATTTCATTGAAGAGCATTTAACGGGAGAAGTCTATTTAAATTTTTTGAGAAATGAGTTGCCCGTATTGCTCGAAGACTTACCTTTAATGTTAAGAAATTCCTTATGGTTCCAACATGATGGAGCACCGCCGCATTACCATAGGCATGTAAGACATTTTCTCAATAATTGGAAAGGAGAGCATTGGATTGGGCGAGGTGGACCAGTTAAGTGGCCTGCGAGGTCACCCGATTTAACGCCACTAGATTTCTTTTTATGGGGACATGTTAAAGAAGAAGTTTATAAAGAGGTTCCAACCACAGTGGAAGATATGAAGTTGAGAATAATAAGCAGTTTTCGCAACATTTCAGACCTGACTTTGAGAAAAGTGAAACTTTCATTTATGGATAGACTCGAAATGTGCCTTCAGCAAAACGGTGGTTTAGTTGAACATCTTTTATAAGTTTTAATTACATTGTTTTTGTTGATTTATATTAAGTTTATTTTTTTTGTAAAAAAAGATCTGTTATTAATACTGTCAAAGCTTTATCTTCATTGGTATCTGGTTTATTAATTACTTTACGTTTTTTTGAAAGCAACATTTTCTGTTTCTTGAAATCTGTATGATAAACTTGCAAAAGCTTCTCTCTTGTTTTTATTTCGGCATCGCATCATCAAAGAACAATATTTATTTATTTACTGATGACAATATTCTGACACTTTGCTGTTTTGACAGGACTGTCAATCTTTTGTTCAATTTATGATGATATCATGGCCTCCTAATATTAAATTGTCAATTTTAACAACGTGAATTCAGAGTAATTCGTGTTAAAATGAAGAAATTTTGATTTCACAACTAATTTACTGAAAAACTATTGGTCAGAAAGGTATCAAATATGGTATTTTCTGAAAGCTAGTAATGTTATCTTTAACATGAAAGTAAAATATACAGGGTGTTTCATTTAAAAAAATTCAATCCAAGGTAAATTTGCAAAACTTGACCACCCTGTATAACAGTGAATAATTTTGAACGACTTACAAGCGATTATTGTAGTCCTAGATACAATACATTTTATAGAATATTTGGTTTTTCCATACCTGCTTCAATTGTTTTCAAAAAATGGCCGGAGTATAATCCTTTTTTCCACTTTAACCTCGTCCCATTCCCTTGTTATAAATTTTAGACCCAACTAACCTTATATCAAAATGATCGCAACGAATAGGAGACTCAACTTAAATAATAATATACTGGGTATCCCATTTAAAAAACCACAAGTTTGGTTCACCACGAACTTTTCAGACCACCCTGTATAATGGGTATAATTTTAAAACACAGCGTTCTTGACTGTCAATCATATCCCAATTTTTTTTTTTTCAAATTCCTCTCCGTTTGCCCACAATCGTCCACCCCATCTTGGTTGCACCACCCAGTATATATATATATATATATATATATATATATATATATAAATAATAAAGATCGGAACAACAAAAACTCTGCAATTTTCGTATAATTACCTTATATATAGTTTAGACTTTGTGGTGCCTTTTGTTGCTGTAATTTTCAATGATTTTTTGCAGTCTGGTGAATTTCCAAATATCTGGAAAACTTCAATTATAAAACCCCTTCCTAAGGCTGTACAAATTGAATCGTTGGGTGAACTAAGGCCTATAAATATTTTGCCAATCTTGGGCCAGATGTTTGAATTTTTGGTTAGTGTAATGATGACTGATTTCGTTTCCAATAATAACATATTACCTACTGTTCAGTCTGGTTTTAGGAGCGATCACAATACAGCCACAACCCTCACTTGTGTTACAACTAACATTGCCAGTTGGTTTCATGTTTGGTCTTCTTGGATTACAGCAAGGCATTTGACCTTATTGATCACAATATGCTGCTAGCAAAGTTGTGGTACTGTGGTTTTTCTGACCAGGTTTGCATCTGGTTTAATAATGACTTAAGGTTTAGATGGCAGATAGTTGAGGTGGATGGAGCAAGATCAAGATCAGTTGATGTAGTATGTGGTGTTTCTCAGGGAAGTATCCTAGGGCCATTGTTATTTAATCTATATACATTTAATTTACCTAATCAGAGTCGATTTTGCTCCGCACACCTTTACGCAAATGACACACAGCTATTAGCAGCATTTCCACCTGATCAGTCTAGCTTAGCTGTAAGTGAAATAAATGAAGATCTAAACAGACTATTTGTATGGTCAACTAACCATGGACTTAATGCAAAAAAGAGCATGTACCTAGTTGTAGCATCAAAAGCCAACATAAATAAATCTCAGATGTATAATTTTACTACAATGCATCCAATGCAAAACAATATGGAAATACCACGTGTTGACCAGGCGAGAAATCTGGGTGTTATATTTGATAGCAGTTTGAATTTTGAGGCTCATTGTACAGGGTGTCCGGATTTGGTTGCAAAAGCAGGGTATCTCGCTTATTTTTAAAGATAGAACCTTGCGGTTTTAACGAACCTGAGCTAATTTTTTGTGAAACTCATGAAGCCGTAAACAAAAATTTCACAAAAAGCCTTCTTCGTTTGTGAGATACAGGGCGAAATAGAAAATTTTGCATTTTGGGACCCCCCTCGTATCTCGGTTATCCTTTAACCTAACGCAAAGTAGTCATATTTTTCATTTGAGTTGTTATTTTTTAGATATGACCCAAAGTTGTGTTTTTTTAAATGGGACACCCTGTATATTTGTCCAGAAATTGAGTTGTCCTTTTAAAAGCTTCTCAAAAATATATAATAGTATGGGTCAATTTTAATAAACAACAACAAAAATCCTAATTTTTATAATTATCATCCCAAATTTTGCAGTAGGCCATGCAAAACAATGCTGCCTTTTATTTAAAGTCGTTAACAATATCTACATCCTAACAATAAATCAAAATAAATATGTAATTAAATCTATTTATCAAAATATGTATTGATAATTTCGCACCAAAAAAGTACCACCTACCTAGATTTATGTAACACAAGAACAAAACAGTAATAAATTATTATGTAACAAGCCTTTCAGCAAAAATCAACTGTCGTATAAGAACTACAGTAACCAAGGAAATCAAAAGAACTGTTCAAACTGATTTCCATTTTGTTCTATGCATGCCTCGCACAATTTTCGTACATTCGTTTTAGGGAATTAAGCAAAATAACGGGATGATTTTGTAAATAGCGAAAATTTTCTCTTATTGCATTTCCTAAATTTTGGACATTATCATAATGGTCTTTGTAAATTCTATTTTCCAGATATCTCCATAGAAAGAATTCTAAAATCGACAAATCTGGTGACCTAAGGGGCCATCTTATAGGTCCATTTGTTCCGATCCATTGATTGGTAAAATTATTGTCCAGAAATAATCTCGTCATTCCAGAATTGTGTGCAGAAGCACCGCCCTGTGGAAAATAAATTTCGTTAATTTGCGCTATAGGAACATCGTCAAGTAATTCAGATATAGCTGCCTCTAAAATTTCTATATAGCGATTGGCTGTTAGATTTCCCTCAAATATATAAAATTTTACATGTGTTCCTAATATGAAGAAGGACACATTTAGACCAAACCTACCCTGCTGTCTTCTTGGAAATATTTGGTGTTGATTTTCCTGGGACCAGAATCTACTATTGTGCCTATTGAGTATACCAGAATTACTGAAATGTGCTTCGTCTGACCATATAACCTTCCTTTCAAAGTCTCTAACCATATCGCATCTTTCTCGAAACCAATTGCAGAAGACTACCCGACGCTCTGCATCCCCTGGCTGTAAGTGCTGCACGAGCCTAAATTTGTATGGGTGGTATTTGTGCTTTTTTAGAATTTCTTGAACTCTAGTTTTTGGAATCCCTATGCTCTATCCCTCACTGGCCCTAGAAGAGTTTGTAGGGTAAGCTTCTGCATTAGCCAAAACCGTAATTTCCTCAGCCTCCCGATTTTCTTAATTATATGTTTTCGTACGAGGTTTGATAAATGATCCGTGATTAAGTAAATTCTTTTTTATCCGATAAAAAGTGGATATATTAGGTTGCCTCCTTTCTGGATATCTAAATAAAAATTAAGCAATAGTATTTCAACATACCTAAAAATTAACTATTTACCTGTTAAAATACATCTCAGAAGCCGCTTCAACATTTTCATTACTTAATATAAAACAAGCTAACATATCGTACTTTTCATAACGTTCGAAAGTTTGGTTTTCTTCCATAATAATATAAATATATTTTTACACAATAAATAAATACAAAAAATTAGCGCTATATTTTATATACGCGTACAAAATTGGGAAATGTCGTTTGCTTCCAAGAAAACAAAAGAAAACCGCATCGTTTTGCATAGCCAACTGCAAAATTTGGGATGATAATTATAAAAATTAGGATTTTTGTTGTTGTTTATTAAAATAGACCCATACTATTATATATTTTTGAGAAGCTTTTAAAAGGACAAATCAATTTCTGGACAAATATACAGGGTGTCCCATTTAAAAAAACATAACTTTGGGTCATATTTAAAAAATAACAACTCAAATGAAAAATACGACTACGCCACTGGATCCAGCGTAAAAAACTGCATAAGCAGCAATTTTTCCCTTTGCGTTAAATTTTCTATTTCGCCCTGTATCTCATAAACTATGAAAATTTTGTTTACGGCTTCATGAGTTTCACAAAAAATTAGCTCAGGTTCGTGAAAACCGCAAGGTTCTATCTTTAAAAATAAGCGAGATACCATGCTTTTGCAACCAAATCCGGACACCCTGTACTATAAAACTAACATCTGTTTATCTAAAATTGAAAAGCTTATACTTATTTAAATATATTTTACTAGAAAGAATTAAACTAATGCTGATTGAGTCTTTGATTTATCCCCAGTTGGATTATTGTAATCTAGTTTATTATAGATTTTTAACCTCTGAATTTCAACGAAAAGTTCAAATGGCTCACAACCGTGTATTCGGTTTGTGTTCTGTGTCAATAAATTTGATCATGTTACTCCAACTTATATCCAAAATGAGCACTTAAAGTTTGAACCCAGGGCTAGGCTGCACTTTGCGTTGTTCTTGTATAAGCTTCATCAGCGCCGTAACTAGGGCGTGGCGAGGGCGGCATTTGCCGCGTGCGCGAGATTTTGGGGGGCGCCAAATCCTTCGATAGAAAAAAGGCTTTTCATAATAAAAAAAAATAAAAGAACAAGATTTATTTAGACAATAATTATAATTATTTTAATAAAGGAAAAAATATAGGTGTAATTTTAAATTACTGTTTAAAAAAACAGCACTATCAATCACTCAATATTTTTTACAGAAAAACTTTTCTTTTAACTTTTATCTGTAAATACTTACATTTTTCTATCCTACCAAATTTTGACACGATGCGAGTTATGACAATACATTTTAATTACGGAGTACTGTTCTTTGTTTTTTGCGGCAAGTGCATCATTCATTATTACTGCGACTGTGCAAGAAGTGTTGTGACTGTATTACAGGTAAATTCATATTATTTTAAGAGTGCATTATTTACTAATTATATTGAGACTGTTTAGGGCCAATAATAATTGTATTTAGATTTTTTTTCTTTCTATAAATATCGTTCAAATTTTATTTAAGGTTGTGTGGTTATGTTTCCGTATTTCATAGAAGAGGTGGGTGAGAACCAAATAAGCATTTCTCATTTCCTTATCTTTTTAAAATAAAAGTCTCTTAATAAACATTAAATTATATTCGCTCTAGGCAAAACTTGGCATACTTCCGTGTGTAAAAGGCTCAGAAAAATAATTTACTATATTTATTTATTTTTGTATTTTTTTTTTCAAAATACGTTTCTATGGTTAAGTAACATCCTGTATTTTTTTAGAGCATTAAAGAAGAAAATGCTACCCAAAAAACCATCTGGGGCTGAATATAAAAAATTGCGGCAGTTGAAAACAGATGAAGTTAAAAAGATCGTGACCCCAATACAAAACTTTTTTTCTGTAATACCTAGGCCCAGGTCCAATAGTGTTAATGATAATTCAATAACAGAATCAGTTACTTCTCCGTCCTCTTCTTGTGAGAGCAATTCCAATGTAGACCGGGAATCCGAAGAAAAAGATGATTTAATTATTAGCAATAATAATAAGCCATTAAATTCAGTAGAAAGCTTAAGTTGTGCAGAAGTAACTCTTGATTTGAATGATCCCCAGACTTGGACAAAAGAAAACTTGAGAGTTTGTGTAGAACGCGGACCAGACCCGGGAGATGACATGAATGTATATCCAGTTGTAAATAATAGGCAGTTTGACAAAAAATGGTTTCATAAAGTTCTGGTGAATGGAGAGACAATACAAAGATCCTGGCTAATTTATTGCAGGAAAAATAATTCCTTATATTGCTTTCCTTGTAAACTTTTTGACCGAAAGGTATTTGGTGTTTTTTGCGAAACCGGTTTTTCAGACTGGAAACATTTAAATCCTGCTATTCCTCGGCATGAAAATTCACTATCTCACAAAGAGAACTACTTGAAATGGAAGGAATTCGATAGAGGTATTAGGATGAGCGCATTAATCGACGATAAAACTGAAAAATTACTTTTGACAGAAAAACAAAAATGGCGCCATATTCTTAGTGTCATATTGGACGCCATTTTACATTGCATTAAAAACAATGATGCATTGAGGGGATCATCAGAAATTATTGGACATCCAAATTGTGGTAAATTTTTAAATACAATTGAACTTATAAGTCATTACGATCCCACAATTGCAAGTCACATTAAATCTCATAACAAAAACCAAATATCATATTTTTCGCCTATGATTCAAAATGAATTTATACATTTGATTGGACAGAAAGTAAGAAAAACAATTATTTCGAATATAGTCGAATCAAAATATTATTGTTTAATGTTGGATTGCACACCAGACACATCCCACCAGGAGCAAATGTCACAAATTATTAGATATGTCCGATGCAGCCAAACCAAATGTTCCATAGAAGAGAGCTTCATCGATTTTATAAAGGTTACGGGCAAAACTGGAGATGCAATGGCAAATCAAATTACTTCAAAACTGGTTGATGACGGACTTAATATTGACAACATCAGGGGTCAAGCTTACGACAACGGTGCCAGTATGGCGGGATAATATAACGGCGTTCAAGCAAAAATATTAAATTTAAATAAGTTTGCCCGGTTTGTCCCATGCTCTGCCCATAGTTTAAATTTAGTAGCTTATCATGCAGCTAAATGTTCCCCAGAAATAATAACTTTTTTTGGGACTGTTCAAAATTTGTTTAATTTTTTTGTAAGGTCAACAACTCGCTGGGAAATTTTAGTTTCCACCTTAAAAACTAGGCTTAAGGGTCACAGTGATACCCGGTGGTGTACCCGAAGTGAAGCTATAAAAGCTCTTGTATTTAACTTTAAAGAAGTAATTGACTTACTTAATAAAATACAAGTTGGAGGTACTAATTCGAGTTCAGATTCTGATACTGCCGATTCTAAATCATTTTTAAAGTTGCTTTTGGACTATAAATTTGTATGTCTTCTTGTTTTCTGAAACGCAATTTTAAGTAAAATTAATAAAGTTAGTATACTTCTGCAGGGAACATCTGTAACGGTATTGGATGGGTCTAATTTAATAAAAGGGCTTGTTGAGGAAATTCAATCCCTTAGAGAGAATTTGCTTGAAAATGTCCTGCAAAAAGCTAATCAAATTTCTGAGTCCGTAGATATGGAACCAGAATTTGCAATTAGAAGAAAGAGAAAAGTAAAAAAAATGGTAGACGAATCTTGCTCTGACGAAGCAAGCACTTTAAGTGAAATTAACAAATTTAAAATCTTATGCTTGCAAATTGTTGATGTCATTCTAACTAACCTGAATTCACGGTTTTGTGCTCTTCAGAGCGTTGCAGATGATTTTAATTTTTTAACTGGTAAATCACTTAAGATGTTTTCTGCAGATGACATGAAACGACATGCTGCTGATTTGGCTCTAAAATATGACCAAGATTTAGATGCATTTGAATTTGTTAATGAAATTGATAGTTTTAGGTTTCAAGCATCTTCTCATACTGAAGACTTACAATCTTTAAGCCATTTAGAAATTTTAAATTTTATTAGAAAAAACGAGTAGGAATCTGTATATCCAAATATTGATATCGCTCTTAGAGTGTTTCTTACCTTGCCAGTCACAACAGCTTCATGTGAAAGATCATTTAGTAAATTGAAACTAATAAAAAATTATTTATGATCATCGATTGGGCAGGACAGGCTCACTAATATGGCCATTTTGAGCATAGAAAGAAAATTATCTTTTTCTATTGATTTTAATGAAGTCAATGATGAGTTTGCGGCTTCAAAAGCGAGAAAAGTTCAAATTTAGTTTGTTTTTTTATACCCAAAGTTTAGCTTTAATTTCTGTTTTTTTTTGTTATTTTACCTAGTTATTCGCTTATTTTGTTATTTTGTATTTTAGTTGGTGTAATATTATCTCTTAACATCAGAGTTGTTTTTTTTGTATTTCATGTTATATTTTATTTTAATGCCAAATTTAGCCCTTTTGTACCTGAGTACCTGTAAAAACAAAAAAATTATAATAATAAAAATTATTTGAAAAAGTTATTTGCTGTTTTCATCTGGTTATAAAATGTATATAATAGGGGCGCCGCCCTAACACACGCCGCGGGCCCAAATTCCTAGTTCCGGCACTGAGCTTCATCATAAGAAATGCCCAGCTTACCGCTGGCAATTGATTGTCAATAGACAGGAAGTACACGAAAGAAATCTTAGAGCTGTAGTAAGATATGATATACCTTTGCATTCTACTGCTAAATACAGAGATTATTTTGCCTTCTTGGCTGTCGAATTGTTGAATTCAGATGTGTATTTTATGTACTTAGATAGAACCAAAAAGACTTTAAAAAAAAACTATACTAGACTATTGTTACATTGATTTAATTTTTTTTATGTGGCAGGCAACATGGAAGAACGCTTACGCGAATGTTTGCCTTTTGTGTTATGTAATATATAAATATTTTTTTATATATGTTGCACAATAAATATATTTCTTTCTTTCTCTCTTATATTTCAGAATTGTCAAATAATTTTCAACTGACTTGCTGCGCCATTTTTCCTTGATCTGCTCCAATGTATTTTCTATTTCAGGGTCTATCGGTTCAAAGAGCTCTAGCGGGGTGAGCTTTACTATTAAGTGAGTTTTTACTATTAAAGTATTTTTTGAGATTGTAACATTCTTTTTCACGTATGATTTCTGGGGAAACTAGTCCCTTGCCCCCTGACAAGGTGAGTATTCCGAGCGTGTAGGAAATGGATCGGACAGACCCGTGTTTATGGCTGATATTTGATTCTTCGCATACAGGTTTATGTTAGGTATAGTGTTGACTCTTTTGAAGAGTACTTTTTCAGCCGCATTTTTGTTTTCAGAGTGCTTAATTTTACATCTCTGTAGTATTCCCAGATATTGATAGGCTTCCTCGGGACTTAACCCTTTAAATATGTAAAGTCGTGCACTTTTCCAACCCAAACTTCAAAACGATTGTTCTACTGAAGTCTTCCACCAGTCGAAAGGCTGCTTGAAGTTGAAGGTTTCCCTTGGCATAAACCTTGAGATCATCCATATAGGATAGATGCGTAAACATGTTGCTCAACGGGTTTAGTGCCATACAACACCATAAAGTACTCAAGCTGTCACCTTGAAAGATTCCTCTATAGATCGGGATGAATTTTTCTCAGTAACAAGTGAAAAAGTTTCGCCTCTGACTGATAGTAATGTTCTCCTCCAGGTTTCCATAAGATGTTTAAGTAAATGGCAGAAAGTTGGGTTATTATTATTATTATTTTGTTGTCTCAGAATATTCCTGTGGTTGTATTTTATACTGACGGAATTATACGAAGTCAGTACAAAAAAAAAACAACAAAAAGGAAAAAGAAAAAAACAGCTACTGTGTATTAAGAGCTGATCTAACGATGATACATGTTTCCAAAATCAGGGATTTGTGGATGTTCTTGTAAATGTTACTAGGGTGAGGCCTGTTACTGATATGACGAGAGGAACAATGATGACTCTTTCCTGTTTCTACAGCCTTTCTATTTCCATTGCCAAGTCGGTGTATTTGGCGATCTTCTCACTGTATTTCGCTAGTATGTTCTCATCGTTGGAGACAGCCATGTCAATTAAATAAGTCATCTTTTCTTTTTGGATTGAAAGGTGATATCGGGTCTGCTTGCGGGGATTGTTTTGTCTGTGGGGATTTCAGTAAAGCTTGTAGTCTTCGTTTTCAAGTATGGATGTTGGTGTATATTGGGAGTAAGGATCTGTGTTTTCCGTTAGTTTGTATGTTGTGGCTAATGCTTGATCAACGACCTTCGCTGCTGAGTTGTGTCTCTGCTAGTGACATCTCCTGCACCTGTCGTCTTCAATGGTGGTGTACTTGATGATGTGCTTTTGGTAGTTTTTGATTACTATGACTTTGTCTTGGTTGGCAAACAGGAAGCCTTCTGTTTCGGGGAACAGCTGCCGTTCTTGTAACCACGTATATGAAAGCTTTTTATGTATGTCTTGCTTTATGCGGTATTTGTGTCTTCCATGGAGTGTTTTTTCAGACCAGGTGTTCATTTTTGTGCATCTGCTGCGTGGCTCGTTTGAGACAGGTCGAGCGGTGTATAATTCTTGTCTGCCTTCACTATTGCCTTGTGGAGATTAGTTTGTTTGTTGTGGAGTTCGTAAATTTGTTTTTTATTTAGCCATTGTATATTTATAATTCTCCTCCCATCTTCTTTTCTCTCGATGGTGAGTCTTTCCTAGCATGCGTTGGGATGTAACTCCCTGTGTTTAGTGAATTAGAGCGTATGAGAATGTGAATGCTTTCTATGTCTGTGTGTAACCATTTATGATACCAAACGAATACGTAATAGGCATGACGAAGGTATTAATAGCCTTCGTAAACATTTTCATATTTTAGTTTTGTTTTTAGTAGTTTTTTAAGTCTGGGTTTAAATTTTGTCTTGAACTCTGATTGGATATGAGTGTGGTTAATTTTGGTGCTTTGATGGAAGCCTAGGTATCTGTATGTTTCTTCTTTGAGCATGTTATCTATTGTTTCATTGTTGATTGTTCCTGTTGTAGGGTGGTCTTTCCACTGTATCTTGTTGATATGAAGTAGCTTGCATTTACTTATACCAAATTCCATGTTGATGCCCAGGGTAAAAGTTTCTGTGATTTTAAGGAGTTTCTTTAGCTGTTCCTTTGTGCTTGCGTATAATTTTATGTCATCCATGTACAAGAGATATTTTATTTTGTGAAAGTTATTTTTTGGTAGATTAATGTGGAATCCGAGCTTTGTGTTATTCAGTGTGTTTGAGAGTGGATTGAGACAGAGGCAGAATCACAGAGCGCTGAGTGAATCTCCCTGGAATATACCTCGTCTGATGTAGATCTCTTCTGTTTCGATGTGTTCTCAGGTTGATTTCAGTTTTCCACGTACTAATGATTTGCGTAAGAAATTGCCTGAGGTTTTGATATTATTATGATTTTTTTTTGTGACTTTTGTCTCACAATATTCCTGTGGCTGTATTTTATACTGACGGGATTATACCAAGTCAGTACAAAAAATAAAAAAAAAGGAAATGGAAAAAAAACAACTATTGTGTATTAAGAAATGATCTAACTATGCTACATGTTTTCAAAACGACCGATTTCTGGATGTTCCTGTGAATGTCTGTATTAAGTCCTAATTGAGCCAAATGCGGTGTAAACGTTGTTGGGGTGAGACCTGTTATTGATATGACTAGAGGAACAATGATGACTCTTTCCTGTTTCCACAGCCTTTTTACTTCCATTGCCAAGTCGGTGTATTTGGCGATCTTCTCACTGTATTTCGCTTGGATGTTCTCGTCATTGGGGACAGCCATGTCAATTAAATAAGTCATTTTCTCTTTTTTGGATTGAAAGGTGATATCGGGTCTATTTGCGGGGATTGTTTTATCTGTGTGCATGTCAATGTCCCAGTAGAGCTTGTAGACTTCGTTTTTAAGTATGGATGTTGGTGTATATTGGTTGTAAGGATCTGTGTTCTCTGTTAGTTGTGGCTAATGCTTGATGAACGACCTTCGCTGCTGAGTTGTGATCGTTTCTCTCTGCTGGTGACATCTCCTACACCTCTCGTCTTCAATGGTTGTGTCCTTGATGATGTGCTTTAGGTAGTTTCTGGTTGCTATGACTTTGTCCTGGATGGCAAGCAGGAAACCTTCTGTTTCGGGGAACAACTGCCCTTTTTGTAACCACATATATGAAAGCTATTTATGCATATGGTCTTCCTTTATGTGGTATCTGTGTCTTCCGTGAAGTGTTTTTTCAGACCAGGTGTTCACCTTTTCTAGTCGTGATTGGATGTGACTGTGTGCGTCTGCTGCGTGGCTCGTTTGAGACAGGTCGAGCGGTGAATAATTCTTTATTGCCTTTATTCTTATTGCGGAAGAATTTTCTGAGTTCGTAAATTTCTTTTTTATTTAGCGATTGTACATCTATAATTCCCCTCCCTCCGTCTTTTCTCTCGATGGTGAGTCTTTCCTTGCATGAGTTGGGATGTAACTTCCTGTGTTTAGTGAATTCAGAGCGTATAAGAATGTGAATGTTTTCTACGTCTGTGTGTGACCATTTAACGATAACAAACGAATACGGTAAATAGGTGTGGCGAAGGTATTAATAGCTTTCGTTAGATTTCTGGAATTCAGTTTTGTTTTTAGTAGCTTTGTGAGTCTGGTTTATGATTATAATTATTATTATCATTATTATTATCATTATTATTATTATTCTACCGCAGAAGCTCCTAGATAACGGTTTCCATAGCGGTCGAGGTATTCTATTTCTACAAAATACAACCATTTAATAATAACGTAAGAAAAATGTTTACTAGCTCTTAGACTCCCTTTTATGACACTTAAACAGTTTGAAAAATATTTTATCGGTGACGCTGCTTCAATGAATTTTATTAACTTCAGTAATATTGTTCAAGCAGCAGCAAGAAAACTGCGGATCTCATCCTTATTTATGTCTTTCTTATAACTTTGTGTCATGTGCTAGTTTAATTCGGAGTTTTATGCCTTTCACGTGAAAATTACTTTTCTCTTTTATTTCGGCAGGGACGTAAGTGGAAAAATATTTTACAAAAGTGTAAAATAGACCTATAATACGTATTTTTTGCACCTACTTAACATTATAAAGAGGATTAGAGATGTTATACATGTAACACGCTGAACTCAAAAGTTGTCTATAAATATATACATTACAAATATTATGGCGATTTGGTAGTGAAAAATACGTCTGGTTTAATGTTTAGAAGATTAGTACGATATGATTCATTCATTGATATAAATGGTTAGAGATATCGAGGGCCGAAAACCATAAGGTTCCAAGCGACATTTACAAAAAAAAGCAGGAGACGAATTTTAAAGTTTGATGTTGGATAAAACTGTTTGTTCAAAATAAAAAATTACTAAACGTGGTGTATGTTTTAGCTTAAACATTTGTAAATAAAACGTCGCTAAAAAATATGCCCTAATCAACAACAAAATGCCAATTTTATCGATTTTTTTGGGACGTTGCAACTGTACTTGGAACCTTGTGGCACTGTAAGCAATATACTTGAAACCTTATGGAACTTTAACCCTATGATCAATTCCAAAAAATGTTTTTTAAAAATTTCTTTCAACTGAATTAATATCTTTTATGGAAATAAAACAGTACCTATTATTTCTAAGAAACTTTTATTTTCCTAAGTTTAACAAATAATCATACGAGAAATAAGAAAACATTATCTACCTATTACTACAGAAAAACGTAATCAGTTCATGATTTAAATTTGAAACTAAAACTTTTATTATAAAAAAATAAAACGACAGTCAAAAAAACCAATGGTTTTACTTCTTTTTAAATTCAGAAATTAAACACCTCATATATTGTTGGTCTTCAAGTGGCATCCATCTGTAAGCAAACTCGATTTGCTCGATTTTTTTTACAGTGACTGATTTCGTTTTTAAAGTGTTATCAGCTGGGGCAACAAAATTTTCATTGGATAAATTATTTTTATTGTTTGTTTGTTTGCCTCTCCTGGTTGGTTTAGTATTATTAATATTGATTGCAATAAATTCTGTACTATGATCAATTATTTTATACTGCAATTTAAATTTTTCTCCTTGTACAAAACGTAACTGACATACTTTTGTGTATGGTATTTGGTCGTATTTAAACACTGAAGCAGTTTTCTTAAAGTTTTTGAAGTGATCCGCTTTCATGTTAATTACACAAAAGGGCTTTCTTCTATCCACTTTTAACAAAATTCTCATAAACGTTAAAGGCGACCAAATATCCGTAACTTTCATCGCCTTTTCAATGCGCGAATGGATGTTGTCCACAACCTGTATACAGGAATGTCCAGGTATGGAGTATTTCATGGTTATCATGTGGATATTAGGATGTCTACTTAAGAAGTCAGTAACTGCCACTGAAACCAAGGAGTTTCTGTTCTGGGGAACGCAGCTCTCGCTCCAAGTTATTATTTCATTAATTTCAGGATGACTGGAAACAACTTTCTCCAAAATTTGGACTAGAGCGCTGGATAAGTCATTACCTGATCGTCCACACATTGTTTTAGGCCATATTGCACAGTAAACTTCTTTATTGAGGGAACAGTGCGCCGTTAAATTGTAAACGTTTAACTTTTGTTTATAAAACAGGACTGATACATCAGATTTGGGCAAATTAATGACATTTTCCAAGTCGAAACAAATAACAGCACAATTGGGATTTTGTATTTTATTGTCATTTTCGCGCTCTTGACGCATTATTATTTTTTTAGATTCGTGGAACTGATATGCCGTTTCCATTTCTTCACTTAGTCTTTTCTCTTTCTTAGCTAATCTATATTCCTCACAGGTATCACACCTATCAGTTTTTGGTTGAAGAAACTCCAGGTTAAACTGATAATTAAAAATATCCCTATACATAGACAACTTTTGGGGTATTATTTGATTTTCATTGCACATTTCCACATAGAGTTCATACATCTTTTGAATGTTAAGTGACGGTTCAAGGTACATTTTTTTTGAATCTTTTCTGCAATAATGGGCATCTACGAAAGGAAATGACTCTATGTGCTGTCTAATTGCATCTTTGTCTTTTTTTAAGATACGATCTTTCGTGCTACGACCTCTTTTGTCAGACTGTGGAGTTCCTGAATCACTTTTTTTCATATGTACATTATAAATAGGTTTCTGACTTATACAGAGAGTATTTAAAAAAATTGCTTGCACACACGCAATTTCTCATTTTCCTTTTCCAAATAATATTCAAATGAAAATGACTTGTAATTAGTTACTTTACTTCTTTTTCTTTTAATTAAAACTTTCCTTGTCATGTTCAGTAAAAATCCATATTTTTCATTTTGATCTAGTAAGTAATAGCTACTTTTTATTTCCTCTCTTATTTCGTCATTAAATTTTTCTTTACAGTGGAAACGACAGGTCATATTGCAATCTTTACTCCTATCAATTACCTTAGCTGGAATGATCCTTCCTTTCGCACTTACATATTTTTTTCCTTTTTGATAATTTTCTCTTCTTTTATTTTTCTTCCATGCTTGCGGATTTCTCTTTCGTTTTCGAGTCCTAATAACTTCCTTCATGGGTGTTTTCTCTGATGAATCTGATTCGGAATTTGATGTATCAGTGTATTCTACTATACGAATGGACTCATCCCTGTAACAATATTTTTAATCAATATTTTTCAGACAAAAATCATGTTTACTGTTGTAAAGCGATATTCATACTTTATTTTTTAAGGAAAAACATACCTTTTTTGAGTGATGTTTTCTGAATCAGGTAGAGGCTTTTTTGGAACTTCAGCTTCAGATGGCTCGCCAAATTCCGGATATTGCCTAAAATAAATTGAATAAAAACATGTTAAATTTATGAATTCGGAAACAACTGGCAGAAATATAAGCCCTGCTTTATTTTAAAAATCAAAACATACCTCTCTTGAGTGATGTTAATCGTATCAACTAGAGTCTTCCTAAAAACTTTAGATGAGTCGCCAATTTCTGGATATAGCCTAAAATAAATTGAAAAAATGGGTTAGATTTATTTATTCGGAAACAACTGGTAGAAAAAGGCATACAATGACTTTATAAATTTTTAATACCTAAAAGATCTAAATATTTATATACCTTCTTTTAACTGTTAAGGTTTTATTCCCAAATAATTGTTGTTTCTTTTTATTCTTTGCAGCTTCAATACCGGAACTATCTGATTCTGATGTATCAAAATCTGCATGCCTGAAATTGAGGTTAGTTATTCATATAAAAATAAAGCATTGCATTTTTCGACTTTGATTAAAAATTACCTTTATTCTTGTCACTATTTTTCGGAACATATTCTGAGCCAGAGCTGCAAAAATCTTCCCAAGATTCGCTTTCAGAAGCAGAGGACATCGCGAATAATAATAATAAACTAACAACAATGATGACACTGTCACTGCACTTAGAACTATATGGTTCCAACCTTAAAGCGTCACATGTACTTGAGACTATATTTCTCTTTTGATTTTGGCGCCATCTATGAACATATTAAAGAAATTTTTAGAGCAAAAGATGCAGAACGTTTAGTAGAACAGGTTTCTGTAAAAAAACAAATTTTGTACAGAATGTCGCTTGGAACCCTATGGTTCTCGGCCCTCGATATGTACTTATCTATTGAAGTAAGTATACAGGGTGTTTCACAACTTATCCACGAAATTTTAACCACATATGCACTGATACGAAAGAAGTTTTTTTTCTAAAAAAAAAATGTAATAAAAGTCCTACAGAAATTAAGTTATAATTCTGAGTATTAATAACAAAATGAAAAATAAATATCTGTATTTTGCGATCATCGTTGCGATATCACAACACTCGTTATTAATTTCTTGTAGCAAATGTTGTACCAATCCACTAAAGAAAACAAAATACCAGGAATTTTTTGTTTTTTCATATTGATAAGAACATGTAAATAATGTTTAATCTGTATCGTGATTGATCTGAATGAACAACGGTCGATTTTTGTGAATTTAAAAAAAGTATTTTTCGACTTTATGTTTTTCGATATTTATTAAAAATGGCTCATGTGTACAGTAATAAGGAGTTAGTGGATATTGTTTTAGCGTACGGAGAAGCAGGGCAAAATTCACAAGCGGCTTCTCGTTTGTATGCAAACCGATTTCCGAGTAGGCACATACCACATCCACAAACATTTACTTCAATTGTTTTACGTGCACGTGCTAGTGGAGATTTGCGCCCCAGACGTGGGGTGGAGGGGGGTCGGGTTCGTCCACAACGCGTTTTAAACGCCGAAGAAGAAATTTTGCATATTGTGGAAGAAAATCCAGGAATAAGCACAAGGAGGTTAGCCCAAGAGGTACCAGAAGTCTCACATGCGACAGCGTGACGCATATTACATGAAGCCCAACTGTACCCTTATCATGTCCAGACAGTCCATGCGTTGCTACCCACAGATTACCTTCTCAGAATAAGATTTTGTGAGTGGTTGTTACAAAAAAATGCTCGAAATGCCCGTTTTACGTTTTACATCAATTTTTACTCGTAATGGTATAACCAATCTTCACAATACACACGTTTGGTCCTTTGAAAATCCTCACGCAATAGTCCAGAAAAACTTGCAACATCGTTTTTCTTTAAACATGTAGGCAGGTATTGTCGATGAACGTCTAATTGGACCCTATTTGGTATTTGAAATTTCTTCGGAATGATTTGCCGGTCCTTCTTGAAGATGTACCATTGGCGGTCCGAGCAAGGATGTGGTTTCTACACGATGGGGCACCTCCGCATTTTCGTTTAGAAGTTCGTAATTTTTTGAATGAGGTACAGCAGATACGCTGGATCGGTAGGGGTGGACCAATTGCATGGCCTCCACGGTCTCCCGATCTAAATCCTCTGGACTTCTTTTTATAAGGATACTTGAAAAAGGAGGTATACCGTACTCCAGTTCAGAATATTGAAGATCTGCGTGACCGAATCACAGTGGCTGCCGATAATTTGAGACTTCGAGCACAGCAGAAAGCAGGTGTATTTCAGTTAGTGCGCCGAAATTGGATTAGACCCGCCCAAGCTTGCATTGAAGCCAACGGAAACAATTTTGAACAGCTTTTATAAGTAAGTGAACTGGTAAACTGTATTATTTTATTATCTCGATTTCTGTACGACTTTTATTACATTTTTTTTTTGAGAAATCAACTTCTTTCGTAACAGTGCATATGTGGTTAAAATTTCGTGGATAAGTTGTGAAACACCCTGTATATGTACAATGTGTCCGAAAGTTGTTATGACAGTATTGGGATATAGGAAACCGTAAGAGATACTAGAACGTTTAAATGGGGAATATTTTAGACAATTATGTTTGTAAATAAATGCCATTTTGCTCACGATTCTATCTTTTTTGTTTTTGAGATATTTTGAAATAACCAAAAAACCGCATTTTCGAAAACCCCTCATAATTTCTTTATTTTTTCAAAATATTTCTAATCCGTAAAAACATTTTAAGGCAACTTTTTACGTAGAAAACATCTGTTTAGTCAGATTTTGTTTGCAACGTTTCAGTTTTTTAGAACCATCAAAAAACTTTGCATTTTCTTATAACCAGTATATTCGATTTTAACAGTTTCTAAAAGAGTATTTTTTTAGCTTTTTAGCGATGTATCACACTTTATAACTAAGTTATTATTAAGATGTAAAAAGTGCGCATCGAAAATTAATTAAATTTTTTTGAATTATCCAAATAAGAAATTAAAAACGAATAGGGTTATATAGCAATATTATTTAATTCAACATTAAATTTTATAGAAAATCAGTAAGAACCACTCAATAGCACTCATACACTAATTTAACACATTGGGTTAAGTAGGCTTTGCGTTTGAAAAAATTGAATTTTTATAATCTGTCATCTGTCGTTGAAGTTTTATTCAGCTTCCGTCAATATTTTAATAAGCTTTAAAATGGCGTTAAACTTTTTAATGAAGAAACGTTCGATATGTTAGCGTGCTATATCAAAAACGAAAGAAATGCCAATAGGGCTATGGATGTATATTTTGACATGTACCCCGAGAGACGATAGCCCGTTAGAACTTATTTTCAAACGCTGCTGGTTCGAAACTTGCTTGAGTTTGGCAGCTTTAATAAGACTCGCAGGAAGAAGTATGAAAAACACAACGAGGATCACGATAGGCAAATCCGAGAATATTTTAATGAATATTCCACTCATGTACAAATTTTCCCGTAAGACTGGTGGTGTTTTCGAAAAATTATAGCGGAAATACCACGTCGTCTAGAAAACATGGTGTTTCCACTTACTTGGTTAGGTGTGGTTATATATCTAACCAAAAAATGAAATCTTGACAACATGAAATCTGCTTTTGAGAGACGCTAGAGTCCCTAAAAACTAATTTTTTTTAAGTATCTTTCGAACATTTTTGAAAAGTTGTCAATATGAATAATCGCTTTGGGCTAGTTCAAGAAGAGGAAATTGATGAAATTGAAGAAACACCGTTAAATCCAAGAAGAGCATCTGGAGACAGTTTATGTCATTCTGCGATGAAAAAAAAATACGTTTGACCAAGATACTCCAGTATCCCAACTAGCAAAGATATTGAAAAGCTGGGCCTACAATATGTGAAAAATGAGTGGGGAGGAATATAAAGAAGGCACGGTAAAAATTATTTGGAATGTGACGGCGAAATCATTGATGGAAAGGTATTTCAATGAATACAAAATTAAAATAAATCCCTTCGAGCAGATCGAATTCAAATCGGCCCGAGACGCAAAAAATGCCAAAAGGAGACATTTGCAAGGTATTGAAAGCAAACGCAGAGAATCGGCCGTTTTTTTAACATACAATGAATTAAAAAATCTAATCGAAGCTTGTGAGGAATCAACTCCAGAGGGTTTACAAAAGAAGTGTTTTTTTCTGTTGTTCTATGAATTAGCCTGGAGAGGAGGAGAAGGTGCAAGAGCCGAAACAACTTTTTTAAAGAAGAAACTGGCAACTTCGGAGGAAAAACAGGAAGAATTTAATACAACCATGTTTTTTCTAAAACATGTCAAGGTGGTGGCCGAAAACTCGCCGATTCGAAGTGGTTGGTGAGAAACGAGAGAAGTCCCAGCTTTTGCCCAGTAAGAATTTTTAAAGAATTACAAGATAAAAGGAAAAGTATCTCCAAAACTCGACTATTTTTGACGCCAAACCCCCGTTGGAAAATTTCCGGAAAATGGTTCAAAAACAGCCCAGTCGTCAATTTAAACATTACCTTTAAAAATTTGTTTTTATCTTTTTGTTAATAATGTTTTTTTTGTTTGTTATATTGTTACTTTCTGTTATAAAACTGTTGTTACAAAATTACTGTTATTAAAAAACTCTATAGGTATTTTTTATATAAGAAAATGCCTATATGCAAGGTATCCAATTCTTTGTTAGCAATATGTATCTTTCAATTGTTTATTATTGTTATTCATGGCCTACTATTATATGATGCATTTAATTTCAGAAAATTGTCATTTATTTGCGTGTTTCTGAGAAAAAGTGCATACTATTATATATTTTTGAAAAGGTAGAAAAAGACCAATTTTATAGTCTATAAATATACAGGGAGTTTCATTAAAACAAATAAAGTAGGGTCCAATAACTTTTTGACCTGACCCTGTATACTAATTCAGAAGGCGGAATTGAGTTCGACGGAAAGAGTTATATAAGAAACAGTTTTCACATTTTCGATACGTTATCTTATAATTGAGATACGAGGGGTGCCTAAAATTACAATATTTTCAATTTAGCCCTGTATCTTAAAAACTAAAAGGGCTGTGATAATTTTGTTAAAAAAAAACCGCAACTTTCAATCTATAAAAATAACGTAGATAAAGTACCCAAAAGTGAGACACCCTGTACATCAAGTTTTTTATCTTTAGTTAAAGCGGGTGGTCGGTCCGTTTTCAGTGGCGGCTCGCGGGTGAAAAAGTAAGTGAAGTGCAAATGAAGCAAGAAAATATCCCAATAATTTTTTCTCCAAAATTTTTTTAATGTCGAAGGGGTAGAATATTTTATACGATTTACCTAAATTTTGTATACTAAATCAATTCTCCTATCCTTCATAGCAGCAAATTTATTTATAACATCCTCATAAAATGAATGGGTTGCCCTAATCTCCTCCAGAAATTTCTTTTGAATTAAAATATTGCCAAGAGAAGTAAGTCTTTCTTGAGATATCGTATTTCTTAAATAAGTTTTTACACATGTGAAACAAGAAAAACTTCTTTCCACTGAAGCACTTGTCGACTGTATTGTCAAAATAAGGGAAAACAATTTATATGCCTCGGTAAAAATATATTTGTTTTTATTAATTTTTTTCACTTGCTCTTGCAGCGATATATTCCAATTACTCTCATTGGCAAAAATAAGACCAAGCTTATTTTTAAGTCGCTGACTTTTTGAAAATATTTCCCCATATAACTGTAACAAATTTTCAAACGGGCCAGTCGGAAAATTTAAACTATATTCGGAAAATTTAGCAAAACCTGCCAAACATGAAAATGTAAGTTTTTCACAGTCTTGAAACCTTAGTGCCATTTCCATTAAAATATGGTCCAATATTTCATAAAAAAGGGTTCTATACTTAGCCCTAATTTCTTCAGGTGAAAGCTTAACAAGCTCACGTTTTTAATGATTTATTTCTGCAATAGAATTTGCTTTATCAAACTTGGTATTAAAAAAATGTTCATTTCTTTTTTTACACAGCGCCTCACGACAGCGTTTTATATCGGATATACAAAAACGAATGTCAAGCGATTTTTTTTTGAAGAACGTCAAATAGTATGTCCGTGATTGAGAAAATGTCATTAAACACTCTTCATCTCACCTAAAAATCCTTTCGCAAGGCTGATTTTTTTATCAGATCTGTTAGAGTTTGTAATAAATTCAAAGACGTCTTTTAATTTATTCCAGTCTTGAACAATCACATTTACTAACTTCGAATTTGAAGTTGTAACAACACCATAAATAAATATAATACAAAACAGTCAAGTTAACTGCAAAGGAACTCACCGGTTGCAGCGAAATCCGCGAAAATAAAAGTACACAACCACCCCAAACTGAACGACACGTGGGTGTAGTGTACAGGGTGTCCAATTTTGGTTGTAAATGCAAGGTATCTCCGTTATTTGCAAATATTTAGGGTTGAGGTTTTCGCGACACCGTGCCACTTTTTTGTCAAACTCAAGCTGCCGTAAGCAGATTTTTCCATAGCCCGCCTCGTTTCGGAGATACAGGGCCAAATTGAAAAAGTTACATTTTGGGACACCCCTCCTATCTCGGTTATCTTTTAACGTATCGAAAAGGTAAAAACTGGCTCTTATAGCGTTTTTTACGTAGAATCCAGTGGTGTAGACAGACATTTTTACTCGGGGCCGTCGTTTTTGATACATGACCCAACTACGTTTTTTTAAATGGGACACCCTGTATATTTTTACGGAATCCTATTCGTCTTATTATGAGCTTTTCAAAAATATATGGTTATCTATACTTATTTTAAAAAATAATGCTGCAATTTAGGTTTGTAATAATATCTATCTATATTTTTCATAGTAAGCCATGGACTGATTGTCAAAAATGGCTTTGTCACTGCTTTGTTATAAAGTAAATGAAGTTTTGATGTTAATACTAATAGACGTGTTAAATTAGTCGCTCTGATTATTATTTTTTAATAAATGGCTGCAAATCAATTATTTGAAAACTTTGAGCAATATGATATGCTGACCTGTTTCATAGAGTGTCATGAAAATATAAACGCTGCTTCTGAGCTTTATTTCATTAGGTAATGTTTTATTTACGTAATTATTATTGCAATCTTTTTTAAAACTTAAACTTTTGTTATATACATGTCCGGAAAGGAGGCAGCCAAATAAATTAAAATTCTATAGGCTGATATCGAATTTAATAAATTTTGGCTCTTTCAAAAAGCCCAGATCAAAGAAATATAACGAAGAGAATCGTGAGGCTGATGAAATTAACGTCTTAGCAAGTGTAAATGTAACGCCTGTAACGTCTTGTAGAAAAATAGAGAATGAAGTGGGTGTAATCAAGTCTCGGGTTCAAACGATTTTAAAGAAACATAAGTCTAAACCTTATAAAGTCAGAGTTGTGCAAAATCTACATCCTGGAGATGCAGAACGACGTATTGATTTTTGCCAGTGGTATTTACAAAAAATTAATACTAACCAAAATTTTGGAAGATCGTTTATATGGTCCGACGAATCGTATATAAGTAGTGCTGGACTATTTAATAGGCACAATACGAGACACTGGTCACCTTTAAATCAACATTTGATATTTCCACGCGAGCAACAAGGAAGATTTGGCTTTAATGTCGCTTGTTCCGTACTAGGAACCAAAATAAAATTTCATATTTTTGAAGGAGGTCTCACTGCTAATCGCTACCTTGAAATATTGCAAAATATATTGCCAGAAATTATAGAAGATGTTCCTTTAGCACATGTGAATCAAATATATTTCCAACAAGACGGAGCTCCAGCACATAACTCCCAAATTGTGAGGCGGTATTTAGAAGAGAACTTCCCCGAACGCTGGATTGGAACGCACGGACCTGTCCGATGGCCTCCTAGGTCGCCTGACCTGTCCATATTGGACTTCTTTTTATGGGGTCACGCAATGTAGTCATTTCAAATGCACCGGGTAAAGTTGCAAGAGTGTGTGAGAGATGTCTAAAAGAAAATGGAAATCAGTTTGAACAGTTCTTTTGAACATGGCTAATTACGAAAAATAGATATACTTAATATATTCTTAAAAACTTAAACTGTAGCCTTATTTTTAAAATAAGTATAGATAACTACATATTTTTGAAAAGCTCATAAGACGAATAGGACTAGGTAAAAATATACAGGGTGTCCCATTAAAAAAACGTAACTTTGAGTCATGTATCAAAAATGACGGCCCCGAGTAAAAATCTGTCCACGCCACTGGATTTTACGTAAAAAACTCTTTAAGAGCCAGTTTTTACCTTTTCGATACGTTAAAAGATAACCGAGATACGAGCGGTGTCCCAAAATGCAATTTTTTCAATTGGGCCCTGTATCTCCGAAACGAGGCGGGCTATGGAAAATCTGATTACGACAGCTTGAGTTTGACAAAAAAGTGCCACGGTGTCGCGAAAATAACCCTGAGATACCTTGCATTTACAACCAAAATTGGACACCCTGTACTGCGCCTGCAATTCACCGAGAGCGTTGTATGGCGCTGGGCTCGACATCATTGGATACGCGTTATCACGGCAACATAGTAGGAAAATCGTAAATTAAACATAGCACGTCCAGCAAAGGCAAAGCGGTTTGCGCCGCTGTTATAGTTGTTGTAATAAAGTTCGATTGAAAGTTTTAAAAAGACAGGCCGTCAACGGTCAAATTAGGTGAATAAATGAATGTAAAAACTAAAATTTTAAGAGATATATAATAAATATAGCTAGATGTTTGCTTGTTTATTTTTCCTTGTGAAGTAGCACTTCATCTACTTCAACTGAATAGCCGCCGTTGTCCGTTTTAGGTAAATCTCCAACTGTCCCGTACTCCGTATTATGTCCCTACAAGCCAACAATAACAACATTTCAGTATGCTGTCATTCTGAGAGCATTATAACTCAAAAATGTATTAGTGTCTAAACTAGAGGAAAAAAAATGTTGTAGATTCGGCCAATCCTTTCAGTGAAATCAACCGTCGAGAACTAAAGTCCAAATTATATTCCCTAAATAAAAAAATTCACAGAGCTTGCACCTTACGCAAGTATCCTGCGTATTGAAAATATCTTACCCAACTTTTCAATTGTAACGTTTTATTCTGTCTTTTATTTTGTTAAATTTTTTTTATTATCAGATGGGTGAAGAAATGGATCAAATTAAACCAATACGTATAATATATAATGCTTATATTTTATATTTAAAAAAAAATATTATTAAAATCTATAAAAAACAACGTGACAATCTACAAACTACCTTTATTTTACAATATATAAAAAAAGAGGATTACAATCCAAATAAGAAACTACGTAACCTAGAAACTCAAAGCTTGGTTATTAAAATATTGTAATATTATTAAATTGCTTATATTTCATATATAAAAAATATTATTAAAATGTATTAAAAAACGTGGCGATCTAGAAACAAGCTTGGGTATTAAAATATGGTAATATTTAATAAATTGTTTATATTTCATATTTTATAAAAAAGATTAATAAAACCTATAAAAAAAAACGTATGTAGTAGTCAAATTTTACCCAGGTGTGAAAATAAAAAAAAATCACATATGTTGTGGACTTTACCACTGGTGACATTGTACATCCCAACATAAAATTTACCATCGAATTAGAGTCCAATAATTCAATAAATTTTTTGGATGTCAAAATTACCAAGCTTTCTAGCAGATTGGATTTTTAAGTGTACAGAAAACCTACACATACTGCTTATCATTTATGAAAGCTCAAATCATTCTTTTTGTTTAAATTGTCTTCATTATATAGTTATATTTATACAGCTTTGACACTCCCTTTTTGAACTGAGCATCGACAAGCAGAATTAGAACTTATTAAGCAAGTAGCAATTACTAACAGTTCTTATCTCGTAGATAAAACAGTTAATAAAATCAATTTTAAAAAACTGAAACGCCAAGCTTTTCCCACTGAACTTTTAAAAAACCCAATAACTATTTGTCATTTCCTTATCTAGGATCATGCTCCGAAAATATAGCTAACATCTTAAATGGCTGTAGCGATACAGCCAAGGTCGTCTTTAAAACAACTACGCTTTTAGTCAAAAACAAAGACCACCAAAAAAAGTGGAGTTTATAAACTTAGCATTAATTCTTGTGATGCCTCATATATGTCGGCATGACTCAGACTTAAAATAAACCTAAATAGGCCATCCACTTCTGCCGTTGTTTTTCATATTAAGTTTAATAAACACCAGTTTTCTCGTTCAAAAAACAGCAAAATTTTACACAACATCAAACAAACAAACAAACAAAAGTACGCTTTATTGTCGCAGAAAAATTTTACAATTTTATGGACAAAGCAAAATATACCTAAAAATAAGACATATCAAAACATTAATCGAAAATAATTTCGACAGGTCAGTGCTTTTTTTTAAAAATGTAAATTATCAATTTACCAAATCGTAAAACACACGTTAGAATATAACATAACATTGCAAACAGTAAATGAATCATGATAACCTTATAAAAGTAAACAAACACACATGTACGAGGTGAATAATTTCGATGACATTGAAATCAAAATTGCAACTATGCGACCTTAAACTCTATGTTATTATAGTTATACAAATAATTGTGATGTTAAACAGAAGGTATATTGAACTAGTGTAGAATGTAGTATACAAAAAGAATTAAATTGTTTTTAATCCAATACCTAACAAAAATAATTAAGTTTTAAGTGAATGTTCGACAGTTCTTTTCCCTATATAATGATTTACAAAATTCTATGCTACGAGTTAGGACATGACTCACAAAAGATTTAAGTAAACAAGCGAGTTTAGTGACAATTTAAAGAGACTTACTCACTGAAAAAAAAAATCATTAACGCTGTAAAATGGTCTCTCAATGAGGTATGCTTTGGTGTTTTTTCGAAATTGTGTAAGCATAGGGATAGATTTTAAATGTACTGGCAGATTGTTGTAAAGTTTTATGGCGTTGTAAATAATTGATTTTTTTATTAATTCTGTGGAAGGAATGGGAAGATAAATATCATGCCTAGAGTTTCTGGTAGGGTATACATGTTGTGGCCTTTCTGGGAGGGTGTTTATATGTTTTCTCAGCAAACATACCGTTTCCAAAATAAATAATGCAGGAAGTGTTAATATTTCATGTTTTTTGAAATAGTATTGGCAGTGAGCTCTATTATTTAGACCAAACAAATAACGAATGGCTCTCTTTTGAAGCATAAAAATACTACGAAATTGCTCGGTGGTACAGCAGCCCCAAAAGGGAAGGCCATAGCGGAGGTGAGATTCAAATAAAGAGAAATAAGTAAATCTGGCAGAAGGAACGTCTAGTTCTTTTGAAACTGATCGAATGGCTAAGCAGGCGGTAGAAAGTTTTTTAGTTAAGGTGTCAATATGATTAGACCATTTTAGGTTGTTATTTATATTTAAACACAGGAATTTAACCGACTCTACGTATTCAATATTGCTGTTATGTACCTGAAGTGGTTGTAAAGTTCTCTTATAAGATAACACCACCGTTTTATCGACGTTAAAACAAAGCATATTGGAATCGGACCAAGCGTAAATTATAACCAAGTCTTTGGAGATACTAGAGTGTAAAGACGTTGTATCAAAATCACTCCATGTTATGCTTGTGTCATCAGCAAAAAGGGAGATTCTTCCATTAATTTTAAGGTTCGTGATATCATTAATGTATAACAAAAAAAGAATAGGTCCCAAGACTGAACCTTGAGGGACTCCACTTGTAATCAACTTACAATCAGAATCGGAACCATTAGCCCTTACAAGTTGTTGCCTTTTCCCAAGATAAGATTTGAACCAATTTAAAGAAGTACCACGAATTCCATAAAAATTTAGTTTGTTTATCAGAATTTCATGACTAACACAATCAAAGGCTTTCGCATAGTCACAAAAAACTGAGGCAGTTGGGTGGTTGTTATTGAGAGATAAGTAGACGCCTCTAAGCAACGTGAACATGGCGTCACTGGTGCACTTGTTGGGTAGAAATCCGAACTGCTCCGGGGATATTATCTGATGTTTCAGGAGAAATGGCATAAGACGGTTCTTCAGTAGCCTTTCGATGATTTTTGATAGCACTGGTAGTAGTGCAATTGGGCAATAATAAAACAAGAGTTAGTTTTTTCGCTGCCTTTATGAAGTGGAATAATTATAGCTGTTTTAAGGCAATCAGGGAATACACCTTTTATAAAGGACTCATTTATTAATGTTGTAAGGGCCTCTATGACTGGGAGTAACAAGTTCAGGAATATTCTAATTGATAGGCCATCAGTGCTACACGAAGATTTACTTTTGATATTATTTATTACCTTCAATAGTTCAGTGTTGCTAACGGGACTTAAGAAAAAGCTATCAGCTAAATTTTTTGAAGGAGGGAGAAACGACAGAGGGTCCAAACTTGGCGAGATACTAGAGGTAACATTTTTGCTTACATTAATAAAATAATCATTTAGATCATTAGCCCCTGGCAAGATCTGAGTCACAGGGTTTGATTTGTTTCTGAGGTTATTGATGATGGACCAGGTTTCTTTTGAAACGTTATTAGAGTTTGTTAGATGTTTTCGGTAGTTTAATTTTTTTGCTGACTTATTAAGAGTAGTGTAGATCCTCCTATAATTAGAGATATAGTCGAGAATAAGAAATGAGTCGGTGAATTTTTTTATATATGAGAGCGAGCGCATATTTTTAGCAGAAATTCGTATTACTTTCGTGGTCCACGGTTTATGCCGCTTAGGTTTGATATTCTTAAGCGGGAAGGCCTTGTTAAAAGCACTTAAAGTTTTATTTAAAAAAGTTCTGAAGTTTGTGTTGACATTATCAGATTCAAAATTCCAATTGGTGTTAAAGCAAATATTATGAAATACTGAGAAATTTGCGGCCGAGAAAATTCTGCCCCGATGGCGAGATCTTGGTAAGGGCCTAATAGGTAAACTAAACCTGGAAATTACCGCCTCGTGATCGGAAAGACCTGAGTTATAGACCTGTGATTGCACCTCTGATGGAGAAAAATCAGACGCCATGTTATCGATGATAGAAGAAGAGTTTTTTGAAATTCTAGTTGGCGAGGATACACGCATTGAAAGACCGAAAGAGTCGAATATAGAAATTAGATATTTCTGGATGGCACAAACAGTAGCATAGTCAATATTAAAGTCCCCGCATAGAATTTTTTTACCTTTAATCGGTAGGCTGTCTAGCAAACTTACCAGGCTATTTAAAAATGATTGTACATCAGAGTTTGGTGATCTATAAATACAAATTACATAAAGATCAAGGTTTTGATTATATACTATAGAGAATTCAAAAGAGCTATCCGCTAACAAATGATCATATCAAGGGGTTTAAAACTTAACCCTTATGAGGATTTAGAAATAAATAGAAGTTCTCAGAAGAGCCCTAATGTATTCATTAACACATAGGTTAATTCTTTATGTTAAACCTATTTTTTTCATTTGTAAAAAAAAATGTCATGCCAGCACTTCAACTTAATAGTTAATATTTTCGGTTCAACGCAACGGCCTAAATAAATTATCTACCTAATAGGCCCATAACCACATTTACTACAAAACTCAAATAATAAAATAATATTTCTATATTTTCACAGTAATACGTACTTTTGTGAAAGGTACTATATTAATCTGCATCTATATGTTTTAATTGTTTTTACTTATTATTTTTTGTTTTGTCAATTACAGTGTCAATCCTGATAATGGTCTGTCTAGTTTGTCCGAAAGCTCTTTACAATTTTAATTTATTATACCCAAAACGACCCTTTTTTATTAATTTTAAAAGACGGGGTATAATAGCCTATTTTACTACGAAATAAATTCTTTTAAATTTTACAAATGTAGTTTTTATTGTAAAAATCGGCCTAAATCTAATATATCTAACTTTCCTTTGTCAAAAAAAAGTTGTTAAATATTTCAAATGTACACACAACCCTCGCTGAAATATTTGTTTTTATTAAAATTTTTCATCTATAGGAATACATTGCATGTCCCATTTTTTCCATTTAAATTGTCGATACAAACGGCATCTTTTTTTATGTTTCACATTTGAATGGAAAACGAAAGAAATTTTAGGAGAGCGGGCCTGAAGTTAAATGGTGTAGCCGTATAAAACACCCGATATATTAAAAGATAAAAATCGTTTCATTCCCAATTTTTTTTTTAATTTTGTTCTATCAGAGTTTGTGACATTTATAGCATTTTAATATTATTAATAAAGATGGGTTAAATGTGATTATTGTAATTATATCAAAAATGATAGACCTCCCTATATTTCTTTGAAATTTGTCAACCTTCTCCCTGACCCAATGTTTTCAAAAAACATTGGATATGATGAAATTCTGATTCCATTTGCATTTAGATGTTAGATATATATATATATATATATATATATATATATATATATATATATATATATATATATATATATATATATATATATATATATATATATATATATATATATATATATATATATATATATACAGGGTGATTCATGAGGAAATGTCAATACTTCAGGTACATATTCAGGACCAAAAAATAAACATAAAAGTCTATATAAATAAGTGTCCGTAAGGCCTTAGTTCTCGATATACAAGGTGTTAAAGTTTTTATTTAATTTTCCTATTTTTTAAATAAAATCTATGATAATGTAAATAATGGAGTGAAAATTGATATACGGGGGTTTTTTGGTATGACAAATTCAAATCTAATATTAGTATTGCTCTTACTTTTAGGGGGCGCCACCTACATGTCTTTCTACTTCTTCGAACAATCACAACTTTTTGGTACAGTCTTGAATTACATTTTTGAGCAAAACAAATTATTCCCTTGCCATTTCTACGTCAAAAAGGTATACCTGTTAAAAGTGGATACGAGCAACCGTTTTCGAGATATTTGGATTTAAAAGAGTTTCGGCGCATGTGATTTTTTTTACCAAATTCACATAAAGTATGCATGTATCGTAAAAAAATAGAAGTGTGCCTTGCCTGACAGAACAACTGCTGGTTGGTGTTCTCATCGTTTTTCCTGTCACTTAGCAACAGTAATGTCAGTTAATAAATTTTGTCACTGTCAATTTCTGTTCATAACTTTTATTATCTGACAATAATAATTTAAGAAACTTTAGATCTAAATACGTCATTATGCCTGTGATATTCTCGCATCGTGAATATGCAGATATGATATTCGTCTATGGCTTCTGCAATGGGGTCGCAATTCAAACAGTCGCGGAGTACCAGCGTCGTTTTCCAGATAGAAGGGTGCCAGATAGAAGAGTTTTTCAACAAGTTTTTACTACTGCTGGAGAATCTGGGATGTTTCCAAGTGCGAAAATTGTATCTGAAAGGGAATCGGGACCCAACTTTGAAGTAGAAGAGGCTATACTCAATGCCGGCGAAAATGATCCAAGCATAAGCACTAGGCGGATTACAGATACTTATCAAATTACACAATCGTCTGCTTGGAGAAATCTTCACATTAATTGTTTATACACATTTTATTTACAATGGGTTCAACATTTGCAGTAGGGTGATTTTGAGTTGAGAATGCAATTCTGTAACTGGATTAATGAAGATCGAAGTTTGTATAGGTATGTTTTGTTCACTGATGAAGAACAGTTCACGCGTGATGGTATAAATAATCTTCACAATGAACACCGGTGGTCCTATGAAAATCCTCACGCTACAGTAGAACATAATTTCCAACATAAATTTAGCATTAATGTGTGGTGTGGAATGTTAATTGGTCTATTTATAATCGACGGTAATCTTACAAGAGAAAAATATTTAAACTAAAACTTAATGTAAGACAAAACATGTATTTGCAACATGATGGAGCCCCTGCACACTACAGTTTACTTGTAAGAGATTTTTTAAAGCAAAACTTTCCAAACCGATGGATTGGTCGGGGAGGTCCGTTTAATTGGTCACCTATATCGCCAGACCTTAATCCTTTGGATTATTGTCTTTGGGGATGGTTGAAATCACTGGTATATTCCACTAAAGTAAATATAAGAGAAGCATTATTAGATCGGATAACAAACGCAGCACAAACACTAACAAATGCGCCCGAATGTATCCACAGAGCAACCCGAGCTATACACCATAGAGCTGACCTGTGCTTAGAAGGAAATGGTGGAATTTTTGAAAATTGTAAAACGTAACCTAGATTTTATAAAAACAGTTTAATAATAACAATTTTAATAAAAATTAAATACCTTTTGTTTAGTTGTCTGAGGCACTGAATACACACCCCAAAAAATGTGTCAGTCTTTCATTTGAAAGCTTTTGTGCCAAGATGCGTTTAAATTTGGACAAAATAACAAACTTTTAAAATTTTGCGATAAAAAAGTACATGCGCCGAAATTGTTTTAAATCCAAATATCTCGAAAACGGTTGCTCGTATCCACTTTTAACAAGTATACCTTTTTGACGTAGAAATGGCAAGGGAATAATTTGTTTTACTCAAAAATGTAATACAAGACTGTACCAAAAAGTTGTGATTGTTCGAAAGAGTAGAAAGACATGTAGGTGGCGCCCCCTACAAGTAAGAGCAATACTAAGATTAGATTCGAATTTGTCATACCAAAAAACCCCCTTATATCAATTTTCACTCCATTATTTACATTATCATAGATTTTATTTAAAAAATAGGAAAATTAAATAAAAACTTTAACACCCTGTATGTCGAGAACTAAGGCCTTACGGACACTTATTTATATAGACTTTTATGTTAATTTTTTGGTCCTGAATATGTACGTGAAGTATTGACATTTCCTCATGAATTACCATATATATATATATAGATATATATACAGGATGCCTCCGGTTAAGTCGGCACCATTGCTAACTTCCTTATTATTGGAGATATGAGGTCGGTTAAATTAGCAAACTAGTAGCATTTTTTCTGCTGATTAAGATAGTGAAATCAGAAAAACAATTGAACATCGCGTCTTCGAGTTATTCCAAAAAATGTATATTTTTTCAATGGAACACCCTGTATATTTTTCGACATAACGTTAGCAAATCGTCCTAAGAATAAAAAAGTTCATATGCACTAATCGCCTAAACCTAATAACAACAAAGTTATAACGATATTTTTACTCACAGTCAAGTTGGCCATGAAATTCCAAATAAAAACAATATTACTTAATTGGTTAGATTTAACTGTCACAGTAAATGAGCAAACACATCACCATCTTGTTCTATGCATTTTCGGACACATTTCAGCACATGCCTCGTCGCCTTTAAAATTGTCCTTCCATCAATAGACGCCATTATTCTCCTTATTTCAATTTTGAGTTCTTCCAAATTTGCATATTTCTTCTTATAAACTTCATTTTTCACGTAACCCCAAAAATAGAAATCAAGAGGAGTTATGTCTGGGGATCTAGGTGGCCAGCGAACTGGACCATTTGTGGCAATCCATTTGTCTCCAAATAATCTCTGCAACATCATTCTGATCAACTGATGAGGTGGGGCCCCATCTTGCTGGAAGTAAATTAGTTGTCGTGTAGCCAAATTGACGCCGTCCAAATATTCTTCTAACGCCCCAGAAATTATCAGGTCAACATATCTCCTTCCTGTCAAAGTACCCTCATAAAATACAGGTCCAAGTATTTCGCTTCCTCTCATACCACACCAAACATTGACACTAAATTGATGCTGAGGATTTCTGGGATCAGTGAGAAATAAATTTTCTTGCGACCAATAATGGACGTTTTTGCGATTGAACATACCTTTGTTGGAAAAATTGGATTCATCGCTCCAAATAATGTTCTTCAAAATATCATTATCTCTTTCATAAACATGATGCAACCAATGGCAAAACGCAAGTCTTCTTTCATTATCACCAGGCAACAATGTTTGAATTGGCCGGTACTTATACGGAATAAACTTGTGCTTCTTTAAGATCCGCCATATTGTCACTAAACTAACACCGTAATCTCTTGCTAAATCCCTTGTTGAGTATTCTTTGTGTGCTTCAAAATAGGCTAATATGGTAATTTCAACGTCTTCGCTTATTATAAAAGGTTTTCTCTTCCTTGTCTTTTTAAAAACCTCCTCGTTACTTCTAAATTTTCTATAGAGAACTAAAAAATACCTCCTGTCCGGTAAATTACGAGTAGGGAATCTTCGGCGGTATTCTTGTATGGCCATAGTACTATTTTTCCTACACATAAGGTATGTTTCTAACATATCACATTTTTCAATATGCGTGAACAACATTTTAAAACAAGCTTTAGCAACTAAAACTGTAAATATATTATTTTTCTGCTACAACAAAACGCCCCTCATCTACAAACTGTCATTTATATCGCCAAGCCACCCAATCAATTGTTTTTATTTTTAATTTCATGGCCAACTTGACTGTTAGTAAAATATCGTTATAACTTTGTTATTATTAGGTTTAGGCAGATAGTGCATATGAACTTTTTTATTCTTAGGACGATTTGCTAACGTTATGTCGAAAAATATACAGGGTGTTCCATTGAAAAAATATACATTTTTTGGAATAACTCGAAGACGCGATGTTCAATTGTTTTTCTGATTTCACTATCTTAATCAGCAGAAAAAATGCTACTAGTTTGCTAATTTAACCGACCTCATATCTCCAATAATAAGGAAGTTAGCAATGGTGCCGACTTAACCGGAGGCACCCTGTATATATATATATATATATATATATATATATATATATATATAAAATTGATTTTGAAATCGGCTGCAATCATAATTTCGTGCATTTCAGTACGATTTGATGATGGCTGCCTTACTAAAATAAGACTCGAAATTTTATTGTTCACGTACACAAAACCATGGACTATTTTGTTTTTACTAAAATTACATACATGCATACACAAAACAATGGACTCTTTTATTTCAATATAATATTGGTTCATCTATGCATGGGCAATCCGATGACCTCATATTATACTATCTTATTTATTCATTTAGTGCGTCCGCACTCGTAATCTATACGTATTATTTTACTAAACACGTTACCGCAGTTTCGGTGTCGAGGTTACGACAGGCAGTGTTAAGTTTGCATAAAACTGAATCCAATAATATTTTCCATACTAAAGTAAATTCCGGAACGCAAACGCTTTAAACAGCCTAACAATAATTTTCTATTAAACCAGTTGGTGGTTCCCGTTAACGTACTTTCATACAAAACGACCGCTGAAATACTTTGGCTCAATATATTAAATGGAATGAATGTGCAGTAACTTTGATTCTATTGAACATTCATTAACGTTCTATTAATTTCACACGAACGGTGGTTTACCAAAGAAATCTAATATTAAAAGTAGATACGCGCCCTTCAAGCAGTGATTTCATTAAGCTCATGCAATTAAATTTTAATGGAAGCTCTAATGTGTGACATTAAAAGTTTGCGGGGTTTAAATAAATATTAATATACTATCTATTGATTACCTAGGACCGAAAATATAAAACTTGACAAATGAAACTGAAATGGAATTAAACCGGCCAGCTCTGAAAATAGGTCACTCAGTTATTTTGCAGTAATTTGATACTATAACCAATTCCTATAATAGGCATTCTTGTTTGAACAATTTTGATGAATCCCGCAATTATATTGTACAGGCTATAAATACATTATATGTCAAAGCCATATTAATTATTTGATAGTGTATTATTTAATGGATTAAGATATAACCATTACTTACGAGTGAGATACTATACTTTTTCTACGACTATAATACAAAATAAATAAAACACGTTTATTATGGAACCGTGACCCTGTGTTAAGATCGGATTCCACGTGTGATGTAGACCGTAACCCGTATCTCTATTGAATTTTTTTTGTATGTTTAAATATTTCAATAGATTTTCTAATTTTTCGTTTATAACATCCAGGGAATGATGTTAGAACCTTGGTTTCCTTTACAATTATAATTAGATTGAACAAGTTGTTTCTTTTTAATAAATCGTTCGTATTCCTTAAGTCTAGTTAATAATAAGCTTCATGTTTCTCCCACATACACTTCTCCATAGGAGCAAGGAATTTTATATTCTCACTCCTTCTGTTTAGAAAGGTACAACATCTTTCGTGGGTCGTATTGTTCAATCTTATTATGTGTATTGAAGATTGTATTCTATTTTGTCTGTAGTGTCATGTATGTAGGGACGAACAACGCTACCTAACGGTGGCTCTTTTTTATTCTCCTTAGGCGGAGTTGGATTACTATATCTTTTAATCGAACGCGTAATATATTCAGTGCAATAGCCATTCCTTCTGAGCTTCGATCAGTTTCGAGGTTTCCGATGTTAGAGAATTTTGATCAAAAATCGAAATAGCTCTGAATACTAGTGAGTTAACAACCGATTTCTTTTGTGCTGGATGGTGATGGGAATTCCTTTATTTGAACACAAACATCTAGAATGGGAATCGTTCCATTAGATTCAATTTTCATTGTGAACTTGATATTATGAGGTTGTTGATTAAAGTGGCCTAGAAATACGAAGAGTTTATCCTGTCCATGAGGCCAAACAACAAAAGTTTTGGTTCTAGTGGACGGATGTTAGAGCAATATACTCAAAGGCTTCCATAAAGATATTCGCTACCACAGGTGATAGAGGAGGTCCCATAGCTGCCCCTGAAGTTTGTTCACAGAAAGTTCCTTGAAAAATAAGTAAATGTAAGACAAGCTTCCACTAGGTCTATTAAGTTCTTGGCAAGATTATTATGATCCAATATGTCTGATATAACGAAAATTGAGTCGTTGACAGGAACATTTGTGTATAGTGATTCTACATCGAAACTGACCAATATATCTTCGAGATCCAACTGGATTGTCTTAAGTTTTTCCACGAAATGTGCAGTTTTTGATAAAAGAATCTGTTTTCTAGTAAATGTATTAAGAAAATTTGAAAGATATTTACCTAGTTAGTCTTCCTCTGTCTTTATTTAGTACTTTCTTTCCACATTTAACCATTTCTATACTCTCAAATGCATCTAATAATCTATTATTAGATACATTTTTAATTAACTTAAGATTATTTATTCCTATTTGGTGATTGTTTTCCAAAGCATGTTGGGCAACGCTTGACTTTTCTGTTCTTCCGTATCTTAAATGTGCCATGTGTTCTTTAAAACGAATGTTTATGGAGCGTTTAGTTTGCCCAACATATTTTAGATCGCAGTCATTACAGCTAATTTCATAGATGCCACTCCTCTCCTTCAAGTCGACTTTGTCTTTAGGGTTTCCAAGAAGATTTTTTAAACTCTTCTCCGTTTTGTAGGCTACTCTAAAACCTACGTTTTTAGATACTTTTTCTTGACCTCCCGTATATCTGGGATCATATGGAATTACTATCAACTTATTGGGAGCCTCAGGTGCTTGATGAGTAGTGGCATCTTTTAACATTTTCTTATGTTTATGTCTATTTACTAATTTATGTACAAAATTATCAATATATCCATTACTTTTACCTATATTTTTTTTAATCCGATCCATTTCATTGTTAAAACGTTCTTTTCTTAGTGGAAAATTGACTAATGTGTGAGTTAAGAAATGAAATGCTGCCATTTTGTGTTGACGGCAATGAAATGAGTCGAATGTTATATACCTATCAGTATTAGTAATTTTCCTATGAATATCAAATTCTAATTTACCGTTATTTTTAATAACTAACGTGTCGAGAAAAGGTAATTGCGTACGTAAAATTAATGGAAGGATATTTATTGTCTAATGTTTCTAAGAAAGTGTCCAAATTTTCTGTTTTAGTATCAAAAATAGCAAATTTATCGTCTACGTATCTATACCACACCCTTAGGAAATACTTGTGTTCTTTTTTGAATTGGGTTTCTAATCTACCCATAAACAAATTTGCAAGGAACGGAGATAAGCAATTGCCCATCGCAGTTCCCTCAAGTTGTTTATAATATTTATTGTTGAACTGAAAAAATGTTTAATTCATACATAATTTTGTAAGAAGCAAATATTCATCAATAATTTCTTTCTTCAAATTATTGAATTCAAGTAGTTCCTTTAGGTACTCTAAAGCTAATGGTATGGGTACACTAGGAAACAATGAGCTTACATTAAAAGATATTAAAATTTCACCTTTTTTAAGTGACCCTTCTTAATTTTATTTAAGAATTCTAACGAGTTAGTAACCTTAAAGTTATTGTACGAGATATTTAATTTGCTGAATTCTTCTACTAACCATTTTAAAATATTGTACTTTGGTGATCCACCAGTTGAAACAATAGGTCTCATGGACTTCCCAGGTTTATGGATTTTGGGAAGGCAATACAGTTTAGATAACTGTGGGTTACTATGTGTTAGTTTGAATTTTAGTTTATCGGACACAAGTTTTTTACACGGTTTAAAGGCATTTTTTACTTCTGTTATCATTTTTGATAACTGGTTTTTCTCAATTAAATCGTAAGGACCAGTTTGAATCAAATTGTCTACACTTAAGTATTTAAAAACGTTTTAGACTAGCCTACAAACCGAAGAGCAGTTTAAAAGATCTCCTTGGAAACCCTAAAGACAAAGTCGACTTGAAGAAGAGGAGTGGCATCTATGAAATTAGCTGTAATGATCTAAAATATGTTGGGCAAACTAAACGCTCCATAAACATTCGTTTTAAAAAACACATGGCACAGTTAAGATACGGAAGAACGGAAAAGTCGAGCGTTGCCCAACATGCTTTGGAAATAAAGACAGAGGGCCTATTCCCTATAGTCCCCTCTATTGCTTACTTGACAACGGTGCAGTCGAGTGCAACCAAGTGTAACCACATTTACCTATAAATAGTCTCGGTTAGGATAAGTTACTTTAGTTTATATCATCTGTTGATGATGCTAACTTGGTTAGGGTAACGCGCGTCCAGAACGTAACAAGTTATGGTGTAGGTGGTTAGAACTCTTGTGTTTTGATCTATCTTGCACCACAGGAATTCAGGAGACTCTAATTAAAGGAAATAAGAAAAATATATAACGGTCTGACAAAATTAATTAATTAACGCCTTTGAAGTGAAATGAACATTCGGAAAGACAAAATTGTATTTTTTTTCAAAACGTCCTTGGTGAAGCCAAAACGATTATAAGAGTAGTCTTTTTAATAAGAGTTTTTAATTTAGAGAGAAAAAACGCCTATTATAAAAAAAAAATTAATAAAAAAAGAAACAAATCAGATATCAAAATTTTGCGAAATCAGTTTTTTCTCAAGAACCCATTTACTGAGTACATACATATAAAATCAAAATAATTTCAGAGTTGCAAATTCTCGCTCATGACAAAGTTAGTGTAAAAAAAAAACACTTTTGTCTTATCCCTCGTATATACCAGGCCAAAGCAACCCTTAAAACACACATGCTACAAAAATATTAACAATACATAAACCTACAAAATGTAAAAATCCGTTTGTAAACATGCCATTTTGTTTACAAGTTATAGACATTTAAATTTAGGTTAAATTTTAAAAAATTGCAGTTCAATTGCACAATAGTGTACAATTTCATACTTTCTCCTTGTCATTTCTGGTAATAATTCGTCCGAAGTGGTTTTGGCTGCTTCAATAACATTTGGCTGTGTACTATCAATCTCACTTTGATATCATTAACTCATTTTAAGGGAAATTAACTATCTTTTAAGGGTGAACTGCACGCAGTAATATAGATCATTTGCAAGCCTTCCGCCGCTGCAATATTGTGTTAAAACTATAAGAGATATGTATTAGCTTCACTGTGATTTTAATAGGGAAATATGTATAGTTGGGCGCTAAAGGCGAATTTTTGTGAAAAAATCAAATCTAGAGATATAAAATAAGAGTAGATTTGTTCATTTTTGACCATTTTTTGACCACTTTTTGACGCACATGCCTTCGCATATAATTTTTTTTCCACAAAATGGCTCTTTACCGCCTTACTTTGATCCTTTGTCTACGTAACTGCAAAATTTGAAATGGTAAATCGTACTCATGTCTTTGTATTTCTGCAGCGCGTGAACCCTTTTGAACCCATTTTTAACCGAAATATAATTTAAACTACCTATACATAACACATTTTTTTGAGGTCGGATGTCCAGGAAGTTTTTTTTAATGCGTAGGTACCTTTTCATCTTACTTTCAACTCGACTAGACCTTGTCGCTGGTTTTTCACTTTTTGCGTGCAGTTCTCCCTTAAGAAAGAAATTTAGGCAAAACAATTTATTTTCAATATAAATACGACAGCATATAAAATTATGCCGTCGCTTGACGTGCCGATTATGCTATTTTGTTTTTTCATGGCATTCACGATGAATTGTTTTAAAGGTGGTTTAGATGCTGTGTTGGGCAATACAATCAGTTAAACGATGGAAGTGTTTTATAACTGATTAAAGCCCGTGAGTAATGAAATCATTACTCACGAGTATAATGTCTATTATCCACGGTATAGGTAATCAATAACTTTATCTAACTAAAATCGCTTTTGTAAATTATTTGATAGTCGTCAATTTTAATATTTTTTTTAAATATAAACGTCAAATTGAGATTATCATTGAAACAAGTTTTTCTGTAGTAAATTATTTGATAGTCGTCAATTTTAATATTTTTTTTAAATATAAACGTCAAAAAATATACAATGTTACTAAAACGGTTCACGTGAAACTAATACCGCAGATATCCACTGGATATACAAACTTTGTCCCTGCATTTTGTTGCAGTTCAGTTTAATTTAGTTCACTCGGCTGCAGTGAAAAGCAATGAAACCGTAACATCAATTTATATATCACTCTGCGCTTTAGTTCGTTCTGACTGTATACGCCCGCCTTAGTTAAAAAATAACCAACCTTTCAGGGGTGTGCAGTCCATAGAAGCAAGGGAAGCAGTGCTTCCCCAAAAAAATTACAAAACATCTTCTAAAATGTAATTTTTGAAATAGAAAACCATTAATTTAGTTTATATTAAAAATGCTAAAATATTATCTTAATTATCAAGCCGATAATAAATGCGGCCTTGACTCCGACCCAGCCACAATAGAATATCGAATAGAACCTATGCGGGCCACCAGCTTTTCTGCAGCCAAGTCCTGTATGCTTGATTTCCTGTGAATCGAGCCAGAGGTTATTGAACTTTCTACCGGCTGTTTGCAATTTTTTCATTTCAGTCGCGTGCTTTAAGTGGTGGCGGAAGCTATCGTTGGAGTAGGTTCTTTGTTTGAAAGGCTATCCGTGTGTTGTGTGATACGTACGTTGCGTCGTGCATGGTGCGATATGGAAGATAATAATACGGAGGTGGATATGTAAATACCGTCAACTTAGGCTGTCGGTAATAACGTTCAAAAAATTGGAGAATTTAGTAAGAAGAGTGTGTGTGAATGTGTGGTGTGTGTCTTAATAATAAAAGGATTTTCAACAGTAAACTTTGCTGATAAGCTTCAAATAATTTCCAAAGAAAGGGCAAAACCGCCTATGAAAAATTTAACCACAACAATGAAAAACTGTATTAGACAGTTTTATCCGGAAAAACAATACGAACAATTTAAATGGCTAACAGGGTGTGAAAATATGAGTAAATTATTTTGTTAGCCGTGTTTACTTTTTGAAAATGAAAAAGGTCTCTGGAATAAAACTGGTTTCCATAAAGCTGTAAAAAGACACATAATGTCCAAAGCGCATTTACAGGCCGTCATAAAAGAAAAAGTCTTCGGCAAAACCAGAATTGAACACGCTCTTAATAAACAGTTGGAAATTAGTCACCGCCAACACAATGAACTAGTCATGAAATAGGCAAATATTAAGATGACTTATGGATGTTGTTTGCTTTCTCGAACAGCACGAATTGGGATTTAGAGGTCATGACGAAACAAGGGTTTCTTCAGGTAGAGTTTAAAGTATTTTTTATTACTTTAAGTGGCATGGCTGCTTTTTTTTCCCAAGTCAAAAAACGTACACAAGCTTTGAACTCCATTGTCCACAAACGATTGCCCAAAGTAGCTCCTACTAGATGGAACTATAATGGAAGACTTGTGTTAACAGTACCTGAAAATCGGGAATCACTGATTGAACTATTTGACAATACAATAGAAAATAATGAAACGTGGGACTCAGAAGCAATAAATAGTTTGAGGGGGTTTTTGGACTGTTTGAAACGAGATTTTAATTTTAATTATTTGTTGAACATATTTTCAGAAATATTTCTATTCTCGGACAATGTTTTTAATATATTACAAACTAAAACAAATGGTATTGCTTTTTGCCTAAAAAAGTGGATGATTTTAAGTCCATGTTAAGCCAAAAAAAAGGTGACTTTGACCTATTTTGGGAGAAAACGATGACGTTAAATGTAGAGCCAAGCCAAGTGTCTTCGAACAGACAAGGTGGGAGATGTTCAAACATCATACAGATGCCTCTTTTATGAAATAATCGGTCAAATTCAGCAACAAATAAATTATAGATTTAACGGTTTAAATGATTTTAAATTCCTCGAGCTCTGCAATTTTGATGCATTTAAAGGAAAAACTTTTCCAGAAGATGCGTTTAAATCTCTTTTTCTTCATTATGGCCAGTTCTTCGACCGAATGTTACTGCGATCTAAACTAAAAGTGATTTACGAAACTGATGACATTACCCTATGTCGAAATTGTGTGAATTAATATTGACAATACCTGCTAATAAATAAAATATGTCGGAGCATCGACGTTTTTATGATGACGTCATTGACGAATTTGCAAAAAATGATCGAAGAATCGAATTACATTGCGAACAGGTAAGTTTCTAAAAATTGCTTCCGTGATTTTTATGCGTACACAAATTAGTAATTTTTTAAATAATGCCCCCGATGAAGTTTATTTAATGGCCGAGGTTGTTCTTGTATTTAGGATTGCAAGAGCTTCTCGAATTTGTGAAATCAGCCAAGTAACATTAGATGATATTGAAGATTCGGGAAGGTTATTTATCGTAAAACTTAAGCGAACAAAGAATGATGTAACCAGAAGATTTGAGGTTACTGAAGAATATATTAAATTTTACCGAATCGAAAAGGATCGCCACCTGTTTTATGCATATCGCAATGGAAAATGTATCAACCAGGTTGTGGGTAAAAATCAGTTTTATAAGGTACCTGAAACAGATAGGTGTGAAGTTAGCAACGATTTTGCCAGCAACGGTTCCGTGGCTGCCAATTCGGTACAATGTTTTTGTAGAGCGGCAAACCCTTAATATTTTTTTCTTTATAAAATTAATATTTTAAATTAAACCTACATACCCACTAAGGAAACCAATAGGGATGAAAAGGCGAACACAATTATATGTGGAAATTGGGTTAAAATTCATCCCTTAAAAAAATTAAATTATGATACTGTGATAAAGCGAATGCCTCACTACCACAATTTAGGAGTAACCTGTTTAGGTAGTAAAGAATTAGGCATCAAAGTTTCAACAAGAATCTATGAGGACATGTGGTTGAAATTCATCCCTTAAGATATTAAAAATTTATTTTATCATGATAAAGCGAATGTATCACTACCAAAATATAGCATTAATCTGGATATGTCACAAACAATTAGACCTTAAAATTCGAACGAGATTCTATGGCGACATGGGGTTGTAAATTCATCCCTTAAAAAATTTAAAAATTATTTTTGATAAAGCTTATGCCTCACTACCAAAGTTGTAGACTATGGGGAACAGGGGTTGAAATTCATCCATCTGAAACAGTGGCTAATTTTGTCAACTGGAAAATGCTAAATCATATACAGATCATTCATTTTGAAGATCCTCTGCTTCACTTTTAGTTGAATCTGGTAGAGACTTGATGACATTAAAAAAACATGGCGGTTGGAAATCATCAACGGTCACTAAAGGGTATGTTGATGAATCGGCAGCACACAGAACAGAAATAGCTAATAAAGTGTTTAGAACGTGTGGCAGTGCTGAAATAACACGCGAGTTGCAACCAGGTACAGGGTTGCCATTTTATGATGATACAGTACCTTATCTAGAAAACGGTAATAGTTACGATAAAAAGTTAAATACAAAAGTTGTTTGGATTCAATTACATTTTTACTTTATTTCACTTTTGTTTATACAGGGTGTTTCGTTTTGATGTGACACATGTCAACTTTCTTAATTTAAATGGGACATCCTATATATTATTACATGTTTCGATTCTACTGTTAATTTGCGAAAGTTTTTATAATAACATCTATATTTGAATTCTTTATCGTTTTTGAGTAAATTGAGAATTGTTTTTTCTTTTTAAAAAATTTTTAACTATTAAACTTTAATGGAACTGACTAATATCCTAAACATACATTACTAAGGGTTCAATTCAACGAGTTTCCATGCTGGTCTTACCAATTAATATGCAGGGTTTAAAGATGGATAGCAAAACAAACAGAACTTTAAATGTAAAAATCTCCTGTTTTTCAAATAGAACACCCTATATATTTTTATTTCATCTGATTCAGCGTTCAATTACCTATCATTACTCATATATATGTCCTATACCTAAAATGAACAGTTTCGATTTTATTAGCCGTTTTCTGATTTATTCCGGAATTTTGCCAGTAAATGAGATCAGAAAGTAAAAAAAATCAAGATATGCTTAGGAAATAACCTAATGCAATTGTTGACTTAAGTTGACATTTGTTCTGTTTGTCGTTTTTGTCAAATTTTTGCTGCGAAATTTGTTAAAAAATGGCTTTATATAGTTTAGATGAACGTTTGAAATTATACAACTGTTTCATAAAAAATAATAAAAGTCCAGGGTTAGCTCTTAGAGAATATTCGAGGGAATATCCTAATAATCGAGTTCCCTCCAGGACTATATTTTTTCGAATTGATTTGGAAAATGGCGTTGTCCTTAAAAACTCTAAGAAAAATCGTCCCAATTTTGTCCTCACTGAGGAAAAACAACTGGAGATTTTACTTTATTTCGAGGAAGATGATGAAAGACCCCAAAGAGATGCTGACAGAGACATTGCAGGTGTCAGTAGAGGAAGTATTCAAAAAACACTGCAGGTGAATGGTTATCATCCTTATAAATTTCTTCCAACTCAATTATTATCACAATTAGACTTTAATGAAAGATTGACTTTTTGTTGTGATATTATGGACCGGCAGTTCGAAAATGTGTTTTTTTCAAAAGTGCTTTGGACTGATGAGGCCTCATTTAACACGGCGGGTATTTTTAATCGGAAAAACACTCATTACTGGTCTCAAACTATTAAACATCTAATAAAAGCAATTAAAAAACAAGGGCGTCAAACCGTAAATGTGTGGTGCGGAATTATTTGCGACCGTATTATCGGACCAATATTTTTTGACAGGTCGTTAAATGGCGAAAGATACTTGGAGCTACTTAGGAATGAAATCATGCCTCTTATCAACGACTTGCCAGCAAATATTCGAGAGAATATCATTTTTCAGCAGGATAGCGCCCCTTACTACACGGTTGCACCTGTAGTAAATTTCCTTAATCAACATTTTCCATTGTGGATAGGAAGACATGGTTTAATATCCTGGCCACAACGAAGCCCTGATTTAAGCCCTATAGACTTCTTTTTGTGAGGTGCACTAAAAAATAAAGTTTATAAAAATAGATCTAATAATAGAAATGAGTTAAAAATAAAAATCAGTGAAGAGATCAATAATTTTAATGCATCTAATTCGGTAAGGAACGTTATTCGAAAAATGGAGGCTATTTACACTTCATGTTTCGCAATAGACGGTGGCCATATTGAAAATTTTTTATAATCTGTTTTAATTATGTTTAATACTCAGTTAGTTATTAGTTATACCGTGAGTTACGTTGTGGTCGAAGAAAACACCCTTTTTAAAAAAACGTCAAATTTTTTATTAAAAGGTAAAATACAAGATTCAAGATCAAGAGCAGACTAACAAGTGATTCAATCACCGTCCTTTGCTTATATTTATAAGATTTCCTTATCTGTAATTGAATTTGTCACATTCAGCAATATGGGGAACGTAACTCCTCCATCCCATAATGGGCATATAAACTGGAAGTTTTTATGACCTAATTATTTTAAAATAATTAATTAAATTATTATATCATTTATTTGGTCAGTATTTCTTAGTTTATTAAGTTTTAACTTAGGCCATAAATACTTGTAGAAAATATACAATATTATAATTATTAAAATTACATATAGTAAAATTGTCCATAAACTTGTCTTATGATAATATACAGTGTCGGTTAAAAGTTTAGAGGTTTCAATTTTTTGTTTATTTATTTCGTTTTGTAGATCATCAAATTTTTCCAAGTTTACAGAATTTGTTTAAAAATTTTTTATATTATTATAAATAGTTCGGTTTGTAAAATTGAGTTTAATATTAGGCAATGGCACATTTAAATATTCGTTTTTTGAGTTTTTATAACTTTTAAGTATTATATTATTTATCTTAAGACTACATATAGGACTTAATTCAATTAAATAAGTTCCGTTTAGTAAAATAGTATTTTGGGTGTTTTTACAAGTTTCCATTGCTGTAATATCTTTATTTGTTATTACAACCCATTTTCCTTCGTCTATATTTTGAATTTCTAGGCTGTCTATTTTTACAGGAATTTGATTACAATTCGTGATATTATGATAATATTTTAATAGCTGCATTTCGCAGGGTAATGTTTGAAATATATTTTCAGAATGTATATGACTGCATAAAAATTCATTTTCTGTGACTTTTTTGCATGGATCATTCGAATATCCAAAATTCTTATCATTAATTATAAGATAATTAAAGTTGGGTATTATTATTTTGTAATATTCGCCATTGGGTGTGGGTATAGGAAACAAATGGAATAAGGTATACTCTTTCTTTTCGACTAAAGGAATTTCTATAATAAAAGTAACTTCGCTATTTATTACGTAACCTTTTATATCTAGGATTGTCTCATATTTTAGGATATTTTCTAAGTTTGGTTCAAATGGCAATTTTTCTGAATTTAAGTATTTTTTAATCATTTTTATTTCTGATAGCAGTTCTTTAGGTTGAATTATAGTATTATGAAAATTATTTAGTTTTGCAAATGATATAGCGATTTCTATATTCGCTAATGTGTCAAAAATATTTTGATATAGCATATATATTTGTGTTAAGATCATTTGAGTTCGGTAATAGTCGAAATCAGATATTTCTTGTAGTTCGATTTTGGTTAGTGTTTGTATAGTCTGATTTACTCGAAATTCTAGAATATTTTGGTTATGGGATATATTTTGTGATATTTCTTGAAAACCTTTTATAGAATTACTGAGTAAGGTCATTTGTTTGTCCATTGACAACTTGATGTTATTTTGATTTTGTTTTAGAATATTTATTTCATTATTTATTAAAATTGCATCGTTGTCGTCTAGATTGCCTGTTATACTTTTAATTATACTTCCTAGTCCGTCAATTAGCCCACGTTTCTGCCTACTTTGTTTAGGGGGTAGTATTTCATTTATTTGGCGTAATAGTTTTTGTTTTTGGTTATCAATAATTATATAGGAATTATAGTATTCCGTATTATACTCAGTTTTATTTTTCAAATGTAATTTTAACATATTATATTTTAAACTCAAAGATTTATATTCCTCAATTATACCTTTTATATTAAACACTTGAACAAATGTCCAGTGATTAATTGTCTTCTGGGCGTGTCCTAGTTTGTAGGGTAAGATGCCAGGGTTCAGATTTAAGTCGTGGTATTTTGGTCTGTCTCCTCGTGTGTAGGACCATCTGTAACAAGAGGTCTTTTTAGTTCTTTTATGTGTATAATTTCTGTCTTTTTTGGGTTTTTGATATTTTCAATTTTTACACGATTATGTTCAAGGATTTCTCTTATTATAAAGGGGCCACTAAATTTGGCTTGATTTTTATTTCTAGGGGACAGTTTTTTATACACTTTTTGATTAAGTTTCAATTCATAGGGATTGTCACCTTTAGGGTTAGTTTTTTCTAGCAGTATTTCTTTCTGTGTTTCGCTTTTCTCTGTGATAGTATTGTAAATGGCGTCTACTTTTTCTTTATGGGATAAGTTCTTCATTATAAAAATATATATAACATGTTTTTTTATTATTCATGTAATCGCGAATAAATTCTTTAATGATACCAGGGTTTTCCGGTATTTCTACATTATTAATGTAATTCCTTTCGAATGTTTCGAAATCCACTTTTATTTTATGATGAGGCGATTTCTTTATTAAATATTGCAAAGGCTTATTGTTAATTATTTCGTCTAAGATATGTAATCCGGGGTTTTCTGTCTCATTTTGATTACTATGCACAGTATTGTCAGAAGTAATTAAAGCTGGTTGAATTTGAATGTCAAATAAAATGTTTATTCTTTGTTCATTGTTCGCTTGACCTACGGAAATTGAGGGTAATTCGTTATCTAAGTTTCGAACTTGATCTGAGTCAGGGTTATCTCTACTTGAGCTTGCAACTTGAGAGTCAAGGTTTTGTGTCACGGTTATATTTTCCGAAAGATTACGCAAGTATTCAACTATATCGTTGTCAGCGTCTCCGGGATTATTTAATACGGAATCATTTTCGTATAGATTTAACTGAATTCTCGATAAGGCGTCACAATTACTATTCAAAATGCCTTTCTTATAGATAATCTTAAAGTCATATTCATCTAGACGTAATCTCCATCTAGTTAATTTCGAATTTACATCTTTTTGATTAAATAACCATACTAAAGGTCTATGGTCAACATATACATAAAATTGTCGTCCGAATAAATAAGGGCGAAAATATTTACAGGCCCAGACTACGGCTAAAAGTTCTTTTTCTGTTGTTGAGTACCTAGTCTCAGTTTCATTTAATGTACGCGATGCGTAAGCTACCGGTTTATCATTAGGTAATGTTCCTTGAGATAGGATTGCTCCTAAAGCATAGTTACTCGCGTCTGTAGTTAATATAAATGGTTTTGTAAAGTCAGGGTACTGCAATATTGGCGAATTTATTAGCAGGCTTTTACAATGTTCGAACGCATTTATAAATTCAGGCGTGTGCTCTACTTTAGAGTTCTTTTTTAGACATTTCGTCATTGATTTTGTTATTTTAGCAAAGTCTTCTATAAAGCGTCTGTAGTACCCAATAAGGCCCAAGAAGGATTTTATTTCTTTTTGAGTTTTAGGTATAGGAAAATTTTTTACAGCTGATATTTTTTCAGGATTTGGTTTAATTCCGTTTGGTGTTACGATATGTCCTAAATATTGTACTTCTTTTTTCAAAAATTCAGATTTGTCTAGTTGTATTTTAAAGTTTGCTTCGCGTAGTCTTATAAATATTTTTCTTAGCTTTAAAATGTGTTCGTCTAGACTCGTACTGAAGACAATTATGTCGTCTAGATATACAAAGCATATTTCGTCCTGTAGACCTCTTAATATTTTGTTCATAACGCGTTGAAATGTTGCGGAGGCGTTCTTTAAACCGAAGGGCATTCTTAAAAATTCATAATGACCAAGGTCTGTACTAAATGCTGTTTTGGGAATGTCCTCTTTACATACTTCGATTTGATGAAAACCGTTAGCAAGGTCTAACGTAGAAAAATATTGTGCTTTCCCTAGTTTATCTAATATTTCGGTAATATTAGGCAAGGGAAATTTGTCTGCAACACTTACATCATTGATACGACGTAGATCGCAAACCATGCGATATTTCGGCTTCCCTGAAGCGTCAAGCTTTTTTGGAACTATCCATATTGGTGATGAGTAAGGAGAATTTGATTCTCTTATTATATTTTGGTCTAGAAGCTTCGAAATTTGATCTTTTACTTCTTTTTTATAAATTTCAGGGTATCTATAACTTTTAGTATAGATAGGAGTGTCTGTTATTAATTTTATTTGATGTTTTATTGCGTTTGTAAAAGTTAAAGGTATCCCTTCACAATAAAAAACGTCTCTAAATTCGAAACAAAGTTTACATATTTTTTGTTTTTCTTCATAATTACAATGGTCTAACCTTAAATTTTTTAAATTAGCTTTAAGTTGGTTATCTAGATCTCTATCAGATTTTTGTTCATTTGAATTATAATCGACGAAGTTAAGTTCATTCACATTTAATTTTTCTACTTCTAGAGGTTCAAGAAATTGGATTTTAATTGGGTTTTCTGTTGGATTTAGTATAGTTGTATAAGTAAGGTTATTTTTTATTTCTACTAAACATTCAGGAATTTCTACATTTCCGTATTTTTGGTAAGAAATTATGCCTGTTCCTTCTGTGATATTCACAGGTATTTCTATTTTTTGTATACATCTTGGTGAAATTATATAAGTGAATTTTTTTTTTAATAATTTCAGGCGAAAGTTGTTTTTCATTTTTTCCTAAATAGCGTATTGGTATTTCTGTATGCGGCGATTGTAAAGTTCGTGTATTGAAATCTAAATTAGCGTTAAGTTGGATAATAAGATCTAGGCCTATTAATCAATCAAATTTGTTTGAAAAATTAAATAAATAAAATGTATGGTTGCCTTGCGTTTTAAACGTCTGAAATAATGGAATTTTTGCTATTTCATTGTGGAAAGATGTAGCATGCGCTGTTTGAACTTGAAATATTTCTCTTTTTATATTTTCGGGAAAATATCTATAGGTAATTTCTGGTTTTATAAAACTTCGAGTACTTCCAGTATCTAGTAGAAAATTTGCGTCTAATTCGGGTATATGAATATATGGTAATTCGGCTGTGTAGTTATTCAAAAATACTACCTCGTATTGTTGTTCGGGCTCGTTCCCGTAAAATTTACATTATTAGTATTTTCTGGGAAATATTCTGGTTCGTGAGTTTGTTCTTAGTATATGTTTGTGTAACTTGGTTCATATGTATTCATATAACTTTGTTCATAAAATGGATTTTCGAAATTTGGTGTTTCTTGATTATCAGCATAATCAAAGTTTTCAAAAATTGGGAAATTAACATTTGTATTTTCATGATTAACAGTATAATCATATTGAGTATTATTTTGTGGGTTTTGTTCCGAAACTTCTTGATTGTAAAGTTGTTCGGTAATTACCTTTTTATTTTGTATATTATTATTTAAAATTGTGTTTCCAGAACTTGTGTCCATAGGTTCTATTTGTCTTGTTCTTATAGAATTTTGTGCAAAATTGGTGTTAGGTCTCATAAAGGGTCTTTGTTGATAAAATTTGGGTCTTTGAAAATTTTGTTGAAAATTGTTAGGTCTTATATTTGAATTTGAATTAAAGTTATTCGCGTTTCTTCCAAAATAATTTGGAGTATTATTTACAGCATTACCGTTTATGTTATTTTGGAATTTTGGAAAATTCGGATTTATTGCATTGGGAAAATTATGTGAATAATTAGGGTTAAAATTAGGTGTATAATTTGGACTAAAATTATATAAATAAGGTGGTTTATACATTGGTGGCGATTTTTGGTTTTTTTTTATTCATTGGCACAGGTCTATTTTGTAGTATTTGTGAATTTTTAAAGTCGCACAAATGCCATAGCTTCTTCTAAAGCTGTTGGATTTTTTAGTCGAATAACTAATTGCATATTATAAGGTAACCCTCGTATAAATGTTTTTAGAGCAAATTCATCGTAATGGTTAATTTTTATTAATTTGGTTGCGGGATCTTCATTTGTTCCATTTAATTTTGCAGATAATAGGCTTCTAGAATCTTGGATTCTCATGCCGAAATTAATAGGGTGTTCGTTTTTAAAAGGTTTTAGATTAATTAAATCTTGTATAAGACAATAGATTGATCTTTGATCAGCGAAGGTACTTATAAGGGCTTGTTTTACTAGAGCCCAAGTATTTAATTCTGTTCGAGATACAATAAGTTCGGCGGCCCTATGTGTAAGTTTACTTAATATGGTGTCAAATAAGCAAATATTTATTGGGTCATTTAAATTAGCCGTGTTTTGAAAAGCTTTTAAAAGGTTTTCGGAGGCTGTTACAAATCTCTGTAAAAGTTTTGGATTCCCGTCAAAATTTGGAATGTTATCAGCTTGGTAACGTAAAAGAGTATAATTAGTTGTCATTATTTTATTTTTATTGTCAGTTGAACCAGATTGAATTGATAAATCGTTTAGAGAATTAATTAGATCGTCTAGGTTTACTTCCTTAAAGAGCTCAATTTTGATAAAATATATATAGGTATACTTTTTTAAAAATATAAAATATTTCCAAAAATAAGTTTCAAATTTACGTTTTGAATTATTTATATCAAAAAATATTACTTATTTTTGCAAATAGAGAAAAAAAAATGCTAATATTAAAATGTTTGCAATGACTTACAATACTAGAAGAAAAATTAGCTTCATGGGCTTCTTTTTTCTTTTTTTTCTTAGCTTAGGTCCTTACTGCTAGGCTGGTTTGGCGATTTTTGTCCTCCCCAGTGTGGTTTGCCTCTGGATCGGCGATTTTTGTCCTCCCCAGTGGTGGTTAGGCTGCTGGTTTGGCGATGTTTGTCCTCCCCAGTAATGCCTTGTGTGACTTGCTAGCTGTCCTATTCTTATTCCTCGCCGGTTCCCCAAAGTTGGTCCCGTGAAGTCGCCTTAGATCGGCACTGTCTACTTCTTATGAGCTCCAATTTTTCTCAGGGCTTCTTTGATTCGAGCACTCCCTCGAAGTCACCTTAGATCGGTACTATTTACTTTTTAGGATTCGAACCGTCGAAATACGTAGATTTTCTAGTGAATAAATTTTTTGAAAAAACCGTGTTTTTTTGCACGTTTCACTATCCTACCGACTGCGCCAGTTACGTTGTGGTCGAAGAAAACACCCTTTTTAAAAAAACGTCAAATTTTTTATTAAAAGGTAAAATACAAGATTCAAGATCAAGAGCAGACTAACAAGTGATTCAATCACCGTCCTTTGCTTATATTTATAAGATTTCCTTATCTGTAATTGAATTTGTCACATTCAGCAATATGGGGAACGTAACTCGTGTGGCACAAGATATTTTTTTTGTCTCTCCCTTATTTTCGTAAACATTAAATAATAAGAACATAAATTACATAATATTTCACTTTTATTTGTATTTTCTCTCATTATTTATAGTCGCTATCTGGGTTAAGGAAATGAGAATAAGGCTTAATTTACGACATTTTTATTTTGTTCTTATATTAAAAAAAAATAGTCAAATCAGAAAACGGCTAAATAAAATCGAAACTGTTCATTTTAGGTATAGGACATATACAGGGTGTCCCAAAAGTGATGGATCAAATTAAAGTAGGAGGTAGGGGGGTTTATTTCTAACAAAAAAAGTCCTATAGACATATGTCTGATTCCTTACCGTTTCCGAGTTATAGCTATTTTTGTAATTTTTATGATATTCTCACATTTCATCACAAATTTTTTGTTTCAAAAATTATCTGTTAATTTTTTTTCTCACATAAATTTTTAATAGCATTCCTATTAAGGCTTCTTTATTGTGCAGAGCACTTTTTTATTTTGCTCGCTAATTACACAACCCACTGCCATTTTAAAGCACATTTTTGGGATTTTAATGGAAAAACATTAATTTTTGTAGTAATTTTTCTAAAAAAATAATCAATTGAAAAGGTGTCCCATAACATAAAAAACTACGGTCAGGAATTCTGTTTTAAATAGTGTACTTTTTAAAAATAATCAAACAATTGTTATTGCTGAAATTTGTTAAACATAATTGTAATGTCAAAAAAGTGAATTTAAATAAATACATAATATTGATTAATATCGGAGAAATAATAAGACAATGTGATAGTAATGAGTAAGTTTATTTATAACGTAATTATTTACATAAAAAAACTTACAATAATTAGGTTACAAAAGGTGTTGAAAATGTCCCCCATTGACTCTAATACACAATCTGCATCGACGTATAAAATTTCGTTTTATACGCCTTAAAGCGGGAACATTGTTACGAATTTGCTGTGCCACTACTCCTATTCTTTCACGAAGTTTATCTTCGTTATGGATTTCATGCGAATAAACCTGTTCCTTGAAGTATCCCCACAAAAAAAAATCCAACGGATTTAAGTCCGGCGAACGTGGTGGCCATCTTATTCTTCCTCCTCGCCCTATCCACCTGTTGGGAAATGTTTGGTCAAGAAACTGTCTCACATTGCGAGCAAAATGAGGGGGAGCCCCATCAAGTTGAAACCACATATTCGCACGTATAGCAATCGGAATATCCTTCAATAAGATGTTTACATCGTCTTGTAAAAAATTAAGGTAATTTGCTCCATTCAGTCTTCTGGGTATTTCAAATGGGCCTATCAAAGTGCCGTTAAGTATTCCAGCCCATAAATTAATACAAAACTGATGTTGAAATCGATCAGCTCTAATCGCTCTTGGATTCCCCATTGCGCAGTAATGTAAATTATGAATGTTAAAAATTCCAATTCGGCTAAAACTGCATTCATCTGTCCATAAAATGTGTTGGAAAAAATTATAATCGTTTCTGGTTCGCTGCAACATTTCTCTACAAAATCGTACTCTTAATGGGTAGTCTGCAGGTAATAAGGCTTGCACTAGTTGAAAATGGAATGGATGCATTTGATTTTGTCTTAATATGCGATGGATTGTTGATCGTGGTATTCCCATAGTTCTTGCAATGCCACAAATACCTCTTGAAGAATCTTCTTCTAATTGAATTAACACGTCTTCCACATCATCGTCATATTGCCTTGGCCTTCCTATACGTTCTATTGGGACTCCAGGTAACCTTCCAGCTACATATGCATTATGTACCCGAATAAAAACACGATAATCGGGATAGTGTTGTCGGTTCGGGTAACGTTGACGATAAAGTCTCGCAGCACGTCGAGCACGTCCATTACACAATCCATAAACAAAATGCATTTCTGCATATTCTTGCGAAGTAAAAGGCATTTTGTTAATCTTGTTAGAACTGAACACTTGTCAATACACGACTTAAATACTCTTAAAGGCAATGGAATTTTGGTAAAATAAAAACTGTAGGTATTTTCCTCGGTATTTGCAGAATTTAACTAAGCTGATAAACAGATAATTCAATTGGCAAATAAACATTTGACCCATCGAGTTTGAAGAATGTTTAGGCTATAAATAAACTTACTCATTACTTATTTCTCTGATATAAATAAATATTAAATGTATTCATTTAATTCAGTTTTTTGACATTACAATTATGTTTAACAAATTTCAGCAATAACAATTGTTTGATTATTTTTAAAAAGTACACTATTTAAAACAGAATTCCTGACCGTAGTTTTTTATGTTATGAGACACCTTTTCAATTGATTATTTTTTTAAAAAAATTACTACAAAAATTAATGTTTTTCCATTAAAATCCCAAAAATGTGCTTTAAAATGGCAGTAGGTTGTGTAATTAGCGAGCAAAATAAAAAAATGCTCTGCACAATAAAGAAGCCTTAATAGGAATGCTATTAAAAATTTATGTGAGAAAAAAAATTAACAGATAATTTTTGAAACAAAAAATTTGTGATGAAGTGTGAGAATATCATAAAAATTACGGTAAAGAATCAGGCATATGTCTGTAGGACTTTTTTTGTTAGAAATAAACCCCCCTACCTCCTACTTTAATTTGATCCATCACTTTTGGGACACCCTGTATATGAGTAATGATAGATAATTGAACGCTGAATCAGATGAAATAAAAATATGCAGGGTGTTCTATTTGAAAAACAGGAGATTTTTTACATTTAAAGTTCTGTTTGTTTTGCTCTCCATTTTTAACACCCTGTATATTAATTGGTAAGACCAGCATGGAAACTCGTTGAATTGAACCCTTAGTAATGTATGCTTAGAATATTAGCCAGTTCCATTAAAGTTTTATAAGTAAAAAAATTTGTTTTTAAAAATATGTTTTTTTAAAAAAGATTCTAAAAACTCAATTTACTCAAAAACGATAAAGAATTCAAATATAGATGTTATTATAAAAACTTTCGCAAATTAACAGTAGAATCGAAATATGTAATAATATATAGGGTATCCCATTTAAATTAAGAAAGTTGACATGTGTCACGTCAAAACCAAACACCCTGTATAAGCAAAAGTGAACTAAAATAAAAATCTAATTGAATCCAAACAATTCTTGTATTTAACTTTTTGTCGTAACTATTACCGTTTTCTAGATAAGGTGTTGTATCACCATAAAATGGCCACCCTGTACATCAACGGTAGTTGTGTCCATGGCAGAAAAAAATTTAATTTTACCACAAGAAAATTCGACTGTTGTACTGAATAGTTCAAGGAACATATCATTCATGCAGTGCACATTTAATAATTGTACTTTTGATATAAAAAAGTATAACCTTTGTATAAAAAAATATTTTAAAATTAAATGTCTACCTTTACTTGTGTATATATATCTGGGAAAAAAGTAATTTCATATATCGTGATGTTTTGTTACCTGTCAACCTATAGGTTAAACGGATAATATTTAGGTATACATTTGTAGCAAGTACAGATACTTATGTAAAAGACAATGGTCAGTGAATATTAACTATGTGAAATAAAATAAATTAACCATTTTATTTTTCAAAATACAGCAGTTCTAACTAGCTGATGATGTAAACTATTTATTATTTTATTTTTATTATTGTTTTATCTTTTTTGTTTAGAAAAGAAAAAAAAAGCAGAAAAATATACTTACAATATACCATCAAAGACAATAGTACAAAACAGAGGAATGTTGTCGAAGAAAAACAGTGGCCAATACTAACCTCCTTATTTTAAATGCATTGCCCTGTATATTATTCAATTTTTGGATTCTTCAGAAAATTCTAGACATATTTTATGTACAATCTCCTACTTTCAGCTCTTTCGGAAATTTTTTCGAAAAAGATTTATTGCCAAAATTAACATAAAAAAATAAAATTATTTGATTACAGAAATTCGCTACAACACATCCAATAGTTATTTCCCATTTAGGTCTTGATAATAAGAAAGTGCGCAAAAACCATTTCAGCGTTCCTTTTTACTAATATAAAACAAAAAAGCTATGAATACTTTTGTTTAAAAACGCCTGGCCCTAGGAAATTGATTTCTCACTGCAGGACAGTAGTTGTGCAATAAGTAATGATACCAAATTGGTTGAGTTTGAAGACAGTCGACAAGCAGCCCCAGTGTTCGATGTTAGTCATTTATCGATTATTCGAACATTAAAAGAAATAAAATGCATCCCTATAAAGTGATACCAACTCATGGAAGACGATTCTGATAGGAGAACGTATTTGTGTGAACAAATGACGGCAATGTTTGGTCACAATGTGATCCAACTAGAACATTTTTTGTTTTCTGATGAGAGCACCTTCAACTTCACGGTCATATTTGAATGGCGATAATTATTTAGCACTGCTCCAAAATAATATAGTGACAAACTTATAACTTGATCCAGCAAACCCACAAGTTCCAGCGAATATTATATGGTTTCAGCAAGAAGGAGCACCGCCCCAATACCAAATCAATATCCGGCAGTACCTGTACGATCTCCTGATCTGACGCCATTAGACTTTTTCTTAGGGGGATATATCAAAACTATTGAATTCAAAACTAAACCCCTCGACTTAGCTCACTTAAAAAGACGCATAACGCGTGCGAATATATCGGTCACCCCTTCTATTTAAGATTAGGATGTTGACTCCTAAATTGACTTTTTTTTTTGTTTTTTTACATTACCAAGAAATAAACAGTATTACTTATTAGTTCTTGAGCGCGTTGTAGCGAATTTTCCAAAGATAAGTAATGTATTATTTGCTTGTTAGATATCCAGAAAGAAGGAAATCGTTTTTTGAGATATTTGCTAGTTTAAAAGCAAATTTAGCTGAGCACGGATCATTTGTTCACCCGCGTCCTAAAACATGCAACAAAGACAACAGAGAAAGAAAAGATAGATGGTTTGGGATATATAGAAGCAACGCCTTCGTCCTCATGTAGAAAAATTGAGAAAGAAATTGGTGTGCCAAAAACTGACGGTCACAGGATCTGGAAGAAATATAAGTATCATCCATACAAATTTAATATAGTGCAACATTTGTATCCTGGCTATGCCGAGCGCTCGGCACTATTCTGCCAGTGGTATTTGCAACAAATCGATGCTAACGATTTATATGGCAGACTCGTTATCTGGTCAGACGAATGCTTTTTTTCAAGTGCGGGAATTTTTAATCGTCACAATTAAGGATGGAACGGACTAGCATTTGGCCGAACTTCTATTATTATGTTTACATCGATTATAGGTATGCATAATTTTATTATCGATTAGCTTGCCCGGCCCTATATGATGACCTTTCTCGGTACTTTTGTCGCCGGTGCGTATGAAAACAGAATCCGACGTACGTCTGCAATCTGTCTTTGTCTCTTAAATACACTTTGAACGTGAGAACACGATCTACTGTTCGATGTACGTGAAATCATTTATTATATCGGGAAGATTTCAAGGTTTTTTTCTGTAAATCCACGAAAATAATATAAGAAACGCTATTGCTATTTAGTTCAACAGATTTTGAAAATGATTAGGTATAGTATAATTAGTTAAGTTTATTTGCGTGTCAGACTTCAGTCATTGTTAAATTGGGCATTGTAGTTACTTCCCGATAATGTTATTCACTAAAAGTAAAGTTTGGACCTTTTTTTTTGATCTGTGAAAAAAACAAATCTTTCGCGAAGTGCAAACTTTGCGATAATAAATTTTCTCGTGGAGGTGAAGGAAAATCGGCATCAACTTCCCCTTTACTTAGACATTTGAAGATATCACATACAAATGAGTATAATACTATTTTTTCCAAGAAACAAGTACAGCCTACGTTGGAGCAGTTTACAAGTTTAAAAAAAGGTTGGGACATAAACGATCATCGAGCCCGATGTATTCATTACAAAATCGCTGAAATGATTTGTTTGTATAACCAGCCCTACTCTATCGTAGAAAACACAGGATTCCGTCGATTCATTCAGTATTCATTTATTGTTACGTGATAGTGGCGCAAATATAATAAAAGGCTGCAAAGATGCTAGCATAAGTAGCGAAAGTTGCTTCATACATACTCTGCAGTTGGTAATCACAGACAGTATTAAAACGCAACGTGCTGTATCAGACATGATTGCTGTGGCAAAACGAATAGCTACTCATTTTAATCACTCTTCACTAGCTTGTGACAAGTTGAGGGTAATTCAAAATGAATACAATATTCCCTACAAAAAAGTTATGCAGGATGTTCCAACTAGATGGAACTTAACATTTTATATGTCAGAAAGGTTACAGGAGTTAAAAAGGGCTATTACCTTATACTGTGCTGAACAAGAAAATCTTGTTCTCTTTGGTTTGACAAGTACTCAGTGGGATCTGTTGAGTTTTACTCTAAAACTCTTACAGCCTTTTGAAGAGATAACTAGATCCATTAGTTCGGCAGAGTCAGAAATCTCTGATGTTGTCATTCCTATGGTGGCCATTTAAAAAAAATCTATCTCTGGAGCTGGCTGTATATGGTGTGGCTTCAACAAAAGAAGCGCTATTTGAAAATCTTGAGGCAAGACAATTGAAACCAAACAGCATTATATGATTGCCACGGTATTAGATCCCAGATATAAGTTAGCTTTTTTTTCAGAACCTAACGTTTTACTTCTAAAGCAGACTGTTATAAGTGAAATTAAAAAATCGCTAAAAAGTAATGAAACTTCTAAAGATTTAGCCCAAAAGGTACAGGGTGGTCCATTTAAGATGCTCCTATACTTTATCTCAATAAATAAGACACTGAGAAAAAAAAGTTAAATACAAAAAGTATTTGACTCTAAGTATATTTTTTATTTACAATATTTTTATGTATACAGGGTGTTCCATTGTGCCAGGACAGTAAACAACTTTTTAATGAAATGGTATGAATATTTTTAGAAATTCTAATTCTACGCTTGATTTTAAGTATTTTTTGTCATCATATCATACGAAATTTTGAGTAGTTTTTGAAAAAAATTAACTTTTCTAATTTTTTTCGGAAAAACAAGTTTTTGGAAAAATGTGATTTTTTCACATTTGAAGACTAAAATTGTGAATTTTGGTTATGGATCCATGGGAGTGGTTAATATTTAACACTCTGACCTATCAAGAGCGAAAATCCATTATACAGGGTGGTCACAAATGACCATCAGAAAAAATGTTTTTGTAACTAAAAAAACTTATTTTTTTTTAAATAGAACTTTTGTATGTATTTGTAATGTGTAATGTATTTAGCACTTTTATTATTTTAGGATTTAATTCTGCATCATTCATATATATATATATATATATATATATATATATATATATATATATATATATATATATATATATATATATATATATATATATATATATATATATATATATATATATATATATATATATATATATAGTTTATATTCCAAAAATTAGTAATTTAGAAGTTATTTAAGTTAAACCTAAATAATATCCTATTCTAAGTTTTTTTTAACATTATAATTAAATTTAACATTAAATCAACAAGTAATGCACGAAAGAAAGTAACTAATTACTTATTACAAAACATTTTCGACATAACCCCCGTCTTTGGTAATACAAGTAGTATAATATTACGGTTACGGTGTTAATTTTCGCAATAATAGCATTTCTAAACGCGTCTCAATTTTACAAGATATCCACGGAAAAACAAAACTAGTAAAACTATTGCCTGTACACCAATAAATATACAGTTTTTATTTGACATTTAGTTGCCTCTAACTCTTTTTAAAGGAAAAATGGCTTTATACAGTGTCCAAGAGCGTTTAAATCTTCATGAATGTTACATAAGAAATCATAAGAGTCCAGCATTAGCCCTGCGGGAGTATCGGTTGTTGTATCCTGCAAGACAGGTACCCACGAAACATATTTTTGCACGAATTGTTCGTGATCTTGAACGCTGAGTGGTAATCAATAAACAAAAACGGCGCCCAAAAATTGTCCTAACAGAAGAAAAGCAATTAGAAATTATCCTGTATTTTGAAGAAAACCACGAAAATTCGCAAAGAAATGCATGTTCAAAGGACTTTAACTGATAATAACTACCATCCGTTCAAATTTTTACCAGTTCAGGAATTATCTCGACAGGACTTTCAAACAAGGCTTTTTATTGTTCTTTCATGATGGACCACCATTTTGAAACCGACATTTTTAAAAATATTTTATTTACCGATGAGGCAATTTTCAATACGGCCGGCATGTTCAACCGGAAAAGTAACTCAAATGAACATCGTGTAAAAGAAATGAAAAAACAGGGTCGGAAAAGTGTTTATGTGTGGTGTGGTATTATCCGTGATCGAATAATAGGTCCAGTATTTTATGACTTTGTTCTGAATGGTGAGAGGTATTTAAATTTGTTGGAGAACGAAATATTTCCGTTAATTGACAATCTGCCGAACGATATTAAAGAAGGGCTTGTTTATCACCAAGATGGTGCTCCATATCACACTGTAGTGCCTGCTAGAAATTGTTTGAATCAACGGTTTCCATTTTGGATTGGTTGGTACGGGACCATAGATTGGCCAGCGAGGAGCCCCGACTTAACACCCCTGGATTTTTTTTATGGGGCAACCTAAAAAACGAGGTGTATAAAAATAGGTGTAACATTGTTCAAGATTTAAAAAGGAGAATTAGGCAAGATGTAGAAAGACTTAATGCAACAGACGCAGTTAGAAATGCTATTGCGAGAATTAAAACCATGTATACTACTTGTATTACCAAAGACGGGGGTTATGTCGAAAATGTCTTGTAATAAGTAACTAGTTACTTTCTTTCTTGCATTACTTGTTGATTTAATGTTAAATTTAATTATAATGTTAAAAAAAACTTAGAATAGGATATTATTTAGGTTTAGTTAGATTTTTAACAAAAATACCCGAATTATTATAGAAAATTGGTCATAACTTCTAAACTACTAATTTTGGAATATAAACTATATATATATATATGGAATGATGCAGAATTAAATCTTAAACACAATAAAATTGCTAAATACAGGGTGTTCCATTTAAAAAAATTAAGTTTTTTTAGTAACAAAAACTTTTTTTTATGGGCATTTGTGACCACCCTGTATAATGGATTTTCGCTCTTGATAGGTCAGAGTATTAAATATTAACCACACCCAAGCATCCATAACCAAAATTCACCATTTTAGTCTTCAGGTGTGAAAAAATCACATTTTGCCAAAAACCTGTTTTTCCGAAAAAAATTAGAAAAGTTCATTTTTCTCAAAAACTACTCAAAATTTCGTATGCTATGATGGCAAAAAATACTTTAAAATAAAGCGTAGAATTAGAATTTCTAAAAATATTCATACCATTTCATTAAAAAGATAAAAGGTGGTTACTGTCCTGGCACAGTGGAACACCCTGTATACATAAAAATATTGTAAATAAAAAATATACTTAGGGTCAAATACTTTTTGTATTTAACTTTTTTTTCTCAGTGTCTTATTTATTGAGATAAAGTATAGGAGCATCTTAAGTGGACCACCCTGTACGCGGTGATCATTTATAATGTCCCCCCCTCTAACTTTTTTATTTGACGTTTGGTAGAAAAACGTCAAATATAAAAGTTTCACAAAAAACAATAAGCTATTTGCAGCATACATTGTTATATATACAGGGTGTTGCCGAAATTACCCACAGATTAAAGTTATATTTTTTTAAATGGAACACCCTGTATATTATACGCTAAATTAAATCCTATGAAAATTCTGCATATTTTTTGTATAACATGTCCTATACCCAAATACAATAGTTTTCGAAATATCTGCGATTTATTCTAAAGCTTATAATTTAGCTTAGGTGGCTGTGAAGTAGATCGATACCAACAAACAAAATGTTTGCTTATAACTGACAGTGACAGTTACACATTTAGCAACATTATACGTTCTTTTTATTGTAAAATGCCCTATTCGGAAAGAGAAAAACGATTAATTTTGGAAACTTTTATCCAAGCAAATAAGAGTGCTAAATTGGCTCAAAGAGAATTACGTGTAATTAACCCCCGGATGCACATTCCGGACAAAAAAACCTTTCATCGAATTTATGAAAAATTTCAACAAACATCCAGCCTAACGAGAAAGAAGAGAACAATGGAAATTGATGAAGGTAGTGATTTAAACATTTTACTAAAAGTGGAAGAAAATCCCAATATTTCCAAAAGAAAAATATCGGGAAGCTTGAGAGAAGAGCTTATTGATCCAAAAAAATACATCTTATGGGAGGATTCAAACCACTCTCAAAAATGCAGGATACAAGGCATTCAAAATTAGGCCTACCACAAAATTAACGCCCAGGCATCGAGAAAAAAGGGTTGAATTTTGCCATGCAATGTTGGAAAAAGTTAATGAAAATGAAGATTATTTCAAAAATGATTTTTGGACCGACGAGTCATCATTTTCTACTAGTGGAATGATAAATCGAAAAAATAGCAGACAGTGGGCCACAGTAAATCCCCATTGCTACAGGCAATTTCAATTTCAAGGACGTCAAACTGTTAATGTGCTATTTTAAACAATAAAATAATAGGCCCTCATTTTTTCGAAGATACTTTAAACGGTAATGGTTATATGAATTTTCTCCGGAACGAATTAGAAAACTACATGGATGAGCTCCCATTGGAGCAACTGAGAAACCTCGCCTTCCAACAAGATGGTGCTCCTCCTCATTGTGTCGTATTGGTTAAAGACTATTTAAACCAACAGTTCACGGAATGGATTGGAAAAAATGGTACGATAAACTGGCCACCTAACAGTCCTGACTTGACGCCGATGGATGCATTTTTATGGGGAACTCTAAAAGATCGTGTGAACGCAAATAACATCGAAAATAGAGAACACCTAAAAGTCTTGATTAGAACGGAAATTCAAATTCTAAATCAAGAATATTCCCAGTCTATCACTGCCGCTTTGGATCGATTACGAAGAACATACATCATATGTATTGAAGAAAACGGGGGACCAGTTGAACAATTCCATTTGTAAGAATAAATGTATTATATTATTATCTAAATTATTAATTAAGTTTTAGAAGTTTTTTTTGTTTTTGAAGCTTTCAGGCTTCCCGATATTTTTCTTATGGAAATATTGTGCTTTTCTTTCACTTTTAGTAAAATGTTTAAATCACTGCCTTCATCAATTTCCAATGTTTTCTTTTTTCTCGCTAGTCTGGATGTTTGTTGTAATAAAAATTTCCAAAATTAATTGTTTTTCTCTTTCCGAATAAGGCATTTTACAATAAAAAGAACGTATAATGTTGCTAAATGTGTAACTGTCACTGTCACTTATAAACAAATATTTTGTTTGTTGGTATCGATCTACTTCACAGCCACCTAAGCTAAATTATAAGCTTTAGAATAATGGTTTTATTTCTGAATGATAAAATCGCAGATATTTCGAAAACTATTGTATTTGGGTATAGGACATGTTATACAAAAAATATGCAGAATTTTCATAGGATTTAATTTAGCGTATAATATACAGGGTGTTCCATTTAAAAAAATATAACTTTTATCTGTGGGTGATTTCGGCAACACCCTGTATATATAAAAATGTATGCTGCAAATAGCTTATTGTTTTTTTGTGAAACTTTTATATTTGACGTTTTTCTACCAAACGTCAAATGAAAAAGTTAGAGGGGGGGGGCATTATAAATGATCACCCTGTACATTTAGAGGCTAGTGATGATAGTGACGAAGAAAAATCAAAAATTGCAAAACGTGAAGAATCAATTTGGAAATGTTTTGAGAAAATCGCCACTCCGTCCACTTCAAATACGTGCAGTGCCAGTCTAGACGTGGAGCAGAAACTACTGCTAGAGTTAGAGAAGTTTCTAATGGAGCCATTACAAGAAAGACAATCTGATCCAATTTTGTGGTGGAAACAACATCAACACCTGTTACCTAGTTTGGCCGAGGTGGCCAAACAATATTTAAGTGCCCCAGCAAGTAACGTGTATTCCGAGAGATCGTTTTCTGAAATTGGAAATATTTATGAAGCTCAACGTTCCAGATTAACTCCAAAAAATTCCGAAAAACTTTTGTTCATACATCATAACTTGAAAAAATTAAATTTTGGCTACTGAGTTTTTTAATATTTTTATTAATATTTACGTTTTTTACGTTTCTTGACTTATATGGCTTATGTGTAGTTTATTTGTCAGCTTTATTATGAAATAAAACAATGCTTAATCTGATGTCCAATTGTGTTTTATAATTATTGATCAAAATTATTTTTTACTATAAGTACTATAAGATAGAAATCCGGCCGGATTTCGTAAAAAGTCCGGCCGGAGCGCATAACCAGTGGAAAGACCGGACCGACCGGATTTTATACCGCGGCCGGACGTCCGTTCCATCCCTAGTCACAATACCAGGAACTGGAATAGTGAAAATCAGCATCTAATGTTTGAAAGGGCAACAAGGACGCTTTGGAGTTGGGATATCATGTTTTATTTTTGGCAGGCATATAGTTTATAGGATTTTTGAAGGAAGTCTTACAGCACGTAAGAAAGAAACCTTGGGGAAGATATTCCAGAACTTCTCGAAAATATTCCATTAGCCCAATGTAATGCTGTTTACCTACAGCAAAATGGTGCCCCAAGATACAACTTTAGGCCCATGAGGGAACTTCTTGATAATGACTTTCCTCAAAGATGGATGGGTACCAACGGACCTGCTAGATGGCCTCCATGATCTCTAGATCTCTCAATTTCAGATTTTTTTATGGCGCTATATACAAAATGAGAGGAAATTCATTTAGTCTCTCTGCGAATGAGACTAATGGTTCTTTTTAACGCTATTCAAAGAATTACAAAAATGTGTTTGCATTAGAGAAAATGGTCGTTAATTCAAATATCACCTTTAGTTTTTTTCTTTTTTTTTTAATAATGTTATTTTCTGTGTTTGTTATGCTGTTACTTTATGCTATAAAACTGTTGTTACAAACTTACTGTTATTAAAAAACTCAATAGGTATTTTTATACAAGAAGATACCTATATGCAAGGTATCCAATTCTTCGTTAGCAATATGTAACTTTCAATTGTTTATTATTGTTGTTCATGGCCTACTATTTAATTATGCATTTAATTTCAGAAAATTGTCATTTATTTGAAGAGAAAAAGTGTATACTATTGTACAGGGTGTCCGGATTTGGTTGCAAAAGCAGGGTATCTCGCTTATTTTTAAAGATAGAACCTTGCGGTTCTCACGAACCTGAGCTAATTTTTTGTAAAACTCATGAAGCCGTAAACAAAATTTTCATAGCCTTCTTCGTTTATGAGATACAGGGCGAAATACAAAATTTTGCATTTTGGGACCCCCCTCGTATCTCGGTTATCCTTTAACGCAAAGGGAAAAATTGCTGCTTATGCAGTTTTTTACGCTGGATCCAGTGGCATAGTCATATTTTTCATTTGAGTTGTTATTTTTTAGATATGACCCAAAGTTGTGTTTTTTTAAAAGGGACACCCTGTATATTTGCCAGAAATTGTCCTTTTAAAAGCTTCTCAAAAATATATAATAGTATGGGTATATTTTAATAAACAACAACAAAAATCCTAATTTTTATAATTATCATCCCAAATTTTGCAGTAGGCCATGCAAAACAATGCTGCCTTTTATTTAAAGTCGTTAACAATATCTACATCTTAACAATAAATCAAAATAAATATGTAATTAAATCTATTTATCAAAATATGTATTGATAATTTCGCACCAAAAAAGTACCACCTACCTGGCTTTATGTAACACAAGAACAAAACAGTAATAAATTATTATGTAACAAGCCTTTCTGCAAAAATCAACTGTCGTATAAGAACTACAGTAACCAAGGAAATCAAAAGAACTGTTCAAACTGATTTCCATTTTGTTCTATGCATGCTTACTTCGCACAATTTTCGTATTCTTTTTAGGGAATTAAGCAAAATAACGGGATGATTTTGTAAATAGCGAAAAATTTCTCTTATCGTATTTTCTAAATCTTGGACATTATCATAGTGGTCTTTGTAAATTCTATTTTCCAGATATCTCCATAGAAAGAAATCTAAAATCGACAAATCTGGGGATCTAGGGATGACCCCCTTATAGGTCCATTTGTTCCGATCCATTGATTGGTAAAATTATTGTCCAGAAATAATCTCGTCATTCCAGAATTGTGTGCAGGACCACCGTCCTGTTAAAAATAAATTTCGTTAATTTGCGCTAGAGGAACATCGTCAAGTAATTTAGCTATAGCTGCCTCTAAAATTTCTATATAGAGATTATATTTAGATTTCCCTCAAATATATAAAATTTTATGTGTTCCTAATATGAAGCAGGACACATTTAGACCAAACCTGCCCTGCTGTCTTCTGGGAAATATTTGGTGTTGATTTTCCTGGGACCAGAATCTACTATTGTGCCTATTGAGTATACCAGAATTACTGAAATGTGCTTCGTCTGACCATATAACCTTCCTTTCAAAATCTCTAACCACATCGCATCTTTCTCGAAACCAATTGCAGAAGACTACTCGACGCTCTGCATCCCCTGGCTGTAAGTGCTGCACGAGCCTAAATTTGTATGGGTGGTTATTGTGCTTTTTTAGAATTTCTTGAGCTCTAGTTTTCGGAATCCCTATGCTCTTTTCACTGGCCCTACAAGAGTTTGTAGGGTAAGCTTCTGCATTAGCCAAAACCGTAATTTCCTCATCCTCCCGATTTTCTTTATTATATATTTTCGTACGAGGTTTGATAAATGATCCGTGATTAAGTAAATTCTTTTTTATCCGATAAAAAGTGGATATATTAGGTAGCCTCCTTTCTGGATATCTAAATAAAAATTAAGCAATAGTATTTCAACATACCTAAAAATTAACTATTTACCTGTTAAAATACATCTCAAAAGCCGCTTCAACATTTTCATTACTTAATATAAAACAAGCTAACATATCGTACTTTTCATAACGTTCGAAAGTTTGGTTTTCTTCCATAATAATATAAATATATTTTTACACAATAAATAAATACAAAAAACTAGCGCTATATTTTATATACGCATATAAAATTGGGAAATGTCATTTGCTTCCAAGAAAACAAAAGAAAACGGCATCGTTTTGCATGGCCTACTGCAAAATTTGGGATGATAATTATAAAAATTAGGATTTTTGTTGTTGTTTATTAAAATATACCCATACTATTATATAATTTTGAGAAGCTTTTAAAAGGACAGATCAATTTCTGGACAAATATACAGGGTGTCCCATTTAAAAAAACAAAACTTTGGGTCATATCTAAAAAATAACAACTCAAATGAAAAATATGACTACGCCACTGGATCCAGCGTAAAAAACTGCATAAGCAGCAATTTTTTCCTTTGCGTTAGGTTAAAGGATAACCGAGATACGAGGGGGGTCCCAAAATGCAAAAGTTTCTATTTCGCAATGTATCTCATAAACGAAGAAGGCTATGAAAATTTTGTTTACGGCTTCATGAGTTTCACAAAAAACTAGCTCAGGTTCGTGAAAACCGCAAGGTTCTATCTTTAAAAATAAGCGAGATACCCTGCTTTTGCAACCAAATCCGGACACCCTGTATTTTATAGTTTATAAATATACAGGGTATTTCATTTGAAAAAAAGTAGGGTTCGATAACTTTTTGACCTGACCTGAAAAGTTACATAAGAAACAGTTTTCACATTTTCGATAAGTTATCTGAGAGTTGAGATAGCTGTGTGCCTGAAAATGTAACATTTTCAATTTAGCCCTGTATCTTAAAAACTAAAAGGGCTATGGTAATTTTGTTAACGGCATCACAATCCAAAAATTGAATAATATACAGGGTGTTGCATTTAAAATAAGAAAGTTGGCATTGGCCATTGCTACATGACACAAGCCTTATAAAAATTTGTTGTTGAAAAAAATGCTCAACTAAAAATACCAGTCAACGGAGCGTGTTTTCGAACACTCCCCCATTTATTTATTATCGAATTTCTTCTATTTGGCTGATACACACTGTATATAACATAGTGTCTTCCCTCTTAGATTCTTAGTCCTGCGACTCGAACTCCCACGTCAGACGACAGACCAGCCAGCCAGCAGCAATAACCATGTAAAACCACATTTCAGCAGCCGAACTCACCAGCGCCACGCCGAACAGTGGATCGAAGCATAGGGAAATCGGGACATTGGACATAATTTTTATGCTATTCGTCCGATTTCGATGATTTTGATTTTATTGGAAAGCTGAGGCGTTATACTCTCATAGACATTCATAGAAAATATGACATTTGTGCAATATTCAAGATGGCGGACATCCTAAAATTTGATTCAATGTATATTTTTAAATGCATAACCATAAACATATAAAATCGATAAAATCGCTTCATATAAGTATAAAGAATGTAGGTGTTTAATATTAGAAGTGTTAAACTAGTGGCGGATCTAGGCTAATATCAAGAGGGGGGGAGGGTTCTGAGCCCCAAAGTCTCACCCAACTAAAAACAGAATTATACATTTTCAGTTATAGGAAATTTAGAAAGAATGTCAAAGTTTCTATGTCAGGTTGGGTTCAAGGGGGAAACTTTGACATTCTTTCTAAATTTCCTATAACGTAGGCGGGACGGGAGGCCCTGTATCCCCCCTCCCATACATACGCTCTTGAGACATCGAATGGCTATCGATAATTAATTAATCGCTAGCAGTTCTATGAAGACATTCACTGTAAAATCCGATATTTTCCTAAAGCATATTATTTTGAGAAATCGATGTTAAAATGCGGTCAATAATTATAAAGGACAAAAATTCTGGAAAAAAACTCAAAATTTATTGTTTTTACATTGAGAACTTTTTTTTTTGCAAATAACTCATTTAAAAAAAAATTACACATTACATAACAAAGAAAGTGCCTCTTCTGAAAAATGATTGCCAGTTACTTTTTGATCTGCGGCAAAGCTTGATCTCAAATGAGAAATTAATGGATCCGATGACAGAAGTAGATTGTGTAAAATATCCTCGTTGGTACTTTTTCTATTGCATTTTCGAGAATGCGTTTCTCTATAATGGCGGAAATGCTTATTTCTGGCCTCAGCGGCTTCCTCAGAAAGATGACCGATGGGAAACCAAAAATGATCAATAATGTCAGCTCCATGGAGCAATAATTTATGGATTGAGGCTGGCATGTAATACCATCCGTACAAATCTATACAAATTTTCGCAGTGTCTTTTGCGTTTTTGTTTTACTGATAAGTCTTGAAAAGATTTGCGTTTTCTTTTTTGAATATCTTCAGTTGACGTATTACCAATATTAGAATCCACATTCATAAAATTTGGCCATAAGAAAATCCGATCCAACCATGTCCTATGATTTTTAGAAAATCTTTCCTCGGTTCTATTAGACTGATTCCATTTATTTAGCAGAATGCTGCAGTATTTTTTTAAACAATCTTTCAGGATCAAAATGGTACTCTCCGTTGGTGTAATTTTTTTTGTTTTGATAACATGCTTAAGTAAACTATCACAATAACTTATTTTAATTTTATTAGATCTAAAATACATAAATAAATCGCGATTTGATGTTAATGCATCCATATTAACTTTTTAAATATTCCACTACCAAGAACTTTAACACATGTCAAAAAATGAACTAGACGCCATTTTTAAAAACAAATGAGTGCAATAACTGCAAACGAAGATTTCCAGGATGACGCGATCAACACGCGGCATGTCAAAATTCATATTTCTTGCAAGGGGGCAAGTTGGGGCAAGAAATATTGATGCTCGTAAATAGGTGAATGGGTCTGCTTATTATTCCAGTTGTTTGCAAGCCATGCGGTTTTAAGCATTTTTTTAAAAGTCAACCAATATATATATTTTTTTAATTTTTGACTTAATACACTTGAGTTGAGCACGCCACTGAGAAAAAAAAGTATCAATGAAAACCGTCATCATATTTTTACTTCTTGACAAATATCTTTACTGTAAATTATTAAATAATACAATTCAATTACATTCATATATTTTAATTTGGCCCACGGATTTAACTAAATATTTCTTTATGTTTTAATAAATTTTTAATTCCCTTCAAAATCATGTTTTTTTTATGTATAACAAGTGATTCAACAGCTTTCATGGTGCTTTTCCAGTGGCCTGGGGTGTTTGTGAAACGAATATTCTATTGGATTTCAAAAGCTTTTAATTTTGGAAAACAACCCAATGTCCCTATATAACACTGATTCGATCCACTGTGCGCCGGCCCTCTCCCCTCAGTGTAGTCGACCTTCACGGAGTGGAGTACTGCCATGCCGTTGGTATAGGAAAGGTGGTATATTGATGTAGGTCCCTCTCTCTTTCATATACGTACTAATTGCCTTTCTCAGAGACACTACACAAAACTTCTTATCCTTCTGGCCAGTTTCTGGGTCGTACTTTCAATTATGAGTAAAGCAAAAGAGAAGTTTTTCAACATTAATCTTTTAAATTACTTTTAAAGATACGCTTATTCCTGACGAGCATTCCCAGAACTTAACTCAGAACTGGATTAAATCCTCAAATGGATTTCTGGCGTGACGCCAGGGGCAAATTTTAAGAAAGGGAAGCAATTTTTAGAAACTTACCTATTTGTAATGTAATTCGATTCTTCGATCGTTTTTTGCAAATTCGTTAATGACGTCATAAAAACGTCGAAGCTCCGACATATTTTGGAGAAGTTTATTTTCAATGGACAACAGCGATGTATGCGAAAGTCTTTCCTGCCCCGTTGAATTTCTCACGACATTTTTTATACGTTTAAGTGTTGAAAAATTGCGTTCTACTGATGAACTTGTGGCAGGTATTGTCAATACTAATGCACACAATTTCGACACTCCTTGTCTTTTAAAAATTGCATTAGTTCCTTAGAGTTATTTTTTGCGCTAATGTCATCAGTTTCATAAATCACTTTTAGTTCAGATCGCAGTAACACTCGGTCTTCTGGAAAAGTCTTTCCTTTAAATGCATCAAAATCGCAGAGCTCGAGGAATTTAAAATCATTTAAACCGTTAAATCTATAGTTTGTTGTTGAATTTTATCGATTATTTCATAAAAGAGACGTCGGTATCATGTTTGAATATCTCCCATCTTGTCTGTTGGAAGACGTTTGGCTTGTGGCTCTACATTTAACGTCATCGTTTTCTCCCAAAATAAGTCAAAGTCATTTCTTTTTTGGCTTAACATGGACTTAAAATCATCCACTTTTTTAGGCAAAAAAACAATATCATTTGTTAGGGTTATTCCCTATGCTGCAGGCTTTTGCTGTTAACACTTTTGGTATATGAAAACGACGTTTTTTCTTTGAATTCATAGATTTATTTCACCACCAACAAGGAAGCGTCTATTCATACAAAACAGCCGATAAGAAGAGAGCGAGCAACAATGTTGCCAACTCAAATAACAGTTTTAAAAGGAAGTGATATCTTGGTTGCATACAAATTAATATTATATTTGGCGAATGCGCCGGAAACTTAAACTTATTTATTTATTATGTTTAACATATACCCCCCACCTTGAAAGGGTGCCTTTCAACACAAAATATGGAATATAAAGGTGGATAAAACAAAGAGAAAACTTAAAACTACATTCCAGCAAATATCGAATTAGCGGCAAACACAGTTCTTTACACTATAATTCATTAATGTCATTTGGTAAGGGACAAAGTTTTGATATTGGTCTCTTTATAATTCCGCAAACGGTACGAACTGACGCTACACGACCTTTATTATCAGGTCCTGGATGGAGCACTGTGACACGTCCAAGTCTCCATTTAAGAGGAGGCAAGTTATCCTCCCGTATAAGCACAAGTTCACCAAGCTTAAGGTTCCTCTGAGGACATTTCCACTTAATACGCTGCTGCAACAGGATCACATACTCTTTTGACCATCGTGTCCAAAAGTTTTGGTACAGCCTTTGTATATATTGGTACTTGGAAAGGCGATTTTCACTTATATCTTTAACATCCAAATCTGGTACTGCGGTAAGTCTCCTTCCAATGAGGAAGTGAGCAGGTGTAAGGATGTCATAATCACTCGGATCAGGAGAGATTGGAACTAAGGGACGGGAGTTTAAAGTAGCTTCTATTTGGGTTAGCAAAGTATAAAAATTTTCGAATGTTAAAAGAGCATTTCCCATAATTCGCTTTATATGAAATTTGCAAGCCTTAACTCCAGCCTCCCATATACCGCCAAAATTGGGGGACTTAGCAGGAATAAACTTCCATTGTATGCCTTCATTTTCAAATTCTTTTATGAATTGACCCTTTTGCTTTTGTAAAAATTGACCAAACTCCTTTAACTCTGAATTTGCCCCTACAAAATTAAGACCGTTATCTGACCAAACTATGGCTGGTTTGCCTCGTCGGGAAACAAATCGCCGAAATGTAGCTATAAAAGCCTCAGAAGTTAATTCTGACACGAGTTCCAAATGAATGGCACGAGTTGAGAAACAAATAAACAAACATATGTAACATTTGTTTATTTTCGCACCTCGACCGTTTTTAGACTTTAGATTTATGGGACCAGCATAGTCAACACCTGTTATGTGAAAGGGTGGTGTGGGAACTACTCGATCCTTTGGTAAGATTCCCATAATTTGATTGGAAGACTTAGGCTTAGCTTTGAAACACGTTATGCATTTATGTACAATATTCTTTGCCAAGTTCCGTCCACCAATAGGCCAGTAATGTTCTCGTATGGATGCCAACAAATGTTGAGGACCAGCATGAAGTAAAACTTTGTGTTCCCAATCAAAAAGCAACTTTGTAAATTTATGTTTACCTGAAATTACTGCAGGATGCTTTTTAGCATAATCTAAATTAGAGAGTTGCAATCTACCACCCACTCTCAAAATTCCTTTGCTATCAAGAAATGGATTAAGTGAGCTTAAAGGCCCCTTTTTAATAGGTTTATGATTTAATAGTATGGTATATTCCTCAACAAAAGACTCCCTTTGAGAAATTTTTATTAAATGCTCAAGTGCAATCTGTAGTTCCTTTACTGAAAGACTACCAGTCAACCTTAATTCCCTCTTAACCTTGCAGTTTGAATAAAACCTCCAGAGGTAAGCAAAACTACGTCTAAGTCTGGAAAATTTTGAGAATTTATCCATAGGAAAAGCTTCAGGTCTTGATTGACACATATTTGTATGTTTTTTACATTCAGGAAGAACATTTCCTAATTCAAAATTTGACTTAGGCCATTCAGACCAATTTGCCTTTAACCAATTTGGCCCATTTCACCAATAATCACAATCGATTAAATTTTTTGGATAGACACCCCGGGAAATCATATCAGCTGGATTATTTTCAGAGGCTATATGATGCCAATCATTACTACAAGTTAATGATTGGATTTGTGAAACCCTGTTACCCACAAAAGTATTTAAATTATAAGGAGACTGTGAAATCCAACCTAACACCACAGTAGAGTCAGTCCAAAGATAGGTTTTACAAATATTTAAATTAACTACTTCTTTAAATTTATTTACCAACTGAGCCAGTACTAATGCTCCACATAACTCGAGACGGGGTAGTGTAAGTACCTGTAAAGGTGCAACCTTTGCCTTGGCAAATACCAAAGCTACCTTCACCATGCCATCAGGATTTATACTTTTCAGATATAAACATGCACCATATGCTACAATTGAACTGTCACAAAACCCATGAAGTTCAAGATTTTCATAATTTTCACATAACATTTGTCTAGGGACTGATACTTTGTTTAAAACTTCCAACTGCTGACTAAATGTATGCCATGAAGTGTGAATATCTGAGGGAAGTGACTCATCCCAACCAATTTTAAGGCACCACAATTTTTGTAACATAATTTTTGCAAGGATTACACAGACTGACAAAAGACCAAGGGGATCATATATTTTTGCTATAGCTGAAAGTATAGTTCTCTTAGTATATTTTTCACAGGTAGGCACTACAATATGATACTTAAGAACATCAGTTTTGAAAAGCCAATAAATTCCAAGGGTTTTATTTTCAGATTTGTCACCAAAAATCACTTGTCGATCACAAGGAGAACCATTAGCACCAATAATATTTTCCAGTGTTTCAGGTGAATTAGAAACCCACTTTCTTAGCATAAACCCAGCAGATTTCAAGATATCAGCTACCTGCTTACTTTGAGTCACTGCCTTTTCTACTGTATCAGTACCAAACAGCATATCATCAACAAAAAAATTGTGCAATATAATATTCGAAGCTTCAGGATACTTTTCCTCAAATTCTAACCCAAGCTGCTTTAAGCAACGAATTGCCAAAAATGGTGCCGAAGTTGTACCATAGGTGACAGTATTTAACTTGTATACCTTTAATTCATCACTCGGTTTATTTCTCCAGTATATTTTTTGTAGACATCGTTGATTCTCTTGCACCAATATCATTCGATACATCTTTGCCACATCTGCGCACACAACTATATTATGTATCCTAAAATTCAACAAAATAGAAAGTATGTCATCCTGAATATTTGGCCCAGTATATTGAATGTCATTTAAAGAGATACCATTATCTGTTGGAGATGATGCATTAAATACAACACGTAATCGAGTAGTCGAACTATTCTGGTTTAACACACCATGATGAGGCATAAAATAATAACACCCAGAAGAGCTTTCAGTATCCAGACTCATATGACCCATTGACTCATATTCTGACATAAAATCAATATAAAGTTCTCTCATTTTAGGATTTTTCTGCAACCTTTTCTCTAAAGAAAAAAATTGTCTTTTTGCAGATACACTGGAATCGCCAAGAACAGATGGAGATTGTTTAAAAGGAATTTGAACCTCAAATCTACCACTCTCACTACGTTTCATACTACTGATAAATATTGACTCGCATTCTTTATCCTCGTTTGATAAAAAAGGTTTTAAGCTATTTGGAGGCTCTTCAATAAACCAAAACCTTTGTAACTGATTTTGAAGATCAGTGTTAACACTTAAATTGCAATACCTTTGACCTTGTACATAGCCATTAGAAGAAAATGTTCCAGCAAGTATCCATCCAAGGCGAGTTTTTTGCATTAATGGTTGATCTTTACCTAACCTAATCTGTCCAATACAAAGAAGTTCATAAAAAACATCAACACCTAAAAGAAGATCAATCGAACCTGGAATTGCATAAGCAGGATCTGCCAACTTAAGATGCCTTGGTATATCTAAATGTGACACATCCAATTCTTTCCTAGGGATGCACTCGCTTATTTTAGGAACAACCAAACACATTATTGTTTTACTATAGGAGTTATGACACGATTGAAATACTACCCTGCATCTGTATTTTATGCATGATGTAATTTGATTTATACCAACAACAGTCATGTTTATTTCTTGTTTTTTCAAACCTAACACTTGACATGTTTGTTCCGTTATAAAGTTTGATTGTGAACCGGAGTCCAGTAAGACTCTACATGTATGTAAACTGCTATTGCAACCCACTATCTGCACTAATGCAGTTGACAACAAACTATCAACATGATATACATTCGAGGAAGACATATTTACCACTACTTTGTCAGTACCAGCATCAGCGAGAGGTTGAGGAGAGTCAGTTCCATGGGTGGCAGCATGTCGTTCTGATGCTTGAGTGGAATCTTTTTTCTCATAATGCAAAAGCGCATGATGACGTAATGAACATTTTTTACAACTAGTAGATGTGCAATCTTTACTATAATGATTAGACTTTAAACAGTTGAGACATAACCTTAACCTTTTAGCTCGTTCATATCTATTATACACTGAAAGTTGAAGAAATGGTTTGCAATTTATAATATTGTGTTTGTCTTTACCTTTCTTTCTTATACACTTTATCTCCTTTTGAAGCCGCCTCGAGTGTTTCCAACAATTCTGCCTTTGATTTTAAAAAGGATTTAAATTCATCCAAAGTTGGCAGTTCATTCTTTGGTTTCTTCTCCTGCCATTCACGAGCTGTCCCTAAATCCAACTTACTACACATGAAATAAATTATAATAACATCCCAACTATCAATTGGTACTTGAAGTGCTTCAAGCGACCTTAAACTTTTTACTATTCCATCCAATATTTTTCGAAGATCTATAGCCGACTCTTTGGTCATTGAAGGAATTCCAAATAATAATTTCAAGTAATTATTTACTAACATTGACTTATTGTCATACCTTTCACACAGTAATTCCCAAGCAATAGAATAATTTGATGCACTAACCTCCAAATTTTGCAACACATCTTTAGCATTTCCCTCGAGAGCACCCTTTAAAAAGTGAAATTTTTCAATATTAGAAACATTTTCATTTGTGTGAATTAAAGACTTAAATGTATCTCTAAACTCAAGCCATTTCTCAAATGTACCAGAAAATTTTGGTATTGGTATTGCCGGAAGTTTGGGACCCGATTGAGGCACACCACCAGAGCTTGATGCCCTCGACAATATGTCACCATCCCCACCACTGATCTGTGAAATATTGTCATCATCACCGCTAACCAGGTTTTTATTTAAGATATCCTTTGCAGTTGCAAAAAAACTATAATATGAATTTTCAAAACTCTCTCTTTCTGAAAGTTGTTCCTCCAAGTTTTCATGATTTAACTCAATAAAAGTCTGGTAAGTATCGAATTCTGACAAACTATCAGGAAGTTTATTTAACCTGCCCCCCAATTCTGTTAGTTTTATGCTGTCAAGGGTACCATTAGTTTGCAATGAAACCACAGATGTAAGAAATTTGCTAAATGATGTTAGCTTTGACTTGCATAATTCACGCCTTTTTATATTAAGTTTTAGTTCAACTTCATCTGTCATCTTTATTATATTTATATATTAACACAAAAAATATCTATATGGGCAAAACCTTTTTTTTTTTTTTCTTTGTTATTAAATACTGAAATTAATAAATATATCTACTTAAACTAAGTAAAACACAAATATTCTTTATTTATTCTTGAAACATTATAACTATATTTTATTACCAATAACCGAAAATAAGAAAGGTTTAAATGTTAAATTTAAACAATTACCAATCCAAATAGAAGCTACGTTTGGAAAAAAGGATACATCAGTACTCACCCCTTTCCCTTTATTTACCAGTACCAATCAATACATTTTTTTTTTCTCGTGACCAATTACCAAAATATGTATTTTTCCTTGACCATTAACTAAAACAAGTATTTGTTTCTTGACCATTAACCAAAACAAGTGTTTGTTTCTGGACCATTAACCAAGACAAGTGTTTGTTTCACCAGATTTCCTCCTTCGCTCAGCTGATCGGCCATTCACCTTAACCTTGAATTGCATTTGACGGCTTGTTCCTTGTTGCAAACATGGCTGCCATAATTTTTGGAACAAGCTTGATTATTTGCACATTAAAACCAATATTTACATGCGGCGTCGAAGGACCATTATATGTTAGGGTTATTCCCTATGCTGCAGGCTTTTGCTGTTAACACTTTTGGTATATGAAAACGACGTTTTTTCTTTAAATTCATAGATTTATTTCACCACCAACAAGGAAGCGTCTATTCATACAAAACAGCCGATAAGAAGAGAGCGAGCAACAATGTTGCCAACTCAAATAACAGTTTTAAAAGGAAGTGACATCTTGGTTGCATACAAATTAATATTATATTTGGCGAATGCGCCGGAAACTTAAACTTATTTATTTATTATGTTTAACATCATTTGTTTTAGTTTGTAATATATTAAAAACAAAACAACAACGAGAATGGAAATATTTCTGAAAATATGTTCTAGAAATAATTAAAATTAAAATCTCGTTTCAAACAGTCCAAAAACCCCCTCGAACTATTTATTGCTTCTGAGTCCCACGTTTCATTATTTTCTATTGTATTCTCAAATAGTTCAATTAGTGATTCACGATTTTCAGATACTGTTAACACAAGTCTTCCATTACAGTTCCACCTAGTAGGAGCTAATTTGGGCAATCGTTTGTGGACAATAGAGTCCAAAGCTTGTGTACGTTTTATTGACTTGGAAAAAAGCAGCCATGCCACTTAAAGTATCGAAAAATACTTTACACTCTTTAATGTGATTGATGGACTGGGATAAACTAAATTTAATTTATGAGCAAAACAATGGAAAAACACAGCACTTGGGAAAGTTTCTCGAATTTTAGCTTGCCGACCCCCTAATTGTCCTGCCATCACTGCAGCTCCATCACAGCTTTGAGCAACTAATTTTTTCTCTCCATTAATTTCTTTAGTAACGTTATAAACTACGGTATATAATGCATCTGCTGTACGATTTTCGGACACATTCTTAAAACCTAAAAATCGCTTTTGAATACTTCCGTCTGTTTTAACGTAGCGTATTACTATAGATAATTGGCTAAAATTAGTGATATCAGTTGTTTCGTCCAGATCAATAGCAATGAACCGCGCCTCGCCAATCTCCTGCTTAATTCTTTTTAGAATAATGGTTGCAACGGCAGAAATTAAATCAATCTGGATTCGATTCGATGTTCCGCGAAAAACGCTACACTGCTCTAAATGAGTTTTTAAGCAATCATCACATTTAGCCATTAAACTAAGTAGATCTTGAAAATTTCCTCTATTTGAAGAAACCCTTATTTCGTCATGACCTCTAAATCCCAATTCGTGCTGTCCGAGAAAACAAACAACATCGATAAGAAACAACATCGATAAGTCTTCTTAATATTTGCCTATTTTTGTCGACTAGTTCATTTTGCTGGCGGTGACTAATTTCCAACTGTTTATTAAGGGTGTGTTCAATTCTGGTTTTGCCGAAGACTTTTTCTTTCATGATGGCCTGCAAATGCGCTTTGGACATAATGTGTCTTTTTATAGCTTTATGGAAATTGTTTAAATCGGAAAAACCAGTTTTATTCCAGAGACCTTTTTCATTTTCAAAAAGTAAACATGGCCGACAAAATAATTTACTTATATTTTCACACCCTGTTAGCCATTTAAATTGTTCGTATTGTGTTTCCGGATAAAAATGTCTAATACAGTTATCATTTTTGTGGTTAAATTTTTCATAGGCGGTTTTGCCCTTCCTTTGGAAATTATTTGAAGCTTGTCAGCGAAATTTAATGTTTAAAATCCCTTTATTATTAAGACACACACCACACATTCAAACACACTCTTCTTACTAAATTCTCCAACATTTTCAACGTTATTACCGACCGCTGAAGTTGACGGTATTTGCATATCCACGTCCGTATTATTGTCTTCCATATGGCACCATGCACGACGCGACGTACGTATCACACAACACACGGATAGCCGTTCAAACAAAGAACCTACTCCAACGATAGCTTCCGCCCCCACTTAAAGCACGCGACTAAAATGCAAACATTGCAAACAGCCGGTGGAAAGTTCAATAACCTCTGGCTCGATTCACAGGATATTAAGCATGCAGGACTTGGCTGCAGAGAAGCTAGCGGCCCGCATAGGTTCTATTCGATTTCTATTGTGGCTCGGTCGGAGTCGAGGCCGCATTTATTGTGGGCTTGATAATTAAGACAATATTTTAGCATGTTTAATATAAATCAAATTAATGGTTTTCTATTTCAAAAATCACATTTTAGAAGATGTTTTGAAATTTTTTTTGGGGAAGCACTGCTTCCCTTGCTTCCATGGACTGCACGCCCCTGCGTGACGCACTTCATTCAAAGTATTCCCCTGGTGATTTGTCTGGCCCAGACGTAGGCGTTCTTAGGTGGGTTTAGTGTTAGCGCTTATCATATTATTTCTATTCCTCGCATTTATATTTCATCCCAGTTGCATTGCTGCAACTGACAATATTTCGACTAGGCACCGACGTGACCAATTTGTCCGCATTTTTATTGCCTCTTAACTTTAGAACCTCTCTATCGCGAGTATCTTTTAACTGTATTTTTATTAGAAGGGAAGCTTGTTTGTCACAGCGCTCGTATAAAAATAACAAGGCCATTTTAAAGAAAATGAAATGTAAACAACTGGTTCGATTAAATGTTATTTTAAAAACAAAACCATTTTTTTTGTGCATTTGAATTTAAATTACGGTGGAAGTATTTAGTAAATTTGTTTGATAGATGAACTTTGCAGCAGAAATATCTGGATATGATCAGAAGAGAGCGAAACTAGTTATAATAGAGTGCGGGACACGAAAGAAAACCGGGCGGAGTTAATCGATTTAGGAAGGTCGGCCAAGAAATCTCTCTAAACCAGTGGTGTCCCGTCGTTCTTTAAATAATATGGCATTCCTTTTTGACTATACGCACTTCAGATAATTAAAAAATGTAACTATGCTTAATGAACCTTTATCTATATTTGTCCGCTTTCTTTCGTGTAAAGAACTTCTATATCTCTTTGTGTTGCAAAAACGGCGAACTTTCAAATTTTAAAATGATTTAATTTTGATTTTTCTTGATCGATTTACCTATAAATATATTTTTTCTCGAGTTCTGTCGTTAACGGTTCCCGGGCTACTGCCTACGTCCACTATTATTGGACCACCCAGTATAGCGAAATTTGATACACGTCTTCTATGCATTAAGGAGTATACGGATTTACCCAGGTTAATTACATATTCATGCCACTGGTAGAAATTTCAAAAATTGACTGTTAATAAAAATGCCCTTTTATGCATAAAAGACGTGTATCAAATTTCACACAGTTATTTATCTATAATAGCATCAGAATAAAAAGAATTTAAAATAAATGTTTTTTTAAAACCCTGTAGCTCCAAAGTTAAGACTTTTAGGTTCATATTAAACTTTTTGTTAAAAAGGTCCAAGAATTTAACATTAGCACGCAATTAGGAAACGCCCTGTATAGTACTTCACAATGACGCCTCCTGTACAAAGTAATATGACATACGGAGACAAATGGTCACTTTTGGCATACCCGAATAGCCCAAAGTCGAACTGCATGAGTTAAAATTAAATTATTTTAAAGCAGTTTATTGACGGCTACTTTATGAACAATTTTACAAAATATATGAAAAAAACTAAGCCATTTTTGAGGTTGACGGCTGTGAGTCTAATGGTTCGATTCCTTCTAAATCGTTGTCTTCATCTAAAAACGATGCGGTTACATCGTCACTACTTGAAGATCCCAGTGTGATAACCAGTCATCAATAAAATTCTGATTTATATATATATATATATATATATATATATATATATATATATATATATATATATATATATATCCAATTATGTCATTAGCAGACATTGCACCCTTACCATTTCTGGGAGGATTGGTATCAGACCAGTACCTACAATTTTGTTTATTTACATAGCCATTGGCATGACATGTTCTCAAAATCTTCAAAGTGTTCCATCATCTCGTTAACAAAACCGAGCCGTGCAATGTAATCCGTCGCTTTTAATTCTTGCACCAGCTGTATTTTATAGACATGCAGATGCCTATAAAACACAGATGGATAGTAAGTAGTCATCTGACTTCATTTCTGTACAGATAAGGTTGGATTGTCTCTGACCGATTGTCGAACCTGTTCAATGCTGCATTCCTTACAGATCGTGGGAGGCCTGCATTATGTAGGATAAGTATAGATCCAGTAGCTTCAAACATTTGGGTGATAAGATAACATATTGTAACTGGTAATGAGCGTGATACAGATGGCCTGCTGTCACTATGGAATTATTGTTCAGGTAAAAAGCACGTTGTTCTGTCGACATTCGACTTCTACCAAGATTGCCTTTTTGGACACCTTGCACTTTTCTAGAGCAACTTTTTGCATAAAACTTTGCAGTGTAGTAATCATTAACTTATTTTTCTTTTAAAAATGACCTGGATTTTTTTATCTAGGTTAAGAACCATTTGACTTCCCAAAACCAGGGATTATACATCCCTGGTTTTGGACAGCAGATTCAAAATTTTCAGATAAGAGGCAATGAGTTAGGGTGAGATGGAAAACCACTGAACTTATAGAAGAGAATTTTAAATACTTTAAATATATATATATATATATATATACAGTGTATACCGATTTTGATGTACGACTATTGTGACCTCGGAAACCATGAGGAAAGTCTTAGACAAATTTGTTTCTAGGTTGCAGCCATCTATTGTTTTTTAATGTGTTCATAGTTGGCAGAAAGTAAGTTTTATATCCATGAATTTTGAAAATAACTTCTTTTTTTTTTTAATAACACGAATCGCAAATCAAACTTCATTAAGGTTAGTTTATACATTTTTCTTAGCACTAACTCCAATGTCTGACCTTTTATAGTACAGAGATATATTAAAATTAGACTTGACCATTGTTGAGCAACTTCAAGTCCAACAATATAACACTCAAATATATTACCAAAAAAAATCTTTTAACTATTATCAATTGTTTTCTATAAACCCCCTTTCAAATTGTGGTATAATTTAATACATCCCGTTGTTTGTCCTTCTTTTGGCTTTATTAGGACGCTTACCTTAAATTTATTACATTTGAGAAAAAAAAATCCTTCGGTGAGAAACCTTTTCACCACCATTTCATAGCCATTATTCTGTTCCTACAACATGGTAAACTGAATCTTAAGATTACTATATCATATAATGATTTGCTTAGAGTTTATTCAGGCGTGTAAAAATCCGCTTTATGTATGCTTGTTTTCCATTGTAGCACTTTGTAGATTGAATCTTAATGTAACGATGAAGATGACATTTACTTTGACCTTCAGTTCACTCTATATAAAGCACACCAAATATAATATATATATATATATATATATATATATATATATATATATATATATATATATATATATATATATATATATATATATATATATATATATATATATATATATATATATATATATATATATATATATATATATATATATATATATATATATATATATATATATATATATATATATATATATATATATATATATATATATATATATATATATATATATATATATATATATATATATATATATATATATATATATATATATGTTGATTTTTACTTCTTCACGGATGGAAAAATACAATGTGTTTTCATTCCGGGTGTACATCCGTTCACTACTGTCGTTCTGCAAAAGAACAGTTTTGCTTACGTCCCGCCAAAATCACATTTGTCATTTCTTCTCGCGTCCGAATAGAGACTGAGTCTCAGAATAGAGACTCAATGAAAACACACACACACATATATATATATATATATATATATATATATATATATATATATATACAGGGTGTACCACGAGGAACTGCGGCGATCGATTTCTCAGAAAGTAGGCTTTGGAAAAAATTCAAATTTTGACAGCTAACTAAAGTCGATGGGGGCAATTCGTGCAACTTTCTTTTTTTTAAATAGAACACCCTGTATATTATCGAATTTTTGGATTCCTCGAAAAATTCTAGGTATATTTCATGTATAATATCCTATCCTAAGTTGAACTGTTGAGATATTTTGAATTTTATGTAAAAATTGACGTTTGCAGGTCTAGACCTAACCATAAATATCTGCTTATCGAAGTCTCTATTATTTATTTGCGGGTGGCTTACTTGTTCAAAAGGATCCACTTTAGTGGCCTGTGCTATTATTTTTATAATAAATAAATATAGGGTGATCAAAAACATTATAAATATACTTTAAAAGTTACATTTTTCAAATAGAAACCCCCAATTTTTATAATTTTATCTTATTTAACACTTAAAATATGGGTGACTTTGTATAAAGTTGTCTATTCCAAAAATTTGTAGTTTTTAAGTTATTGACGATTTAACATTTTTTATTCTAATAATGCCAGACGGCTTCTAAGTTTTCTTGTAAGTTGGAGAGAACAAAACCAATTGGTTAGTATAGAAACGTAATATTTATTGTCGTTTGAGAATTACCTACTAACATATTATTTATTTATTATAGTAATTATAATAATTATTAAAGTAATAATCATGCCGGGGCGATTAAATTACACACACGAGGATTATTTGAATTTGTTTATTATCTATATGGAATCTAACAGAGTTTTAACAAGAACATGCCAGATATTTGCTGATAGATATCCAGATAAACAGAAACCGTCACCGAACAGCGTTAAACAATTGGAAATTTTGGACACGTCAAGGCAAAAATTAATAAGAGGAAGCTCATTATTGATAATGAAAATGTTGAAATTGCAATTCTGGGATGTTTTGCAGCATATCCAATGACATCCCTAAGAAACGTGGCAAGACAATCAGGAATCTCGAGGAACTCAGTGCATAGAATTCTGTTAAAACATAATTTCAAACCTTATTTAATATCATTGGTTCAACATCTAAAAGACACTGATTTTCCAAAAAGAGTTCAGTTTTGCGACTTTATTTTAACCATGGTACAAGATAACCCTAGATTTTTGGACGATATAATTTGGACCGATGAAGCAAAATTTACTAAAAATGGCCTTTTCAATAGACACAATTCCCATTTTTGGAGTGATTCGAATCCTTATGCAGTAAGATCGCGGAACTTTCAAGAATGCTGGCAATTTAATGTATTTTGTGCAGTAAGGAACGATGGAATATTAAAACTAAATTTCTACGAAGAAAATTTGAATGGTAAGTTATACATTGCCCAAACACAAAGACTTTTTAAATGAAAAATAATCCATTTAGGTAATATTACAATATTTTTTTTATCAATTTAGCGTCAATCCAAAATTAGATAAATCATTTAGTAAATATTATTACATAAATAAATTAAATTAAATTATTTATACTACACTACTTCGTACAAATACTGGCCCACATACCGTAACACATCTATATCGTCCCAAGTTTTATAGGAAAGTTATCTTTAGTCAGATATTTACAAGCTATTTATACAGGGTACTTTAGAAAGTCATAAAATACTAAACCTTCTTTTTTTATTGAGCACTCTTCAGATTAAATTAATTGAATTTTGATGTATTTTGTTTCTTCTTAAATCAATAAATCGATGAATATTATCAAAGCATTTCTTTACGTAAAATTATGTCTATAAACTTTTGTTGGAGAAAAATATCTGAATATTCTTGAAGAGTTGGACAGCGAATATTTAAGTAATTTGCCAGAACATAGTCAAATTTTCTACCAACACGATGGCGCCCCACCACATAGAACCGTTGCAGTTACTAACTTTTTACAAGCTACGTTTTACGACAAGTGGATTGCCAACAATGGACCTTTCCTGTGGCCTCCTCGTTCCCCCGATCTGACAGTCTTAGACTATTTTATATGGGAAATGATAAAATGACTCGTTTATTTCAATCCAGTAACAACGAAAGAGGACTGTATGGCAAGGGTAAGGGACGCGTTCGAAAGTCTATCTTGCGGTTTTCTATTTGAAAAAAATAACTTTTAACGATTTTTTAAAGTATTAATGTCAGTTTTTGATCACCCTATATTTATTTATTAAAAAAATATCAGCACGGGCCACTAAAGCGTACCCTCTTGGACAAGGAAGCCAACCGCAAATAAATAATAGAGACTTCGATAAGCAGATATTTATAGTTATGTCTAGACCTGCAAGCGTCATTTTTTACATAAAATTCAAAATATCTCAAAAACAGTTAAACTTAGGTATAGGATATTATACATGAAATATATAAGAATTTTTCGAGGAATCCAAAAATTCGATAATATACAGGGTGTTCTATTTAAAATAAGAAAGTTGACGTCTACTTCCGGTATAACCGAAAGTGCCGCTCGAATTGCCCCCATCGACTTTAGTTAGCTGCCAAAATTTAAAATTTTTCTAAAGCCTATATATATATATATATATATATATATATATATATATACTAGACAAAATCTACCAACAATTTTATAGTCTATATACTTACTTACTGCTCAATAAGATTTAAAATTATGTTATTTATAAAGCCCTGAAAAAGAAATGAATTATTTCGAAAGCTTGGCTTATTATAAAATAAATCTAATATAGACTTATTAGTATTTGACTTAAATACATTGAATACAAAATCTGGTTAGCAAAGTCATAGTTGGACTCTAGCAATGGGGGAGAGGGGTCGATATTATAGTACATAATTTTGATAAAATTTTCAACAAACAAACTTTAACAATAATTTTTGGAAAAAATATATATTATACAAAACACTTCTTTAAACACAAGATTTTACGTGCAGCACAGTTTAAAAACATTATTTTAATTTTCGCTAAAACAATGGAGGGGGTTTGACTTATCACCCTTTTCCAGGCTCTGTTGATTAGGAAGCTACACCAAACTCAATTATCAGATTGACAAGATACATGTAAAGAGAAAAATTATGTGTAACTACATATCTAAATGTTATTATTTTGTATATATCACTGGGGCTTTATTCGATTCTCAAGCAAAATATGTGCCGTGCAATTTCTAGGACTGTGAACTGACAAAAAAATTCCTCCACGTCACATTGTTGACACTTAATTGACGAAACCGTGGCAATATCGTCGGTGCAATATTTCAAATAAAGCCTTTTAATATTCTCCTTCTTGTTTTACGGATCAGCCAACATTCCACTTTTCTTCTCTCGCATATTTTGACCTATCTTTTCTAATTATGGCGATACGGGATACGGGAAACTAACTGAGTTTTCGAGCTGCTGATGAGTTGGTTTCATTATGATAAATTAAGATCGTAAATCTGGATTGTTTATTGGTCCAGGATGTTGAATGTAATGATAACGAAAGTCCAAAAATATATTCAGCATTTTCTTGTAAACATACAATACAGGGAGGGGAAAAATGTTATACACTAGATGGGATGTAAGTACATTAACCAGTCTCGAACTTTTTTTGCCAGCCCTCGCTATCGCTCGGGCGCAAACTCGTCCTCGACTGGTAAATGTTACTTACATGCCTTATAGTATAAATAACTATTGGTCAACGGCTCCTATATCAACACTGGTGTGTGTGTAGAAAAAAAAATATACGCAAGTTGTTCTGAAAGTTTAACTTTTCGAATAAATGTCTTAAACATCATGATTTTTAAAGTAAATCCTCATAAATTTTGTTCTTTAATTTTATGTACAGGGTGTCCGGATTTGGTTGCAAAAGCAGGGTATCTTGCTTATTTTTAAAGATAGAACCTTGCGGTTTTCACCAACCTGAGCTAATTTTTTGTGAAACTCATGAAGCCGTAAACAAAATTTTCATAGCCTTCTTCATTTATGAGATACAGGACAAAATAGAAAATTTTGCATTTTGGGACCCCCCTCGTATCGCGGTTATCCTTTAACTTAACGTAAAGGAAAAATTGCTGCTTATGCAGTTTTTTACGCTGGATCCAGTGGCATAGTCATATTTTTCATTTGAGTTGTTATTTTTTAGATATGACCCAAAGCTATGTTTTTTTTTAATGGGACACCCTGTATATTTGTCCAGAAATTGATTTGTCCTTTTAAAAGCTTCTCAAAAATATATAATATTATGGGTCTATTTTAATAAACAACAACAAAAATCCTAATTTTTATAATTATTATCCCAAATTTTGCCGTAGGCCATGCAAAACGATGCCGTTTTCTTTTGTTTTCTTAGAAGCAAATGACATTTTCCAATTTTGTACGCGTATATAAAATATAGCGCTAGTTTTTTGTATTTATTTATTGTGTAAAAATATATTTGTATTATTATGGAAGAAAACCAAACTTTAGAACATTATGAAAAGTACGATATGTTAGCTTGTTTTATATTAAGGCTTCTGAGAAGTATTTTAACAGGTAAATAGTTAATTTTTAGGTATGTTGAAATACTATTGCTTAATTTTTATTTAGATATCCAGAAAGGAGGCAACCTAATATATTAACTTTTTATCGGATAAAAAAGAATTTACTTAATCACAGATCATTTATCAAACCTCCTACGAAAATATATAATAAAGAAAATCGGGAGGCCGAGGAAATTACGGTTTTGGCTAATGCAGAAGCTTACCCTACAAACTCTTGTAGGGCCAGTGAAAAGAGCATAGGGATTCCAAACACTAGAGTTCAAGAAATTCTAAAAAAGCACAAATACCACCCATACAAATTTAGGCTCGTGCAGCACTTGCAGCCAGGGGATGCAGAGCGTCGGGTAGTCTTCTGCAATTGGTTTCGAGAAAGATCCGATATGGTTAGAGATTTTGAAAGGAAGGATATATGGTCAGACGAAGCACATTTCAGTAATTCTGGTATACTCAATAGGCACAAGAAAATCAACACCAAATATTTCCCAGAAGACAGCAGGGCAGGTTTGGTCTAAATGTGTCCTGCTTCATATTAGGAACACATATAAAATTTTATATATTTGAGGGAAATTTAACATCCAATCGCTGTATAGAAATTTTAGAGGCAGCTATATCTGAATTACTTGACGATGTTCCTCTAGCGCAAATTAACGAAATTTATTTTCAACAGGACGGTGCTCCTGCACACAATTCTGGAATGACGAGATTATTTTTGGACAATAATTTTACCAATCAATGGATCGGAACAAATGGACCTATAAGATGGCCCCCTAGGTCCCCAGGTTTGTCGATTTTAGATTTCTTTCTATGGGGATATCTGGAAAATAGAATTTACAAAGACCACTATGATAATGTCCAAGATTTAGGAAATGCAATAAGAGAAAATTTTCGCTATTTACAAAATCATTCCGTTGTTTAGCTTAATTCCCGAAAACGAATACGAAAATTGTGCGAAGCATGCATAGAACAAAATGGAAATCAGTTTGAACAGTTCTTTTGATTTCCTTGGTTACTGTAGTTCTTATACGACAGTTGATTTTTGCTGAAAGGCTTGTTACATAATAATTTATTACTGTTTTGTTCTTGTGTTACATAACTCTGGGGAGGTGGTACTTTTTTGGTGCGAAATTATCAATACATATTTTGATAAATAGATTTAATTACATATTTATTTTGATTTATTGTTAGGATGTAGATATTGTTAACGACTTTAAATAAAAGGCAGCATTGTTTTGCATGGCCTACTGCAAAATTTGGGATGATAATTATAAAAATTAGGATTTTTGTTGTTGTTTATTAAAATAGACCCACACTATTATATATTTTTGAGAAGCTTTGGAAGTGTCCCATTTAAAAAAACACAACTTTTGGTCATATCTAAAAAATAACAACTCAAATTAAAAATGTGACTACGCCACTGGATCCAGCGTAAAAGGTAAAAAACTGCATAAGCAGCAATTTTTCCTTTGCGTTAAGTTAAAGGATAACCGCGATACGAGGGGGGTCCCAAAATGCAAAATTTTCTATTTTGCCCTGTATCTCATAAATGAAGAAGGCTATGAAAATTTTGTTTACGGCTTCATGAGTTTCACAAAAAATTAGCTCAGGTTGGTGAAAACCGCAAGGTTCTATCTTTAAAAATAAGCAAGATACCCTGCTTTTGCAACCAAATCCGGACACCCTGTACTTTTAAAAAGATAAATTGTTTAAGTGCAAGCTATTACTCAATATTTTAAAACAAAGTAACTGAATATTTAATTCAGCCATATGGTTAACACAAAAACCCGCTAAATATTTTTCTTTCAAATATCTAATTAGATTTACGTTTTCCTGTAACTTCTTAAAATCTTTCCGTGAAATTTAACAAGTTTGCTCGAATTGGCTGACAAATAAAATTAATTCTACTTTCTGCAGTGGCGCTAAAGTCTGGAACTAAAAAGTTAATTTAATAGAGTAGATGTCTTCCTTACTCACCTTAAATGATTCGTTATGGTAACTGAACTTACAAGAAATGGCAATTACCTTGGTTAAAGATTTTTGTTCAAAATAAGTTTTCCACGGATTGAACCGGGTAAAAGATTTACTTGCTGAGGTAAGTTGTGCAATTAAAGGCGCACATGTGAGTGATACTAATATGCGGATGCCGATATTGTTGTCTAGATATACAGTGTGTCCCAGATTCGCTTCTCTATATAGGGATCTCGGCTCCTATTATACCTACAGCAAAGGTTAAATGGGAAATGTTTTAAAGGAAACTTATTGCATTCGATATCTGACTTCAGATTTACGATCGATCAATAAGTTTGGGAAATATCGGCGAAAAACCGAAAATGGCGGATTTCGTTTTTCGCCAGTATATCCAGAACGGTAAATTTGACAGCTGTCAAAATGTGACATTATTGGGATACATTTTTAAGACAAATAAGATGGCGTATACGACACGTCTTCATTGTTTTTTGTTAACCCGCAACCAGCCTCAATTTTCATATTCATTCGCCATATTGGATTTTTCGATTTTTGGAAAGAGCTTAAAATTTCTAGTCTAGTGATATCTCACAAGTGCATTAAAGATTTTAGTGTCATCAAAATATCACACTTCGTAAATTAGGTTTCAATGTTTTTAAAGGAGGCCATGATTTATTTGTCACAAGATTATAATAATAAGTAAGTAATGTATTGGACGCGTTGAATTTTCAATACAACATGAACGTAAATAACGACTTAAAAAATCTAAATGAGCTTTAACTACTTTGTAAGTGGGTAACATTAATTTACAAATCTGCAAAATGACTAAATGTGTCGAGAACTCTTTGTCTCAGGATTTCTATGGTCACGAGAGGATCAAATTCATAGATTTTATTCTTCATGTAATCCCAGAGGTAGAAATCCAAGGGCGACAGGTCAGGGGATCTAGGAGGCCAAGATATGGATATTAAATGGACCATTGAAAGAAAGTATTCTTTCGTCAAACTGCTGTCTTAAGAAGTTCCTGACTTGAATGGTATTGTGAAGCGGACATCCGTCTTATTGAAACCAAGTTCTTCTTAATTCATCTTCCGTTAGAATAGCTCGTAAGGCTGGTACAACCTGGTTTCGCAAAAGCTGTAGTCCCTTTAGGTTGTAGTCAAACAAAAATGGTCCAATAAGTTGATTTCCTGAAATGATTAATAATTTATAAATAGGTGCCCAACAGTCAGGGGGGCAGGGTCGGCCGGGTGGTACTAGAAACTATAAATTATAAAGGGAAAATTATCTTTATTAAAAAGTAGATATTTTCTTTCCAAAAATAATTATCGAAACATCCCGTAATGCATGAGCTTGTATACGGTTGAAACCTATTCAGCTTTATTATGAAAAAGAAAAACATATTTGGTTAGCGGGAAGTAATAGCCGTAATAAATTATTTTGTTGGTATTGCATATTAATTTCGGAAATACTAAATCAATTTATTTCAATGATATAATCTTAAAGAAGTACACCGTGCCTTAATAAAACATAAAATATCAAAAGAACAAACCGCAAATACAGCTGAATGCCTTTTTATAAATCATGATGAAAATCGAAAAATAATTAGACATTTGATTAATATGGTACTTTTTTCATAACGCAAGAACTAGGCTTCCCGGATAATAATAAATCATTAAATTCAGACAATCAAAATAATTTTAGAGAATTAGCTAAATCTGCAGAAAATTTAGATAGTGTTAATACATTTATAGAACCCAATTCTATTTTTATAGGTTCTTCGACACTACAATATAAAATGATTGAATAACAACGTAATACAATATCAAAAAAGTAAGTTGACTGACTAGAGTAGAAAGTTGTACTTTTTTTTTATTAGATTATACTCTTTTAGTATCATTAAAGAACTGAACGAAAAAAAAAAAGATTATTATTTGACCATCATTTGGAGCCTATTTAAAAAATATTAGTTAGATTAACTTACCAATGATCCCACATCAAACGTTACTTCCAAATCTGATCTGTAGACGTCTTTCCGCTACTTGGTGAGGATTTTGCACAGCCCAATGATGACGGTCGTGCCTATTAAAAACTCGACAATTCGTGAACCTGCTCTCATCGGACCACAAGACATGATTTACAAAATCAAGATTTTCATTACATCTCCTAGTATACCAGTTAAGTCCTTGTTGTCCTTGTACTATTATGGGTTTGTATGGATGGTACTTATTCGGTACTATTGATTTTGGCACATTAGTTTCCTGTTCTACAGTTCTTACCGATGCACTAGGGTTTTCGTTGATAGCTTGTAAAATGTGTCTGTCTCGACTTTCATTGTTATTGTTGTATCCGCTTCTAGGTTGTTCGAAGGCACCATGGTTAATTAAATTAACTACGATTTTCCTGAATTGGGTTTTATGAGGCTGCCGTCGTTCGGGGTACATCTCCAAGTACCTTGCTGAGGTAACGTCGGCGTATGATTGAAAGTACAGAGCCAACATGTTAACCTTTTTCTATAGGTTTTGACAATTTATGTGTCAGATTTATGATTTTATTGGGATAAAAGCGAACCTACTACTTATTAAAACACAACTTTGATGCTTTCAATTATTTAACTTAACGTTAAGTCAAAATCCAATTTTGTTACAGAAAAATCATGGCCTCCTTAGAAAAGCATTGAGAGCTAACATTACTTTAAATCATGGCGTGCTTAGAAAAAACTGAAACCTAACTTTACGAAGTGTAATATTTCGATGATACTAAAATCTTTAATGCGCTTGTGACATATCACTAGACTGGAAATTTTAGGCTCTTTCCAAAAATCGAAAAATCCAATATGGCGGCCATAAGAAAAATGGAAGTTGAGGCGGGTTGCGGGTTAACAAAAAACAATGAAGACGTGTCGTATACGCCATCTTATTTGTCTTAAAAATGTGTCCGAATAATGTTACATTTTGGCAGCTGTCAAATTTACCGTTCTGGATATACTGGCCGAAAATGAAATCCGCCATTTTCGGTTTTCCCCGATATTTCCAAAAACAATTGATTGATCGTAAATCTGAAGCCGGATATCGAATGCAATAAGTTTCCTCTAAAACTTTCCCCATTTAACCTTTGTTGTAGGTATAATAGGAGCCGAGATCCCTGTATAGAGAAGCGAATCTGGGACACACTGTATATGTATATATATATATATATATATATATATATATATATATATATATATATATATATATGAATGTTTTCATTCCGGGTGTACATCCATTCACTACTGTCGTTTTGAAAAGAACAGTTTAGAGAATAGAGACAATAGGGACGGAATGAAAACACATTGCAAAGGACTATTTATATATATATATATATATATATATATATATATATATATATATATATATATATATATACAGGGTGTCAGTTAAGTACTTGTACAAACTTTAAGGGATTCTTTGACTAATTTTAGGATGATAAGTTCATATGAACATGGGTCTGAAACGGGTTTGTTTCTGAGATACAGGGTGTCCAAAAAACAATTTTATTTGGTTTTTTGCTGATATTTTTGTAAAGTAAGTAAAAATCTGCGTTGAAATTTTTTAAATTGGGTCATTTTCGAGATTTCGAAAAATAAGCAAAAAAATATATCTTTTATTGATTATATTATCGGGTAAAAAACTTAAACCATTTACAAGACTAAAACTAAACTAGTTAATAACATTATTTTACAATAATTGTTGAAAATGACCACCGCCTACTTCAGTCGCCTTAGCATTGATTGCCGAACTCTTTCACATATACCCAAATATTGAGAGAAAATAGCACCTGAAAATAATTTTCTCAGATAGCATTCGGATTATCCTCAGCCCAGATATGGTTGTTATGAAAGTTAATTATGGAATTTCGAGAAAACGAGGCTTGATCTGTGAAAAGCACATGGCTTAAGAAATCCGGGGTTCGTACTAATCTATTACGCAACCAAAGAGAAAAATCGAGTCTGAGGGGAAAATCTCTAGGTAATAGAGCCTGCACACGTTGCATATGATAAGGATAAAGTTGTTGGGACCTTAAAATTTGCAAGTGTGTGTAATATTCAATTGAAGAGCTATTTTCCGTGTACTAGTTTGCGGGTCTTCTTCAATTCTGTTTAACACAGCTTCTTCAATCTCAACTGTTCGAACTGTTGCAGGCCTTCCTGTAACATCTGTTGTCCTTTTAAAGCTGCCAGTTTCACAAAGTCTTGCGTGAATATTAATAAAAGTTTGGACGTGTGGCACCACTCGTTGAGGAAATCACGTCTGATACATTCGTCTTGCAGCTTGTGCATTACCGCGAGCCATTCCATAAGTAAAATGAATGTCTGCCATTTCTGCGTTGGTATATTGGTACATTTTGGACAAAACACACAATAAATTATTATTTATATTATAATGATAAAAAACTACTTGTTTTATTCTAAATCAACTGGCATGACTGATTCTGCTACCATGGAAACCCTCTGAATTGTTTTCCAAGGCTTGCTATGGATTCACCTATACTATTTTCTTGTGTACCGCGGCTGCAGAGGAAAGATGCAGTACATTTTTACGATTTTATTATTTTTATCCAATTTTCACTATTTGGTAATTGTGATATGTTAATGTGATAGAGTAACATAGAATATGATTTTGAAAAAGTATTATTTTGCTTATTTTTCAAAATCTCGGAAATGATTCAATTTAAAAAATTTCAACGCAGATTTAACCTCAAACCCTTTTTTATCCAAAACGGCTGCTTTTAGCGACAAATAATAACAGTAACTTTTTTATGTAAAATTGAATGGAGAATAGGTCTGCCTAGTCAAAAATGACATAAAAGGCTTCACAAAAAGTTATGGCTAATTAAATTCAGGAACAACACTGTATGTGGCTCCTTCTAACATCCCAAATTTTGTCCAATTGTCATGTTCCTTAACAAAAATATAAGCAAAAAACCAAATAAAATTGTTTTTTTGAACGCCCTGTATGTCAGAAACAAAGCCGTTTCAGACCCGTGATCATATGAACTTTTAATCTTAAAATTAGTCAAAGAATCACCCCTTAAACTTTGTACAAGTACTTAATTGACACCCTGTATATACATATATATATATATATATATATATATATATATATATATATATATATATATATATATATTAATCAGATGTGAGCCCTTAATTTCATCAGAAATCATGATCGCAGGAGGGTCCTTATCAACTTAACTAAATAGCAGCAAGACGCAAATAATTAACTTTAGCATTTAGTAAGGATGTGTTACTTACAGTGTATTTCAGCAATATTCCTGCTCTGCTAAGTTATGGAGCAATCATATGGGGTAGCTCATCATATTCCGAAACAGCTTTTGAGCTTCAAAAGAGAGTTATTAGAGCAATTGAGCGAGTGGGCTCTCTTGTGTCTTGTAAACCTTTATTTGTTAAATATGGGACTATGCGCTTTCCTTGTATATTTATATATCGAACTTTACTTGAAATACATTGAAACACCAGAACTCTGTCTAAGTTTTCTTGCAATCATGACTAAAATACTCGATCTTCGAACACTCTTCTGTTATAAAGACGTCGCCTTACAAACTCTGTACGTAATTTTCTTCATCTTAAACTGTATGTGATCGGGAATAATATTAAGTCCTTAAACTTTTCGGTTTTTAAAATAAATATCAAAACATTTTTATAAAGAACTGTTTTTACTTTGCGAGTGATTATCTGAAAGCGCCACCGATATAGTTTTTAGTTAGTAGATTATGTTTGTTGTTTTTAGTTATAGTTTTAGCATTTGTATTGTTTTTTAAATGTATATTACTTACTATTTTATATTTATGAGTGTTATTTTTCATATATTTTAATTGCTGCCTTAATCTTTTTATATAATGAAATGCAACATTTTTGTTCCAAAAACTGACGGTCAGATGATCTTAAAGAAATATAAGTATCATCCATACAAATTTATTATAGTGCAATATTTGCATTCTGGCGATGCCGAGCGCCGGGCACTGTTTTACCAGTGGTATTTGCAACAAATCGATGCTAACGATTTATTTAGCAGACTTATCTGCTCAGACGAATGCTTTTTTTCAAGTGCGGGAATTTTTAATCGTCATAATACCAGGAACTGGCGTAGTGAAAATCAGCATTTAATCCTTAACATTGAAACCTGTGGTGGAAGATCAAAATACAAGAGTTCCAACCACACTACACCACAACTTGTTACGTTCTGGACGCACGTTTCGCTAACCAAGTTGGCATCATCAGCAGATGATATAAACTAAAGTAACTTATCCTAACCGAGACTATTTACAGGTAAATGTGGCCACACTTGGTTGCACCTGACTGCACCGTTGTCAAGTAAACAATAGAGGGAACTATAGAGAATAGGCCCTCTGTCTTGATTTAGCGCTTTCTTACTACATTTAACCATTTCTATACTCTTAAATGCATCCAATAATCTATTATTAGATACATTTTCAATTTTAAAGAGTATTTATTTCTATTTGGTGATTGTTTTCCAAAGCATGTTGGGCAACGCTTGACTCTTCTATTCTTCCGTATCTTAAATGTGCCATGTGTTCTTTAAAACGAATGTTTATGGAACGTTTAGTTTGCCCAACATATTTTAGATCGCAGTCATTACAACCAAGTTCATAGATGCCACTCCTCTCCTTTGATTTTGTCGACTAGGCTACTCTAAAACCTGCGTTTTTAAATACTGTTTCTAGACCTCTCGTATATCTGGGATCAAATGGGATTACTATGAACTTATTAGGAGCCTCAGGTGCTTGAAGATTTTCTTCTGCTTATGTCTATTTACTAGATCCATTTCATTGTTAAAACGTTCTTTACTTAATGGAAAATTGACTAACCTGTGAGTTAAGAAATGAAATGCTGCCATTTTGTGTTGACGACAATGAAATGAGTCGAATGTTTTATACCTATCAGTATGAGCAAATTGCGCATAAATATCAAATTCTAATTTATCGTTATTTCTAATAACTAACGTGTCGAGAAAGGATAATTGCCCATTGTTCTCCTTTTCGTACGTAAAAATAATGGAAGAATATTTATTGTTTATTGTTTCTAAGAAAGTTTCTGTTTTAGTATCAAAAATAGCAAATATATCGTCTACGTATCTATACCACACCCTTGGGTTCTTTTTGAATTGGATTTCTAATCTACCTATAAACAAATTTGCAAGAAACGGAGATAAGCAATTGCCCATTGCAGTTCCCTCAAGTTGTTTATAATATTTATTGTTGAACTGAAAAAAATTTTGATTCTTACATGACATAGTAACCCACAGTAACATAAACTGTATTGCCTTCCCAAAATCCATAAACCTGGGAAGTACATGAGGCCTATTGTTTCAGCTGTTGGATCACCAACGTGGAATATTTCAAAATGGTTAGTAGAAGAATTCAGCAATTTAAATATCTCGTAAGATAGCTGCTTTGAGATTCCTAACTCATTAGAATTCTTAGATAAAATTAAGATTGTTCACTTAAAAGAAGGTGACATTTTAATATATTTTGATGTAAGCTCATTGTTTCCTAGTGTACCCATACCACTAGCTCTAGGAACTCAAGGAACTAAATGAAATCAATAATTTGAAGAAAGAAATTATTGATGAATATTTGCTTCTCACAAAATTGTGTATGAATCAAAATTTTTTCAGTTCAACAATAAATATTATAACAAGAACTACAGTGTTTTTGTAGTGTCTGTCATGCCAAAATTAAATCAAAGACCTTTTTAGACGCAAGACTACTGTTTTTTGAGATTTAAGTAAGAAAATATCCCCCACCTTGACCCAAATACTATCAGCAAGCAATAGCTGTTAAATATTTTGCAAACGTAAGTTCATACGTCACAATCAGATTGAGAGGGTAATTGCATACATTAAAAGCCCATAAAAACGTTTAGAAAATCAATTTAGTGTTTTCATCAGCATAAATAACGGTAAAGGCAAATAAACGATTTTATGAGCTACCTAGACGGCAAGTGTCTATAATTAGAAGGTCTAGTACTTTTGCAAGTTTATTTTCCTAACATCATTATTGAAGAACTGTTGTTATAATTTATTAAGCCTGGAAGATATCCGTATAATTTAAAGCCTGGAAGGTTTCGCACTTGTGCAGGGTTTTTCCATGTATTTAGACAGCGTCTACCGCATTTATTATAAGAGATAGAGAAAAACCTTAAATATATAAGTAGTAAGGATTGTTGTAAACCGCCAGGATTCGTTACTAGAAAAAACAAATGAACATCGAAAATTAGCGAAATGAGCATAATTTTTTGGTATGTTAAATTGAATACAGCATTGCTGCCAAGTTTACCGTTTTTCTGTTATAAAAGGAAAATTATTTCATTTAATGGAGCACCCTTTATTATGTTACTTTTTTAAATTCTACGTAAAATTCTCAAGATTTTGTATTAAGAGCTCTTTTCATGCAAGTTAACAGTGTGGTTCTAATATCTATAATTTAATGTATTACCTTTTATTAAAAATACCTGAACACAAAAGGTTACATGATATGTTTGACAATGTCGATTTTGCTGATTTACAAAAATGGATCGTTTAATCGTTTATCTGAAACCTAGTTGTAATTGCTGCTTTAGTTTCCTTAAATATTGCAGCTGCTGTTCTTCTGCAAACCAGCAAGGTGGAAAGAAGACGAAGAAGGCGATGGGTTTTTCCCTCAAACTTGCGCGAAACTTGCAATAAAAATCAGACAGAATCGTCTCTTGCAATGTGCCGTAAAATAAATAAATCCAACTGGACACAAACAATGCGTAAATCACGTAGGCCCCGTTAAGAAGTATAATTTCTAACCACAAAATATGGTACGACAGGAATCCGTTCTTTTACTTCTACAAGAACTTTTATTTTGGTGACAGAAAAATAACTAATTTTTCCCCAGACTTGCGGGAAACTTTCAGTAAAAATCGGACAGAACTGTATTGTGCAATTCTCTTGCAATTGCAAGAGATTTTATCAAACTGCGCATGCCCATGTTCAAGACTATTGCATATTGCAAGAAGAATTGCAGCATGTAAAACGGCCTTAAGAAAGTGTCCAAATTTTCTGTTTTAGTATCAAAAATATATCGTTTACGTATCTATACCACACCCTTGGGAAATACTTGAGTTCTTTTTTGAATTGGGTTTCTAATCTACCCATAAACAAATTTGCAAGGAACGGAGATAAGCAATTGCTCATCGTAGTTCTCTCAAGTTGTTTATAATATTTATTGTTGAACTGAAAAAAATTTTGATTCATACATAATTTTGTGAGAAGTAAATATTCATCAATAATTTCCTTCTTCAAATTATTGATTTCAAGTAGTTCCTTTAGGTACTCTAAAGCTAGTGGTATGGGTACACTAGGAAACAATGAGCTTACATCAAAAGATATTAAAATTTCATCTTCTTTTAAGTGAACAATCTAAATTTTATCTAAGAATTCTAACGAGTTAGTAACCTCAAAGTTATCGTACGAGATATTTAATTTGCTGAATTCTTCTACTAACCATTTTGAAATATTGTACGTTGGTGATCCAACAGCTGAAACAATAGGTCTCATGGACTTCCCAGGTTTATGGATTTTGGGAAGGCAATACAGTTTAAATAACTGTTAGTTACTATTTGTTAGTTTAAATTTTAGTTTGTCGGACACAAGGTTTTTACACTGTTTTAAGGTATTTTTTACTTCTGTTATCATTTTTGATAATTTTCTCAATTAAATAGTAAGGGCCAGTTTGAATCAAATTGTCTACTCTTTCAAGATAATTTGTTTTGTCTAGTATAACAACCTTATTTCCTTTGTTAGCTTTTAAATAAAAACATTCTTTTTCCTTCAGTCTTCTGATTCAGGATAATGGCCGACCTCATAATGCAGCAATAGTGCAGAACTTAGTCAATTCCAACTTCCACACAAACTAAAATCTCATTTTTCTACAGATGCAAGAAGATTTTTAATCACCTACCTTTAAGTATAAGAGAAATTCAGAGTGAGAAGAAATTTAAGGAACAAGTAAAAATATTACTGTTGAATAAAGCTTACTTTAGCATTGACGAATTTTTTGATGATAATTTTAATTAGTTTTATTATTTTAACATTTGTTGTTGTTTTTATTATTATTTTCTTGTATGTTATTTTATATACTTAATATTTAATATTTTCTTGTCTTATACCCTTTTTATTTTGGTTGATAGATTTATAGGTTAATAGATTAACTAGATATAAGCCTTATATTGTTTATAATTTCAACTTATTATTTATATCTTCTAATTTTTGTTAAAATTAAGATACTGCTTTGTCAACGAGAATAAAGACAATAAAACAATTTTGATTTTAAAATTGAATATAGAATCAGCAAATTATAATATTTCTATTTCACACTAAACATTCTTAACGCTGACGTCGAAGCCATTAACATTTTTAAAACGTTTTTTCTAAAAGCAGATTCGACTGAATTCCTAGCTCCCGCCATATACTTACTAATATCCTGGAAAATGCCGATTTCACGTCAATGTAATAACCACAAAAACCTCCAGATATGATTTATTGCTTACAAAATGGCCGGGTGTTTTTTGATTTATTCGATGTAATAAAAATTTCTTTCATGAAAAGGCGTTACTTTATTTCTTTGAACTGTTGCTTGATAGGAAACACTGTTTGAAATCTGTAAATTAGTACGAGAAAAATGTAATTAATTGATTATAAGGTTCTTAAAATATTGAATTGATTATAATTTAAATATTACTGTATGTTATTGTTTATTTATAACCCACAGTTAATTTTTTGGACGATTTCAAAAAAAATATATATAAATCTTAAAATTAGTGTTTTTGAGTTGGTACTAACCTCAAGTAAGAGAATTCGTGAAAATTAAAATCTTTCATGTAGGACATTCTACACAGTGGCTCAAAAATGGGTTAAAAAATATTAAGTTTTATAAAAAATTTTAAAAACCAAATTTTTCAAAAAAAAATTTTTTTTCGTAATAGACTATTTAATTTTAAGTAAAAAACGTCTTATGAAGTTTTCCATAGAACCTATACCTTTTTCCAAAAAAATAACTGATCTTTTGTGCATAAATAATACAAGAATAATAATCGAATTTATATTATACATACATTATATGTGTTGGCTATTATAGTAACAAATGCACCTCAACAATTTTTGTTTAGAAGAAGAGAGTTTTTTGAATTTAAATTAAAATTTTGTGAACACATCTTAAATGAATGGTGAACTTGTTCTGAAGCTTGCTCAGAAAAAAAACCAAGTGCTCGCTGATGTACGTTAATAAAGTCAGGAACATGATGCACAAGGCCATGAATTTTCGGTGTATAGCGTATTCCGACTTGTATTAATTCGACGGCAAAGCGTTGAATATCTTCGGCAAAATTAATGTCAAGACTTTGCCCAAAGCAACTGGAAACAACTTTATCAAAGTACTTGAACAAATTGCAATATTTGTTGCCTAAAACCAAAAAAAAAACTATATTTTTTGACATTAGGAAAAAATAAGTTAAGTAAGTGCTTAGGTAAGTGTACAAACCAGGTGACAATGCTTCTAAAACATCAACTTTTTTCAACAGCTTTCTCGCGTTGTTGCCATTAAATTTCTCATAATGGTCGAAACTTAGCCCAGCTCTTTTTATCCATGCTTCGGCTGCTGCTGGATATTCAATTTTTAAGCTGTCGAAAATTTTTTGAACGATTCCCAAAAGAAGGTGCAATTCTGGAGGAGGTATATAGTTTAATTACTGGCTCGTTTTCATCTCCGATAATTAGTGGCATATTTACACAGTTTACTAAAAATGTCAGATGATCATCATTACAATTTATCGCAACTTGATGAATTTATACTTATACTTACCAAAATACTTTGCTTTAGAAAGTTTTCCCCCAGTCGTTTGTTGCCATAAAATTCGTTGTTCGTTGATGTTCTTAATTGTTCTTGGATTACCTTTATTTTGAAGTTCCTTGCAGTTGATGTCGCACCACGGACAAGGATGGCATGACGCGTTTGTTTGCAGACCCAAAAGCAGCATTATTAGTTTCAGATCAGCCGCAAAAGTATATGGACAAATTCCGCATATACTATGTAATTGCAAAGTGTCCATAAGTATTTTGACGTTTTCATAATTCTCCTTGAAATTTGGTCCCAAGCCAATTATTAGTAACTTTTGTATACCAGCACTTTTATATTTTTGATAATATTCTGGGTCATTTGTTGGTTGTATGGTTAGACATATTTTCAAGGAATTGTCGCCACTATCTATTCCGATTTTTAGATGAAAATCATCGTCTTGTTGCCTGGCATTTAAAATATAAGTTAGTAGCCCCGGAAGATCGCTGCAGTATATCAAAAATGGAGTGCCATCTTGTTTCAAGCATTGAATATCCGGTAAGTCTACAGTTGAAAAAAACTTATCTAGCATATGACTACTAGACCGCAATTTCTGTAAAGCCGAAGATTCTATGGAAGTTCTGTTTATCCTGGTGCGAAGGTAACCACATATTTTTCTTAACGAATTTTGAGATAAATTACAGTCTTGTTGCATATAGCGCAAATCTTGAGCACTTAAAACACCCTGAAGATCTGATTTTCGCTTCAACTGTATAGACATAGTACTGCGTCCCTTATTTAAAGATATGACAGAACTTCCCTGAGCATATTCTTGTTCCTCCAGAACTTTAGTTACAATCTGTTGCTTACAGTCTTTAATTAGTGTTAGGGAATTATCAATTTTTTTCATCTTCGTACATTTATGCCTTCTGCCTTTTTGTAATTTACAATTGCAGTTCACGCATATTTTGTAATTTTGTTTCGCTTTCGTATCTTTCTTTGAAGGTCTACCTACAGCCTTTTTCTTGACAGCAAACGAAAACGGTAGATCTTTGATTTTAGGATGACCACGAAAACGCGCCACTTGACAAATTTGACAGACGCATGTTTCAGTAATTTCGAAACGCCCAGGCAAAATTGTCATTTGTGCGTAGTCAAAAATTATTGTTAGTCTATTGTTCATTAGTTTTATGTAAGAAGTTCTACAGAGCACTGAGGGAATACTTGCATTATTTTCGTCAAAACTAGGCGAAATAATTTCAAGACGTTGTTTTACTTTACCAGTAATATTAACACTTCTAACTGCTTTATTAAAACATGCGTAACATACCATTTTTCGATTATCACTATGATGTTTTCTTTTATGAGGCATCTTACTCAAAACACAGAAAAATCACAAAAATAGCCTTAACACAGTTTATATACTATATAACTTCAAAGTGAAAACGTCAAACATTGTTAATAAACCACGCTTTTTTGACATATTATTTATTTGTTTTGGTCTAAGCGTCACGGCTAGTCACAGGTAACTTGATATTATGCTAATGTAGCCGTTATTAAAAATACATATTACAAAGGGCTATATTTTGTGTTTTGAGTCATCAAAATGTTATTTAGTAGCTATACAATGTTTTGAATATGTATTATTTTTTGCATTAAAAAAATCAGATAATTTTTTACCATAAAACCATAGGTTTTACAGAAAACTTCATAAGACGTTTTTTACTTGGAATTAAATAGTCTATTACGAAAAAAAAATTTTTTTGAAAATTTTTTTGATTTTTGATTTTTAAAAATTTTATAAAACTTTATATTTTTTTAACCCATTTTTGAGCCTCTGTGTAAAATGCCCTACATAAAAGATTTTAATTTTCACAAATTCTCTTACTTGAGGTTAGTACCAACTCAAAAACACTAATTTTAAGACTTATATAAATTTTTTTTGAAATCGTCCAAAAAATTAACTGTGAACTTATACTTTAGAACAGATCTAATGGAGTAAGAATTGAACGATACGAATAAAATTCACTCTTTATCAAAAATTTAATTTTTTACACAAGGGGCACAAAACAAAATGTTGTTTTTTTCGTAAAAAGCATAGCTCGCTTATAATTTTATCTCAAAAGTACAAATGTTAAGAGTATCAGCTTTATCACAGGACTTTTTAAAGCCCCAAATAATCTCAAGTACACCTTTAATCAGAGACCACCGTGTGCCACATAAAAGTACCCACTATACTATCTGTAATAGATACGAAAAAAAGTTTCTTTAAATTTGAAGTATACAAGGTGTCCCAATTTTGTTGGGACATCAAATATAAAATTTTAAATAGAACACCCTGTATTTCTGTCCATTATTTGATTTCTTGTCAGAAATAAACATTAGTTACCAATTTAAACTATAGTTGATTTCTGCATACTTTCTGAGATAATTAAGGATTAAACGACTTACCTATAAGGAAGTTCAATCCAAATTATACGAGATTGGTCACATCCGAATAGAACACCCTGTAGTGATACTCCGTAGCACGTCACACGCAAGTTTAGAGAGATAGGAGTCGAGTGGTCCCTGCCCCGCCACCACCTCACCTGTTGTCGCCTCAGTATACTTCTGAAGCTTCTCAAGATCGCCCTGGGTGGTATGATCAGGTTCAGTTGCATCTAAGTGCAGGTCTAAAGGGCGGGACTCTATTCGGATGTGACCAGTCTCGTATAATTTGGATTGAACTTCCTTATAGGTAAGTCGTTTAATCCTTAATTATACTTCGATTGGTCACATCCGAATAGAACACCCTGTAGTTGTTTAGAGTTAGGCGATCTGGTTACCTAAAGCAAGCTGCACACGATAGTCTAAATGTTTTTATTTTCACACCAAAAAACATTTTAATATCATATAGGTGATATCTAAATAATTTATTAAATAATATTATCATTATATTAAATCTATTGTGTAAATACTATTAAAGAAAAAAGAAAACAACAAACAGTGTAATAAACAAACAACACAGAAATAATTATATCTTAGGTTAATCCTTACACTTATTATAATTAACTTAGCAGGATAGTATATATAGAGCTTATGTATAATTATTTATATAATTGGCAAAAAAATCTTTATTACATAAAGGTTTATTGTAAAATTTGTTAAATGTTTCGCTCTTGTCTGACCATCCTGCAGCCTTTCTGATGTTATCGATTGAGGTGCCAGCTCTAAGAGCTGCAGAGGTGGCAGAGTGCCTTGTGCTGTGCCCTTTAAATTTTTGGTCAATTCCCGCATTTTCTAAGCCTTTCTTAATCCATCGACTTATGGTTTGCGACGTGGCGGGTTTATGAGGTTTTTTGATTGTTAATATAAGTAAGTCCTCATTTCCTCGAAATGTTTTTGTTATTTCTATATAATGCAGCAAAGTAGAACAAATACAGAGCTCAGGATTCTCTTTGAAGAAAGGAAATCTGAGCAAAGGTTGAGGTCTCTTAGGTCCCGAAGTTTTTAGAATGTCAAAAAAATGTATTTCTATACCGTCTTCATTGGTCCTAACATTACTTAATCTGATTTTAGAAAAAGTTTGAGCCCGTTGTGCCGAGCAAAGGGCTAAAAGGAGAACCATTCGAATGGATAACATTTCTAAATTAAGTTTATCTAGAGGGTATAGTGAGGTTAAAAATGCTACAGCTGGTTGTGGGTCCCAGGTTTCTTGGTATTTCGGGAACTGAGGACGCAGCTTAAAAATGCCTCTCAGAAATCTTTCGACGATCTCCGATTTCCCTACGTCGCAAACCATATTTAGAGCCGACCTATGCGTATTAAGCGTCGAATACCGTGCACCTTTATCGAATTCTGTTTTCAGAAAAGAAAGTATTTTTTGTATATTAGGCTGAAAGATCGTCTCAGTTTTTCCCTTACAGAAGTCCCACCATTTAGCGAAAGTAGAATTATACTGTTTTAACGTATTTTTACTTAATGAGGCAGTCATTACGTCTATGGTATCCCCTGGGATGTTTTTTGTGCTGAAGGCAAGCTTGATAAATTTGCTGCACCCAGGGTAAGATTCTCCCAGAGGGGGTGAGGCTCCCTGAAAGGGGATAAAAGTAGGTTAGGCCTTGGCTTTAAAATAACAACCTCAGAACAAATCAAGGATTCGAGTTTCGGATACCATGGCTGGGTTTTCCAAATAGGAAAAACTACAAGGCATTTGGCCTGTTCATTTTCTATTTTACTTAAGATTTTTGGTAGAAGGGAAAAGGGGGCGAAAACGTAGGCTTTCAAGTTTGTCCATTTTTTTGTAAATGCATTCACAAATTCCGACTCGGGATCCGGAAAACGTGAGGCAAATCGCTCACATTTTTTATTAAGATAGCTAGCGAACAGGTCTATCTCGGGTATACCTAATTTTTTAGTGACATCCAGAAACATTTTTTGATTCAACGAGTATTCAGTGTCGACATTTTTTATTCTGGAATTTTTGTCTGCAATATAATTATCCCGACTATTTATGTATGTCGCGAAAACAAAAATTTGTTGGTTCTCGCACCACTGCCACAACTGTTTTGTTAGATTATTTAATTTTTTATATTTTACACTGCCCATTTTATTTATGACAGCAATGGCAGTTTTGTTATCGATTTTCAGTAATATGTGACATTTTTTTAAATGTTTAGCGAAGCTTTTTAGTCCATAAAATGCAGCTTTGAGTTCCAGAGTATTTATGTGTTCGCCCCTTTCTCTTTTTCCCCAAAATCCCTGGGTTTCTATACCATTACAGTACGCTCCCCACCCCGAACGTGAAGCGTCCGAAAAAATTGTAATTTTATAGTTTGGTTGTAAAACGCTTTGTTTGGCGCAGGGTACTTGCTTTAACCACCATTGAAGCTCGTTTTTAATATCAGAACCTATAACCATTTTTTGCATTGTAGTTCCCTCTATTTATTCTTAGTGCAATGTACTTCTCTCGCTCTAATAATTTCAAATGAAACCAGCCATATTCAGTTGCTACACAGCTTGCAACTAAATTTCCTATTATTTTCGAGAAGTCCCTAATTTTTGCTTTATTTTTCTTGAGAAAATGTTGAATATTAGTTTTAATTTTAACTATTCTTTTTTGTGTGATAGATATTTCCATGCGTTTTGTATTTAATGAGAAACCTAAAAAATCAACATTTTGGGTAGGTACTGGGTGACTTTTCTCCGTATTAATAATAAAACCCAGTTTTTCAAGTAGTTTTGTAGTTTCTACTACGTTTCGCTCACACTGAATGCGACTGGTTCCATACAAAAGACAATCATCTAAATAGACGACAGATACAAAGTGCCTTTCTCTTAAAAAGGAGAATACAGGTTTTAGTATTTTGGTAAAACAGTAGGGCGCAGTTGCTAAGCTAAACGGCAAGCATTGAAATTCGAAAATCCTGTTTTAAAATGAAAACCTTAAATACTTTTTGTGTTTCTCCAAAATAGGAATTAAGAAGTACGCGTCTTTTAAATCTATAGACGCAAGAAAACAGTTCTTTGTTATTAAATTTTTTGCAGTCTTAATGTCTTCTAATTTGAAGTGAGGAGGTAAAATAAACTTGTTTAGACCCTTAAGGTTCAAAATAAATCTGTGTTCACCACTGTCTTTTTGCCTTAAGAAAAACTTAGATAAAAATTGATTTTTGCATTGCTTAACATTTTTAACTGCCCCTATATTCAACAAGTGTTGGATACTTCTTGAGTAAAGTTTTACTTCGTTATTTGTGAGTTTTGGAGATTTGGGCGTGTAAATTTGAAAAGGTTTACTTTCAAATGGGATTTGATAACCCGTTACCCAACTTAAAACTAATTTATTATTAGTTATTTGCCTCCACTCGAGAAGAAAAAACTTTATTCTACCTGCACACTGTACATCGTTGCTTACCTTTAATACTTTCTCCCTTCCTTCTTGTATGGTCTGGATTGAGGTTTGTTCCGAGCCCTGTAGTAGCGTGGTTTGTATTTCCCCTCGTACTTCGTCGATCCTTTGTCCTGCCATGTCGTTGTTTTCCATCGTTTCTTCGAGGCACGAATTGGGCCGTTTTTTGACGTAGAAGCAGTGGCCTGTAGTTCTTTCGCAGTGGTTTCAAGAGCTTTTGCGTTCTTGCATTTTTTTGCGAAATTATCGCCGAAAAGAAGTAGGTCTGTAGACTGCTCAGCTGCTATCTTTTGCGTTTTCGTGTTGAAATGATGTTTTACTTGAAACTTTCTATGCGCAGAAACAATGTTGTGGGCAATGCAAAACAACTGTGCAGATTCTGCTAGACCCAAAAGATCTTCATCAGATTCCCCCTTTCTTCCTTCTCCTTTCTCCTCAGCGAGTCGAGAAAGAACTTTTTCCAGAGCCGTTAACCCTTTACCCATTACTGTCTGTAATTCCAACAGGAAAGTGTCTCTCTTCTGTTCAATGGGTGATAGCAAAGTTTGCACTTCGGGGTTTAGCTTGGGCCCTTGAAGAATTTGGCAATTTTCGGGTATCTTATATTTTTCGAAGAGTTTATCTTTTATTTCTTTGTCTACCCCCACAGATAGGTAGCTCTTCCATCTAAGTACCACTTCTTCAGATATATCTGGTCCAAATAATGTGTTATTTGTGGGGTCGGCGCCCATAATATTTCCCAGCACACTGCGTGCTTCAGGGTTCCCTGAGCTCGCGAAGCTAGAATGCGAGGAACTGCTTGTATCCGAGCTTGATGAGCTGTCAGAATTGTCGCCTGTAATAAAAGAAATAAAAGTGTCCCTCAGAAAGGTAAGTACTTTTAAATTCTTTTTTTTTTTTTTTTTTTCTTTCTTTCAAAAGAAAAAAATATACAATATGACTCATCAATCAAACTTGTGTCTACAAAATAGACAAACCCATGCCACGGCGCAGTAAATAAGCCATTGGCGGGCATGTGTCAGGGACCATGCAGGGTCGTTTGATTATAATTAACAGACTATGAAATGAATGTTAAGAGTCAGAAAACGAAACATGTCTACAAAATAGACAAACCCATGCCAAAATATTTAATAATCTGGCGGACGTGTGTCATAAACCACACAGGGTTGTTCGTTTTTTGTCACACAAACGTTTTGAAATGACTCAGAGAACAAAATAGTATGTCTACAGAGTAGACGAACCCTTACCAAACCATTTGGCGGCATGTATCATAGATCCCGCAGGGTTTTCATTATTTGTTTCATAAGAATAACTGTTTTAAGTCGAGAAAACCATTCGATTCTAGGCATATACCCCTGTATCCTTTATTCTACCTGCACACTATGATGCAGGGGTCCCAATATTATTAAAAACTAATCACTATTACCTCACTATTTCCTCATGCATATTAATTTGCCTTTATTTAAATACGTATTAAATTATTACTTACTTGATTCGTCACGTCGTTTTTTAAATTTCTTTTCCAGCTTCCTCATTTTGCTTTTGAGATAATGCATCTCCTCTATATGTTTACGTTTAACACTTTTTTTCCCCATATTTGGCTAACTTTTTCACTCGAAACACTTCCGCGTATTGTTTTGATTATCGTAGGTACGTCGTGTGAACGCGCAAGAAGTATACTGAGGCGACAACAGGTGAGGTGGTGGCGGGGCAGGGACGACTCGACTCTTATCTCTCTAAACTTGCGTGTGACGTGCTACGGAGTATCACTACAGGGTGTTCTATTCGGATGTGGCCAATCGAAGTATAATTAAGGTTATGTGTGTTTTTTGAAAACTGGAGCTATTTTTCAAATCTCTATAAAAAATAGCAAGAATCTAAAATGGGGCATTTCAGTGGTAATTTCCAATTTATAAAGCATTAATGCATATACGAAATACACAATTTTTGTTCACACCGATACAGGGTGGACCAGGGGCGTGCAGTGAAATTTTAAGAAAGGGAGGCAATTTTTAGAAACTTACCTATTTGTAATGTAATTCGATTCTTCGATCATTTTTTGCAATATCGTCAATGACGTCATCATAAAAACGTCGATGCTCCGACATATTTTGGAGAAGTTTATTTTAAATGGACAACAGCGATGTATGCGAAAGTCTCTCCTGCCCATTGAATTTCTCACGAATTTTTTTTTTACGTTTAAGTGTTGATAAATTGCGTTGTACTGTTGAAGTTGTGGCAGGTATTGTCAATACTAATTCACACAATTTCGACACTTCGGTGTAGGCATCTTTCAGCTCCTTGTCTTTTAAAATTGCTTAGCGTTATTTTTGCGCTAATGTCATCAGTTTCGTAAATTACTTTTAGTTCAGATCGCAGTAACACTCGGTCGAAGTACTGACCATAACGAAGAAGAGATTTAAACGCATCTTCTGGAAAAGTTTTTCCTTTAAGTGCATCAAAATTGCAGAGCTCGAGGAATTTAAAATCATTTAAACCGTTAAATCTGTAGTTTATTTGTTGCTGAATTTGATCGATTATTTCATAAAAGAGGCGTCTGTATGATGTTTGAACATCTCCCACCTTGTCTGTTCGAAGACGCTTGGCTTGTGACTCTACATTTAACGTCATCGTTTTCTCCCAAAATAGGTAAAAGTCATCTCTTTTTTGGCTTAACATGGACTTAAAATCATCTACTTTTTTTAGGCAAAAAGCAATATCATTTATTTTAGTTTGTAATATATTAAAAACATTATCCAAGAATGGAAATATTTCTGAAAATATGTTTAACAAATAATTAAAATTAAAATCACGTTTCAAACAGTCCAAAAACCCCCTCGAACTATTTATTGCTTCTGAGTCCCACGTTTCATTATTTTCTATTATATTATCAAATAGTTCGATCAGTGAATCACGATTTTCAGATACTGTTAACACAAGTCTTCCATTATAGTTCCACCTAGTAGGAGCTACTTTGGGCAATCGTTTGTGGACAATGGAGTCCAAAGCTTGTGTACGTTTGGTTGACATTATAACGAAAAATACTTTACACTCTTTAATGTGATTGATGGACTGGGATAAAACCAAATTTAATTTATGAGCAAAACAATGGACAAACACAGCACTTGGGAAAGTTTCTCGAACTTTAGCTTGCAGACCCTCTAATTGTCCTGCCATCACTGCAGCTCCACCATAGCTTTGAGCAACTAATTTTTTCTCTCCATTAATTTCTTTAGTAACTAAGAACTAACTATATAACTACGGTATATAATTCATCTGCTGTACGATTTTCGGACACATTCTTAAAACCTAAAAATCGCTCTTGAATACTTCCGTCTGTTTTAACTTAGCGTATTACTATAGATAATTGGCTAAAATTAGTGATATCAGTTGTTTCGTCCAGAACAATAGCAATGAACCGCGCCTCGCCACTCTCTGCTTAATTCTTTTTAGAATAATGGTTGCAACAGCGGAAATTAAATCATTCTTGATTCCATTCGACGTTCCGCGAAAAACATTAGACTGCTCTAAAAGATTTTTTAAGCAATCATCATATTTAGCCACTAAACTAAGTAAATCTTGAAAATTTCCTCTATTTGAAGAAACCCTTGTTTCGTCATAACCTCTAATTCCCAATTCGTGCTGTGCGAGAAAACAAACAACATCGATAAGTCTTCTTAATATTTGCGTATTTTTATCGACTAGTTCATTGTGTTGGCGGTGACTAATTTCCAACTGTTTATTAAAGGCGTGTTCAATTCTGGTTTTGCCAAAGACTTTTTCTTTTATGACGGCCTGTAAATGCGCTTTGGACATAATGTGTCTTTTTACAGCTTTATGGAAATTGTTTAAATCGGAAAAACCAGTTTTATTTCAGAGGCCTTTTTCATTTTTAAAAAGTAAACATGGTCAACAAAATAATTTACTTATATTTTCACACCCTGTTAGCTATTTAAATTGTTCGTATTGTTTTTCCGGATAAAAATGTCTAATACAGCTTCTCATTTTTGTAGTTAAATTTTTCATAGGCGGTTTGCCCTTCCTTTGGAAATTATTTGAAGCTTATCAGCGAAGTTTAATGTTAAAAATCACTTTATTATTAAGACACACACCACACATTTACACAAATTCTTCAACGTTATTACCGACAGCCGAAGTTGACGGTATCTGTATATCCACGTCCGTATTATTATCTTCACAGGAAATCGCATCATGCAGAAAGCGGCCCGCAAAGGACGATTTCTATTGTGGCTCGTATCACACAACACAAGATAATATTTTAGCATTTTTAATATAAACTAAATTAATGGTTTCTTATTTCAAAAATTATGTTTTAGAACATAAAAGAACCTTACTTGCTTCAAAGATTCCGCCTGAGGTGGACATACTAAGGAATCAATCTTGCACCTTTTTAAAACGAAAAAAGACGATTTTTTTTAAATAGAACACCCACTATATTTTCATTTATGCAAATGATCATAAAAATGCCTACAGGAAAAATCGCAATTTAACAGAAAATCTAAATTATTTCTTGAATATTGTGATGCTGCATATTCAAAAAAAAGCTATAGGAGGCCATGAAATTGATAATGTTTCTATTTGCGTAACTATAGTCCCAATTTTATTCTATATTTATTTATTGCTAAATTTTAAATTTAAAATCCTTTTTGAATATAAATATTATAAAAAAGCTTCTTGAGGAACATAACTATCAACATAAACAACATATAACGACAGAAAACAAAACGACATATTACACACAAATAGAAAAAAAGGAAAAATTTAAAACAAAAAATAATTGATTTTCCACTGTCCGTTCTCTGCTATACACTCTATGTTTAAGTGTGCATCATAAAAATAATCTGAGGGTGTCAAATCGGGTCTTCGAGGCGGCCATGGATTCTCACCGTTACTATTTATACTTAAATTAAATTGCTTGTCACTTAAAAAAAATCATCCTTATTTAAAAATTGAACTGAAAGAATCGAATCGAAAGAAATTTATATGGGGATATTTTGTTTTCATTTAATACTCGATGTATGTTGGTCATGGAAAAATTCAAATCCCTTTCTGCATCTCGTAAAGAGTTGGAAGGATATTCAATGAAATATAATAAAATCTCCATTTAAAAATCTTCCTATATTTCAAAATTCCATGAGTGGGTAAATCACTGGGAAATATTCGGCGATACTCTCTTAATGCCAGTGCTGGACTTTTATTATTTTCAATGTAACAATTATACAAATTTAGTCGCTTTTGACTAGAATATTGATCCATTTTTTAAAATAGGAATGAAATACAGTGAACACCGATACAAGGAAACGTTTTTAAAGTCTAATTATTTTAAATTTAAATAATTTCAGTAAAACAACAACCACTAAAAACACAAATAAATTGAAAAACGGTCAAATTAAAAACAAATAATTATATTATCTGTTCCATAGCCTCCTATAATTTTTTTTGAATATGCAGCATCACAATATTCATAATAATAATCTAACGTTGACTAGCAATCGTCTCTGACATTTCTAGCCGTTCTAGTCGAATGCCAATTGGTCTTCAGTGAGAATCACTCTAATAAAATTAGAAATTAATAAAATATTAGGATAATATAAAATCATTTTATATTATCCTAATAATTATAATAATACTAATAATAATTTCGCTGTCAATTTCTTTAGACCCCCACTAACTAACAGAAATAGAAAGTTCAAATTAAGATTTTCTTTAAATAAAGCCACGTTAACCAAAACATTTTAATATTGACCATTTTAAATCCCGATATAATTTTTTTAAATCCAGGACTAAAGAAAAAGGTTTGTATTTAGTTTAACACTCCCGTTGATTAAACGTTCACCTGTAAAATTAAATCTCAAAGAATAGCGTGGAAATTTTCTCGGCTTAGGTTTCATCTCCTTAAATAAAAAAAAAAACAAAAAGAAGTTAAGAAAAAGAGAAATTTTATCCCCCAGGTAGATCGTCGGAGGTAAAAAAGTTTTTGCTGCCAGATATTCCGTTGCAGCTGATTCAGGTTCCGAATTTACCAGTCTTCCTCGATAATTAAATCGTCGAGAAGGCAGACTCAGATCCTGAAGTTAGAAAAAGCGCAATTACTATCCCCGGATAGAACGGATATATAAAAATTGCTTGCCCGCGGATATACTATTGAGGCAGACTCAGATCCTGAATACTTTTTCGGTGGTTTCGAGCGTTATTTATATGAAAACGAGCCGCAAGAAAAATACGCAGTTTTGACCCTTAATCGCGGGTTCTCATGTCGGTTGGTGTTCTCACGGTTTCTAACTTAAGAATTGAATGACTAAACTAGAAATAAGACACAAAGTCTCGGTCTCAGTCAAAAAGAGTATATTGCGGTTACACGTGTTTCGCATTTTCAAGCATCATCAGACCTACAATTAATATAACAATCAAAAACTATCACTATAAATATACAAAATTCAAACAGACCTTCGACATTAACTAAAATCACAAGAACAAATCAAACAACTATAACGTCACATGTTAAAATACACACTGAGATGAGGTTAAGAAACTAAGGTATTGACACGCGCAGATAAAAGTTGAATCAAATAAAAGACAATAAAAAATATATATATATAAATAAAAAATATAAAAAAAGGTTATTGATATACCCAGGAATTGAACCCGAGCCTCCGGCGTGACACACCGAGATACTAACCACCACTCTATCAGCAGGTCCAATGAAAAGTTTATATATTATCTTCCTGCTGATTAATATTAGTGCCAAGATTATTAAAAATTAGTTGAGGTTCGAAATTGAAGACATCATTAACACAATGTAAAATGCTTCTTTTAGCCCTTGTAATTTCCATCTTCTCTAACAAATCCAGTTTTTTACTCTTTGGACACTCGCGTAGTATCTTTACATTGTTTGGTATAGAAAAATGCTGTCCAGTTGTTAGCAAGTGGTTAGCAAAAGCCGACTTTGTCTCAGTGATATCAGTGTTTTTATATTTATCGAAAAGGCTACAATGTTCCCGGACCCTAGTGGAAATCCTTCTCCCTGATTGTCCGATATATACAGCAGAACAATCTCCACAGCCCAATGAGTACACCACTGATTTTGAGAGATGTTCAGTCTTATCTTTGGTCATTACTAGATGTCTCTTAAGTGAGTTCACTGTTTTAAAAACGATTGAGACATCTAAATGTTTGAAAAACTTCGCCACCTGCATTGAAATATTATCAAAAAATGTTAAACCTTTGAAGCATTTTTTAAGTGTTGGTTTAGTGTGAATAATATTAAAGGAAAGTTTGTATTTATTGAAAAACTTAAAATAAAGTCTATTGATGGAGAGGATAGGAAAACCGTTGTTGAAAGCAATTTGTTTTATAATCTGCAATTCCTGATTGAAAGCTTCCCTGGAAAGAGGTATTTTGAACAACCGATAGAAAAATGAGTTGAAGGCTGCAAACTTGTGTGAGTGAGGAGAAATGGAACTAAATTGAATAACGTTATCTGTAGACGATTGTTTTCTGTATATTCCAAATTCTATTTTGGTATTGTTCCTGATTAACATTAAATCTAAGAAAGGTAATCTACCCTCATTCTCCATCTCTAGGGTAAAATCTATTTTGTTATGAAGGGAGTTAACAAAATTCAAAAATTCGGTCAACTCCTGATTGTTTCCTTTCCACGCGATACATATATCATCTACGTACCTCTTGTAAGCTAATAGATGGTTGGCAAAACGGCTTTTCATAATCTTTGCCGCCAAATCACTCATAAAAATCTCACTAAGAAAAGGGGAAAGGCAGGAACCCATCGCTAGACCCGTTAACTGTCTAAAAAATAAGCCATTAAATTTGAAAAAATTTTGGTTCAGTACGGTGGAGAGCAGAGAAACGAGATTCTCCTTTACTAGTACTGGTAGGGCAGTTTTGTCTAACAAACTCTTTACCAATTTAAAATGCATTCGTTGGGGGGTAAAACAGTGAACTCACTTAAGAGACATCTAGAAATGGCCAAAGATAAGACTGAACATCTCTCAAAATCAGGGGTGTACTCATTGGGCTGTGGAGATTGTTCTACTGTATATATCGGACAATCAGGGAGAAGGATTTCCACTAGGGTCCGGGAACATTGTAGCCTTTTCGATAAATATAAAAACACTGATATCACTGAGACAAAGTCGGCTTTTGCTAACCACTTGCTAACAACTGGACACCATTTTTCTATACCAAACAATGTAAAGATACTACACGAGTGTCCAAAGAGTAAAAAACTGGATTTGTTAGAGAAAATGGAAATTACAAGGGCTAAAAGAAGCCCAGTTTTACATTGTGTTAATGATGTCTTCAATTTCGAACCTCAACTGATTTTTAATAATCTTGGCACTAATATTAATCAGCAGGAAGATAATGTATAAACTTTTCATTGGACCTGCTGGTAGAGTGGTGGTCAGTATCTCGGTGTGTCACGCCGGAGGCTCGGGTTCAATTCCTGGGTATATCAATAACTTTTTTTTATATTTTTTATTTATATATATATTTTTTTATGGGGTATGCACCAAAATGGTTCCCCTATTTTTTACATTCTATTCACCAATGTTTACGATAAAACAAGAAGTGGGCCAGTGGCCATTTATTTGCTAATACCAGTGGCGGCGCGAGTTTTCACTTCCCGCATGAGGAAATATCATTTTTGTTTTTCCATTACTGTCGGTCGGTCGGTCTGTTCCGGTATAGCTAAACAATCCACTTACTCGATTAACTTTAATTTTATTTAATTTTCCACAAAAATTACGTCTGGTATAAAAAAAACTGGTAAAATATTGGTATGAATTCAATATGGCGAAACAAAATGACGACCTGTTAAAATATTTGATCAACGAAAATGAAGAAATAAGCCATGTTTTATTATCGTTGACAAAAAGAAGGATTCTTACCTATTCCTTAATTAGGCAAATAGGTATTTTTATAAACTTCAAAGAAATAATCGTTCTCTACTTCTCTACATTAAGTTAGGTAAGTTTAAAAGAAAATTAGTTATTTCTATGTTATTAAACTTTAGTTTTTAGTTATGTTTGTCTTATGTCACTATCATTTTGTAATTGTGACATTTAGAAAAAATATTTATTCAGTTGTTGAAAATGTCATCTTAAACCTGTAACTGTCAAGTTAGACCTTGTCTAAAGTTAAACCTCTTCAGTGAATACGGGTGTTAGAGTTTTAAACTATAATCAATGTTTTTAACGCGCTTTTATTGGCTTGCTATTCGTCTGATTGTATGTTTGTATGTCTGATTCAAATCCTGTAATGGATTTTTCAGCACTTCTATTACCGATTATTTTCAAATTTGACATGCATACACTTTCGGTTATAAAAAATCCGAATTTTTTTAGTCAATGTTTAGAAATCCAAAATGGCGGCGCCAATACGGCCGACGAATTTTGTTACTTGTGTAGCCAAAACTGAAAATCAGTGCCTAGGAAAATTTAAAAGTGTCAGCATTAAAAATGGCGGCACCACCATAGCAGACTTATTTTAAAATTTTTGCAGATTTGATTAAAGTTCGGCATCTATAAATACATATCATACATTTTCAGTAAATATTTAAAAAATGAGAGTAAGTATGCCTAGAATGCGAGCGAATTTTAATATGTATGCAGTTTTGATTAAAAATCGATATTAAGTGAGCAATTCATACATCTTTAGTAATAAATATTTAAAATGATGATGTCATCAATCAATCAATCAATCCGATAAGATATTTTTAAACTTTTAATTAAGCCACAGTTTTGTTCACCCATTTTGAATTTGTCTCAACATTCTTACCAGTTCATCTCTATTCAAAATTTTAACATAATCGATGTAGTAGCTTTCTACATTGACACACAATATTTTATTAGGCCGCCATTTTGGATTTGTAGTAAAACTTATCAGTTGATGGTCGTCTGAAACCTAATTTTTCTGCAAAATTTGGATAAAATGGATAAGCAGTTTCTTAGTAATATTTTTTTAACATTTCAATAAACCGCCATTTTGTTCAGCCATGTTGGATTTTTACCAAAATGTTACCACGTCATCATCATATGACCTTTAAATTTTAACCAAAACTTAAAGTAAATAGGACAAGCAGTTCTTGAGCTTTGTCGTACAGACATACAGACTAACCGACGGAACTGAGAAAACATTTTTTTTTTGTTGTAACTAGAATACTTTGATCTTGCGAGGAAAGTAAAAAAAAGCGAGCGATATTAGATACGAATAGAATAGCCAATTGTCATATTGTTTTTTCCATGTCAATAGCTAAAATTTAAAAAATAAAAGATTTTTTTTAAATTCAATATTCTAAATCTTCTATCCAGTTTAGAACATGTTTACGAACACATTTTTACTTTTAATACCCAAAGAATCACCAGTTAAATTCCTTTACCTGACAACACTTATAAAAAAAATTGGCTGAACTCAGGTGAAAATTAAAAAAAGGCGCGAAATCATTTCCCCAGATTTCATCCAAAATCTAGTGATTTTCGAAATCGCAGTACGTTTTTTTGAGCGTGAGACGCCCTTCGGCTATTTTAACATACTATAGGTATATTCTATAATTATTTTAATTCTCTGATAGGAAAAACTATTGTAATCGTCAAAAAAATCACCTCAGAGTCTTTTTTGTATCATTTCGCTTCTGAAATAAACGTTCTAATATACTGAACCGGATTGGTCAATACGTCATGTGACTCAAAATAAGTGAATAAGATATCTTCCATTAGACATGTCTCCTGGAAAAGGAAATCTTGCTGTTTACTTAGTGATTAAAAGAAAATTCCAAACTTAAACGGCCATTCTTTTACAAACTCACATTGCCGCACTATACTTAGATCAACTAAAGCTCCTAGTTTCGCAATGTGCAAGATAAAGTAAATAAAACTTATTTATTAAATATTTAAACAATTAATGTTCTTCCAATGTCACCGCACCTTTAGAAAGCTGCTTCTTGAAGTAAGGCAACATATAATTAGAAGATTTGAGCCATATCAACAAATACACAATAATACATTAAAACACATGCAGTAGTGACACTAAAAAATATTTTTTAGCAAATTAATTTCTTGAACGTTAAAATTTATTGTAGTTCCACGACCCGCTAATGGTTTTTAAGCCACGCCCGTCACGTGACCCTGTAACAATGTTTACTGTAGACTATTATACTTTTTTACTGTAAGGATCCTTTGTCAATGAAAGTGGGATGGTCTAATACCACAGTGGGATGGTCTAATACGTGGAGTTGTCGATCGGGTTTGCCATAGCTAACTAAAACTCTTGTTACTGGTGAAGTCTGATCTGATACTTTCGGTATTTTAGGTTGTATTTACTGTTTTGCAATATAAGTAATTTCTTTATATTGCTTAGAAACTAATACTGGAAATTCTTTGCATTAAAATTTGATTGCATCATGTTTAAACATATATTCACCGTACTATAAATTGGTATAAACATTGGTGTTCCTGGCTAGGCTTGGCATCGTCGTACGATCGACCTTGTAGTGTGAGGTAATCTTTGCAGTGGCTAAATATATAAATAATGAACTGTATTTTTATTCTTCCTCTCAGGTTTCTAACTTGTCTGGTATGTGTAACGTTTCAGATGATTTCGAGATGTCAAACAAATTCTCAGTATATTTAACGTTGAAATTATGAAATAGTCAATATTATTTAAAACAAAAAGTTGAAAAGACCGTTTCCATATTTATATATAAGTAATATATATTTTATTTCACAATGTAAATAAAACCCTATAAACTGTTTTAGATATTTACTTTTATTTACAATTGTGACATGTCTGACGTTTGTTTGACGAAGCTACAGTGTTAGCGAAACATATGTCACAAGTTGTGAATAATAGTAAATATTCCACTCATGTACAAATTTTCCCGTAAGACTGGTGGTGTTTTCGAAAAATTATAGCGGAAATATCACGTCGACTAGGAAACATGGTGTTTCCACTTACGTGGTTAGGTGTGGTTACATACCTAACCAAAAAATGAAATCTTGACAATATGAAACCTGCTTTTGAGAGACGCTAGAGTCCCTAGAAACTGATTTTTTTAAGTATCTTTCAAACATTTTTGAAAAGTTGTCAATATGAATAATCGCTTTGGGCTAGTTTAAGAAGAGGAAATTGATGAAAATATAATTGGAAGCGAACCAAGGAACACCGTTAAATCCAAGAAGAGCAACTGGAGACAGTTTATGTCATTCTGCGATGAAAAAAACTATACGTTTGACCAAGATCCCAACTAGCAATGATTGTGAAAAGTTGGGCCTACAATATGCGAAAAATGAACGGGGAGGAATATAAAGAAAGCACGGTATAAATCATTTGGAATGTGACGGCGAAATTATTGATGGAAAGGTATTTCAATAAATACAAAATTAAAATAAATCCCTTCGAGCAAATCGAATTCAAATCGGCCCGAGACGCAAAAAATGCCAAAAGGAGACATTTGCAAGGTATTGAAGGCAAACGCAGAGAATCGGCCGTTTTTTTAACATACAAAGAATTAAAAAATCTAATCGAAGCTTGTGATGAATCAACTCCAGAGGGTTTACAAAAGAAGTGTTTTTTTTCTGTTGTCCTATGAATTAGCCTGGAGAGGATTAACAACTTTTTTCAACGAAGGAACTAACAACTTCGGAGGAAAAATAGGTAGAATTCAATACAACCCTGTTTTTTTCTAAAACATGTCAAGATGGTGGCCGAAAACTCGCCGATTCGAAGTGGTTGGTGAAAAACGAGAGAAGTCCCAGCTTTTGCCCAGTAAAAATTTATAAAGAATTACAAGATAAAAGGAAAAGTATCTCCAACACTCGACTATTTTTGACGCCAAACCCCCAATGGAAAATTTCCGGAAAATGGTTCAAAAACAGCCCAGTAGGAGAAAACGAGATTTCAACTTGGACAAAAAAACAAGCACAGAAATCAGCAAAAAAATTTACCAACCATTCCCTTAGAGCTACTGCCGTGTTCAAGCTGGCCAAAAGCGGAATGTCGGAGCAAAACTTGATAAAAAGTACAGGTCATTCGAATGCGAAATCCCTATCAAGTTATTTGGAAATGGATTTAGATCACCACAAAAAAATTATTGAAAAAATGAGGGAACCTGGAAAAGAACCACCTCAACATCACGTGCATCCAGCCCCTGTAGCAGCATCACGCAGCACCAGTACAAGTAGTGGTCTGACGGCATCTTCTACGTCGTCGCAAAACAACAATGTGGTTAATAATTATCAGAACTGTTCCTTTTATTAGACAATCAATAATTAAAATTGAATATTTAAATTTATATTAAGTACTTTCCAATATGTAGACAAATAATTTTATTAGTATATTATTATTCAATTTGTGTTCAATTTGTTACAAAATTTAAATTTCTGAACTTGAAATTGGTTAGAATAGTCAGTTAATAAAGCTTAGTTTCCCTGTATTTGATTGGTGGAATATTCCTCCTAAATACCACTCGTGGTATTATCCCCGAAAATCTGAAACAGTTTAAAGTGTTTTATTTACATTGTTGATAATGGATTTTCATCAAGTAACGATCCAATAAATAAAGTTGGCCTTCTGTATTATAGTGGTGTAGATATACAATATCAGCAACAGACGAGAACATACAATTTAATATATAATTAAACGTGTAGTGTAGGTGAAGACCAATTAAATTCATCCATACCTAAGGAAACATAGATTAATGTAATATTAATTATTGCGAAGCCTCAAAATGGGCTCGAAACAAAGGTTGAAGTATTACACAAAATTGCTTTTAACGTTGATCGTATCTCTATTAATGTTCACAACTTCAAACTTCGTTTCTTTGATGGTTACATTGTAAATTCGGTTATTTTGTATGTGCGTATGACATAAAATTTAAATAATTTAAGATGAATAGATGTCTTCTAAGCAGATACATTTACCCTTTCGTTCATACCTTCACTGGGTGAATTTCTTAGAAAATCTGCCTCTTCTAATTGACTACGCGTGTTACGCCCCCTAACGGCCGAATAAGAAATTTAAAAAGAATTTTCAGCGTTTTCTCTTGGCCACTTTTAATATAAGAAAATTTTTTGCAACTTGGTGGGATAAACGGTTTCCAAGATACAGCTGGCCTGTTTTCTTAGTTGTACACCCTGTATATGGGTGAAACTGGTCGGTCTGTGACTACTAGACTTAAGGAACATGAAAGGTGTAGAAGTAAGTAACAACATTGTTCAATCCGCTGTCGCTGAACACCAGCACGCGACAGGACACCGATTATTGCAAAAGATACCAAGGTTCTTGCATCAGTCTCGGGTTATTATAAACGAAAAAAAAATTAGAGAATCAATTGAAATTGTCAAGCACCCTAAAAATATCAATAGAGACGATCAATTGACGTTCTACTTATTATAACTATCTTTGATAAGATGTTTATCAAACGGTCAGGATTTTGTTATAGTTTATTTGTACCAAATTGGACCTCCTAAACTTGCCGGCCTGAGGCTGACCGCTTCCTCTGCTCCCCACTTCATTATTAGATAGCCACTGCTACAAAGCGCAGCCAATTTGATAAATCATTATTGTAATAAAATAAATTATTAAACCCAAATTGTTATTGTCTATTCACAAGTTTCATAACTTTCCTAATTAATCAATCTGCAAAAGCAAATTCGCGCATCTGCGGTTCCTTTTGTCATAATTTCATGCCTCTTGTTAAAATGGCTACACTATTATTAACGTAAATAGAAAGTTTAGATATGAATTTCGAGAGTAAAAATGATCTACAGGTTGTCCTATTTTCGTTGTTTTTATGAAGTAGCTCCTTTATCAGCGAAATTACAGGATTGCGATTCTTACGACATGGCTACGTTTTTGTGAAGTTGACGATGCTGTAAACAAAATTTTCCAAGCCAGCTGCGTTTTTAAGATACAAGATGAAACTTAAAATTTTGTATTTTGTGGCCACGTATCTCCGTTATTCTTCAACTTATCTGCGGGACACGAAAGCAAACCGGGCGGTCCTTAAGGTAAAGTTTCATAGTCTTAAGCAAGCGGAAAAGTAAAATTGGTGTACGCAAATAAATTTTATGTTATTTTATTTCTTGTAATAGTTTGCCGCTTCATAAAATGCGCCAGCTAAGCGGTACGGAAAATTAATCGAGGATTTAGTAGATTTCGTACTGGTCCACTCGTAGTTGGGATGTGTCTCCATGCACTTGCCGCTAGAAGATAGTTCTAGCTATTTCCAGTGGCGCCTATACGTTTCGAGCATTTGTTTTTATTTCTATATAAATGCGTTGCGTTGAATTTGAATTATTATTTCGAAGTAACGATGGCGAGCAAAAGAGGAAAAACAATTCGAAACGGTGCACGTGAAGTTATTGCGAGCGTTATAGAGGCCTGTACTAGAGAAGCTGAAAATAATAGTTTGACTATTCCAATTCAAAATTGAACAGAACGCGCTGGATTTTACACTGGTGTTTCAGAAAGTAGTGTAAGAAAAATTCAAAGAGAACATAATGATCGCTCATGTTCTACTTCACCTTTAAAATCTCCTGGTAAACAGACCCCGATTATCATACAAAGATAAAATTGACGATGGTGATTTTGGTTTTCAAGTAATTCGAGGAACAATAGAGGATTTTTATATAAACTTGAAGAAGGTTCCGACCCGCAAACCCCTACTTCGTGCTGTCAAGACCAAAATAGATTTTCCGCACGGGTATAAAACCTTAAATCGGCTGTTACGATCAAATGCTTTTGTTTGGCGCAAGTACCAAAATAAACGAAAATTGCTCATTGAGAGACCAAATATTTTTCACTGGCCGGTGAAATATCTATCAACTGTAAGGCAATATAGGCAAGAAGGACGCAATATTGTGTATCTAGACGAAACCTGGGTAGATAATGATATGACAGTGAACAATGCTGGCAAAGTGAAAGGGTTACAGGTGTTGTTCGGGGAATCTGCTCTAGTAGTCGCTTTATTATAGTTCATGCCAGTGGCGGCTCGTGAGTATATTGAAGGGTGAGGCTACATGAGGTTAATTTTGTTTAAATGTGAATAAATTTCCACGTCACCCATGAGGTATTATTCTGCGACGCGTTGACCTTTTTTTTTAATGGAGGTCATCGCCAATAGCCCTACTAAACCATTAAAAACTAAAAAAATAAACTCAAAAAAAAGTAAATAAAAAGTAAACAAAACAAGTAAAATATGTACACCTATCACTAAAATATAGCGGTGATTGCGATAATAAAAACATAATTTAGTTTATTAAAACTTAAAATAAATAGTTGTATGAAATAAGATAAAAAAACTACTTTTTGTACATTAAATCTATACGTCTGTCTTTTAAGGTTGCAAATTTATCTATAATTTGGTCGTAAAAGTTTTGGTCTTCACTAAGTTCTGACAGTAATTCCTGCTCTATTGACATCATTGCTAAACCCGAAAGCCGTTCTTGTGTCATTGTGTTTCTTAGGTAGGTTTTGATCCGTTTAAGACATGAAAAATTTCGGTCGGCCGATACACTTGTTGCGGGAATAGTTAAAACTAAATTAAAAAGCTTATATGCTTCCGCAAAAATTGGTTTAAAATCTTTAAATAACAAAGCTAGACTTTTTTCGACATCTAAATTTGAAAATTGTTCATCCCTATACAATACAGAAAGCTCATTCTTTAATCTATCTCTGTCAAAAATGTTTGGATAATTTTTTAATAAATTATTTAATAAGTTGTCTGGAAAGCATTTAACATATTCCGAATATTTTGTGCAATCGACTAAAGCAAAGAAATTTAAATTATTTAAATTTTCAAACCGCGTCCCTAATTGAAGAATTATACAATCTATTATTTCGAAATATAATATTTTATATTTAGTAAAAATATCAAAGTCGCTAGAACATTGCCCTCGACGTGTGTTAGTTGGCAGAATAGTGGCTTTTTTAGCAATATTGAAAAGTTCTTTGAAATGGTCCTCGTTTCTAAATTCAATAATTCGTTGCTTGGCAAAGTTTATTTGCGAAATGCAGTAGTTTATATCTAAATGCTTTAACTGTAATATTTGAAACAGTACATCAGTGCAACTAAAAATTTGTTTATAAATATGCGTTAAAAGGCAAAATTCGAAATCATTAAAATGCTTTAGAAATCCTTTTGCACCATTAATAGATTCTGTTCCAGAACTTAAGTCATTAATAATAGTTTCAAATACTATAATTAAATTGTCCCATTCATTAGCCACTAAGTTTAAAATTTTAGACCGTGTATACCATCGCGTTTCTACAGCTCGCGAAATTCTTTTACCTACTATCTGATTAAGCACAAAAGACCGTTTTGGTGATTGGTGGAAATAATTTGGTATTCCTAATAAAGTGGCAAAAAATATACGACTTTGGGTAATCAGTTTTGTTCCCTGTTGTAAAACTAGATCTAATCTGTGGGCGCAACAATGAGTAAACATAGCTAAAGGAGCAATAAATCTAACTTTTGTTTGAAGCCCATTTATTTCACCTGCCATAACACTAGCCCCATCGTAACACTGCGCGACCAATTTATTTTTAAAGTCATAAGGCTCTAAGCTGTTTTGTATTAAATGAAAAAGGCTGTCTGCTGTTCTATTATCGCTAACGTCAAAAAATCCTAAATATCTTTCTTTTAAAGATCCGTTGGTCACATACCTAACTGTTATCGAACACTGTGATTTTTCTGTTATATCAGTACTATCATCCGCAATTACGCCAAAAAAACAACAATCGGTGTCATTGATTTCTTTTTTTATATATTCTTGAATATAGTCATGTATGCAACCAATTAGTTCATTTTGTATAGTCTTAGATTGTCCCGTAAAAATATTACTAAATTTAGCACAATGTTCAGTAAGTTCGGCATTTCTTTTTATTAAGCATGCAAATATTTCCTTAAAATTGCCACGGTTAAAAGAATCTGTTGTTTCATTATGACATCGAAATGCCAAGTCCTGTTTACCCAAAGTAATAGTAACATCAATTAAATAATTTAATAATAAACGGTTTTTTCGAACATTTTCATTATAAACAATTTTATTAAGACTTGCATTTTCTTGTAGTGCATCCGCAATAGTCGCCCTATTTTGCTCCAGTCTTGTAAGTGCTACCGAATTTTTAATGTGCTCTCTTGAACTTTCATGCGATTTTACTGCTCGTGAAAAATTTTTTAAATCCGAATATCCGCCCCCTGAACTCCAATTATTTTTGACGCAACCTAATAAAATACAAGGCCAACAATATAAGCTTTCTTTATAAATACTTCCGCATAGCCACCTATAAGTTTCGTACCAAGATATTTGAAAAGTTCTTGAATATTTTTTACCTTGCCTCTTATCGTTAAATATTGCTAAAATTTTCGGCGTCGGACGGCTACCTAATATCTGTTTCTTTTCAGTTTAGCTTCTTCTTAAAAAAGGCGTTTCAATTAATGAAGCAATAATGTCGTGAATAGGATTCATTTCAAAAGCAACGGTCCAATTTACCAAATCAAAACAAAACAAAAACTTACTCACGCGTATTTATTCACCTTAAAAGACAGAACGCCCTCAATCAGCGATTATCGCAATCTATTTCCTATTTCTTTCTCAGCCGCACGCACCACGTAAAAAGAAGCCGTTGGAATATTTCGCTAGTCATGTGATTTAAATAACCAATAAAAGCATATCCAAGCTACAGATTTATCGCCTCAAGAATGCAATAGAAAACGCGTGCATCGGCAATCGCCATCCCGCTCTGTCGTAATCAGGTGACTCGCCGGCATCGGCACCGGCCGTTGATAAATAGGTCAGAAGTCGAAACTTTCCAAGCTAAAATTATTTCGCCTCATTCGAGAGCACTTTCTTTAGGAATGGGTTTGCACGGTCGGTTTTTTGATGTGGTCAGAATTTATTTTCTAAAATATTTATTATGGGATTATATTTTGTTTTTTTTTTTAATGTTATTATGTTGTAAAACTGTTAAAAAGTATATTTCTAATTGGTAATAGATAAAAAGTTATATAAAAAAATTCTCTTTTCCTTTATTTTGGGGGTGAGGCGCGGCCTCAGATGCCTACCCTGACGAGCCGCCACTGGTTCATGCTGGTTCAGAAGCCGGATTTGTTCCAGGTGCTGCTTTAGTTTTTCGCTCGGGACTAACAACTGGAGATTATCATGGACAGATGAATAGAGATAATTTTGAAAAGTGGTTGCTCGAGAAGCTTCTAACTAACATTCCTCCCAAATCAGTCGTGGTAATGGATAATGCGTCTTATCATTCTTAGGTAGAAGATAAAGTGCCAACTAAATACTCTACAAAAGCTCATATGATATCGTGGCATAACTCGAACAATCTAGTATGTGATCCAACATGGAGAAAATATCAATTATATAAGTAATATCAGCCAACAAGCCTAGAGAAAAAAAGTATAAAATTGACGGTCTTTTACGTAACCTCGGTCATACACCTTTAAGGCTGCCTCCATACATGTGCGACCTCAACCCTATTGGACTTGCACGGACAAGAGTAAAAAAATATATTCGAAAGCGCAACACAGGTGAACTTTCAATTAAAGATTTAAATAAAATGACATTAGAAGCGATTGACTCAATATCGGCTGAAAATTTGAAATCGTATGTTAACCATGTTCGTTTTATTGAAGATAAATACTGAGAAGTAGATGGCAAAATTGAAACGGTTATTGATCATTTAGTTATCACACTGGGATTTTCAAGTAGTGACGACGAAACCTCATCATTTTTAGAGAAAGACAACGATTTAGAAGGAATCGAACCATTAAAATCATAGCCGTCAACCTCAAAAATGGCTTAGTTTTTTTTTCATATATTTTGTAAAATTGTTCATAAAGTAGCTGACAATAAACTGCTTCAAAATAATTAATTTTCTGTTCAATATCGGGTGTCAAAAAATATGTAATATTGCAATTAATATTTGAAACACTACAGAACCCATATTTTTCCAAAATTAACACATCAATTTAGTTATAGTAAGGGAGCCAGCATTGAGTCCAGTGAACAAGATTTATCAAAATTTTAACTTATTCAGTTCAACTTTGGGCTATTCGGGTATGCTAAAAGTGACAGTTTGTCTCCGTCTGTCATATTACTTTGTAGAGGGGGTGTCAATGTGAAGTACTATACAGAGCCTTTCCTAATTGCGTGCTAATTTTAAAGGGGGTGATTCTTGGACCTTTTTAAGAAAAAAGTTTACTATGAACCTAAAAGTCTTAACTTTGGAGATACAGGGTTTTAAAAAAACATTTTTTTAAATTCTAATTCTGATGCTATTATAGATAAATAACTGTGTGAAATTTGATACACGTAAATCCATATGCTCCTTAATGCATAGAAGACGTGTATCAAATTTCATGCAGTTATCTATAATAGCATCAGAATTGAGATGAAAAAAAATGTTTTCTTTTTAAACTTTACCATCTTGTATCTCAAAAGTTAAGACATTTCGGACATAAAAACCCCCCTTTAACATCAGCATGCAATTAGGAAACGCTCTGTATAGTACTTCACAATGATGGCCACTGTATAAAGTAATATGACAAACGGAGACAGACGGCCACTTTTGGCATACCCGAGTAGTCCAAAGTCGAACTGCATAAATTAAAATTTTGATAAATCTTGTCCACTGGATCTGATGCTGGCTGCCCTTGTAAAATCTGGACTTGTAAATCGTGTATCACTATACTGGGTGGTCCAATAATAGTGGACGTAGGCAGTAGCCCGGGAACCGTTGACAGAACTCAAGAAAAAATATATTTATAGGTAAATCGATCAAGAAAAGTCAAAATTAAATCGTTTTAAGATTTGAAAGTTCGCCGTTTTTGCAACACAAAAGAGATATATAAGTGCAGTACACGAAAGAAAATAGACAAATATAGATAAAGGTTCATTAAGCCTAGTTACATTTTTTAATTATCTGAAGTGCGTATAGTCAAAAAGGAGTGCCATATTATTTATAGAACGACGGGACACCACTGGTTAAAAGAGATTTCTTGGCCGACCTTCCTAAACCGATTGACTGCGTCCGGTTTTCTTTCGTGCCCCGCACTTTATTGGTTTTTGCGTAAAATCCATTCGCGTAGTTAGGTTTACGCTGTGAGCTGTGTTTTTTTTATAAAAATCAAAGTCTGGTTTTTTAAATGGGACACCCTGTATATTTGTAGTTTATCTTATCCGCCTCGCTTTAGGCCTTTCAAAAATATATAATAGTCTATATATTATTTGCAATAATAAATTACTTAATTGCATTTTTTTAAATTGGATTCATAATTTTGTAGGAGGGTACGATCCCTTCGTGAAAACCTTCTGTACTCTTATTATGTACAGAGAGTAAAGGCTTTGACTTTAGATGAATTACCCCGAAGAAGAGCATTTTGCCACAACACGAAAATTTTACTTTAAACATACTGACAACCGATGGATGTTGTTTTACGACAGATGGAATTTTAAACTATCATAAAACTCATACCTGGGCTCAAGAAAATCCACACACGATTGAACAAAGCCGATTTCAATACCGGCTTTCAATAAATATTTGGGCTGGAATAATACACAATCGGTTAATCGGACCTTTTGAGCTACCAAGGCGTTTAACAGCAGAGGCATACCTTCAGTTTTTAACTAATAACTTGCTCACTCTTTTAGAAGATATTCCTTCAGCTCAGCGTGCCAGTGCCTGGTTTCTTCATGATGGAGCTCCTACCCACATTCATTGGAATGTGTTACAACATCTGGATAACACGTTTGATAATAGGTGGGTAGCTCGAAATGCCCCAGAACCTAGAAAATGGCCTCCGAGGTCACCAGACCGAAACCCCCTTGATTTTTAATTTTGGGGCCACATGGAAACAATAGTATATAATAGGGTTGAAATTGAAATTGAAGATGAAATTAGTAACTGGATTTTTGCTGCAGCGGAACAAATTAGACAAAGTTCTTGAATCTGTTCAAGACAATTGGCTTCGCTGTATTCGTGCTTGTTTAAATAGTGTTTAATTTAAGTTTTTGAAAATACTTTTTTAGTGTGTGAATTATCTGCCTAGTGCTATAAATTAATATGCTTGGTAAGTTCATATTATTTATTAATTTTTGGAAACTAATAAATTTAATTAGGGTTGTGCAATTAAAAACTATATAAATAAATAATCTAAAAAGTTTCAATAACAGGTTATCACTATTTTTTTATACACGCATATATTATGCTAACTTATTGAAAAATTAGTTCATACATTCCAAAAAAATAATCAAAATAAAACAATTGAATCGATTTCAAACCTACAGTTTTGTTTTACTTCTTTGTTGACAAAACACGGGTATTGAGATTGTCATCACATTAATGTCCAAGAAAATAGCAATGTTGCCATGTTGTCTGGGAATTAGTTGAAACCTTCTCCAAAATTAAATATTTTAAAATTAAATATTTCGAAAACACTTTCGAACACTTTTTTCACATCTGAAAAAGGTATTGTGTATTTACCTTACAAAATAAGCAAATGCTTTCAGAATCAGTAAATATCATTATCGGAAATGTTTGCTAGGTATTAATTAGTGCAATCCCTTGAGCAAAATATACCGTTTCCTCTGTTCATTAAAACATTTAACTATACTCCAATGGAATAATCGCGCTAAACTGTTATAGGCTAAGTTTGTAAATAATTTATATTTTACCCCATGTTGCTTTCATCTAGGATCGTTTGAGCATACCAACTTTTCTCATTAGTTGCGGTATATCACCTCTAATTTACTTTAAATATCAGGTGTCATCCGTAAAGATTAATTTGGGTTTTAGTGGAGTAAAAAACGGGGCAAAAGTCGCTTCCTTCTAGATTTTTTTTTGCGTTAGAACACACCGATAAATACCTCATTTTATTAACTAGATCATCGTATATACGAAATCACAAAATATAATTTTTTTTGCGGTCTCGGCTTTTTATTTACAAAAAACTGGAAAAATTGTTATTTTTTTAAAATCGTATTTTTTTATGTTTCCCCTCGTATAACTTCTTACCTAATTAAGGTATCAAGACGATTTTTTTTTGACTTAAAGCAGAGATTTTGGCGCTTTTTCCCATGTAAAACGTGGTAGCTATTATTTATTTTAAATATGGCCAAAACATCGATGAACTTGAAACTTTATAAATTATGTAAACAAGTTTTCACTAATGGAAAAAAAAATTTGTTTTGAAAATTTTATATAACATGCAGCGAATAAAATGTAGACAAAATATCAAAAAAGTTTTTAGTAGCAAAATCGTTAGTGTAGTTTTCATTTTTTTTAAGTCACGCCGGTCACGTGACCCTGTAACAATGTTTACTGTAGACCAGGGGTGCTCAAACAATCGATCGCGAGTGCTTTTTGAGTAGATCTCGAGAAGAAAAATTTTTTTAATAAGTAGGTACTTAACTAAACTACAAAAATGTATTACGTAATAAAATAACACTCTGCTAGCGGCAAAAGACGGCTTTATCAAAGGAACGCGCGGTACTTGTCAAAGAAAAGCCGCGTTTTTTATTTTTGCCGCTTTTCTAGAAATTTTGGGCGGCGCCTTTGACGGGAACATTCGAGGCTTTCGTTCACGCCGATATAAATGTTGCGCCTGCAGTAATCGGAGTCATTCTGAATCTAAAACGTATCATTTTAATAACGATTGGGAAGAAGAATTTTTGTTTTGTATGGTGAAGGATAAGTGCATTTGTCTTATTTGTTGTGCGTCAGTTGCAATACCTAAGCGTGGTAACTTAGAGAGGCATCATAAAACGGTTCATAAAAACTATGAAAAGGATTTTCCGCCACAGAGTGAATTAAGAAAACGAAAAGTACGTGATTAGATATCTTGTTTGAAAAAAGAACAAACCATATTCACAAGACCAGCCAAGGAATCAAAAGCTGCTACGATCGCGTCATTTAAAATATCTCATATACTGGCGAAACACAAGAAACCATTCGAAGATGGATCGGTTGTGGAGGAAGAATTTATTGAAGCGGGTGAGACTTTCTTTGGAGATTTTAAAAATAAAACAGAAATCATGTCTGCTATTAGAGAACTTCAGTTATCTCGTTCGACTGTCACAAGGCGTATTGAAGTCATGAGTCAGGACATGACAGATAAACAAAAAAATGGTACATACTTTTCTTTACAGTTCAACAAATCCACCGATATGACAGACACTGCCCAGCTGTGTATTTTTATTCGGATGGTGTTCAATGACATGTTGGCTAAGGAAGAATTTTTGACAATCATTCCTCTGAAGAGGAAGACCCGTGGTGAAGATATATATGACGTTTTCTTCAATTTTGTAAAAAACTACAAGCTACCAATATATAAATTAGTGTGCATTACAACCGATGGAGCACCAGCAATAACTGGAAACAAAAACGGTTTTGTGGCATTTTGTAGAGCTAATGAAGATTTCCCTTAATTTTTTTCAATTCATTGCATTATACATCAACATGTTTTGTGTTCAAAAATTTTAAACACGGAGGAAATTATGGGCATTGCAACAAAAATTGTGAATTCCATCCGTGCACGTAGCTTGCAACGGCGGCTCTTTAAGTTGCAGTTGGAAGATAGGGAGTCAGCTGAACACACTGATTTAGTTCACACGGACGTCAGGTTGTTGAGTCGCAGAAAATTCCTAGAAAGGTTTCAAGAATTATTGCCCGAAATAACAGCTTTTCTAGACGAAAGAGGTGATGACACTCAGATGTTGAAAAACGAAAAATGGCTGACTGACTTGGCATTTTTGACTGACATCACAATGCACTTAAACACCATTAACTTGGAGCTTCAAGGTAAAGGAAAAACTGTTATTGAGATGATTAACGCAGTAAACGCATTCAAAAGTAAATTGCAACTTATGATAGATCAACTGAAAAGAAAGGATCTGAAACATTTTCCGTCTTTGAAAGCAAGGATTCCTCAGGTGAATTATGATACGTATGAGGCTGAATTATCAAATATTTTGGGACAATTCGAAATGCGTTTTTATAATTGTAGTAAATTGGCAAATGTAGAATCATTTATGAGTTATCCTTTTTCATGTAAAAACATTGAGGAATTAGCTACTGAAATAACAAGTCAGTTTAATATGAACTCATGTACTGTCGAAAATGAGTTGGTGCAGATTATATCAGATATACATCTCAAAGCTACAGCATCTGATACAAATTTCTGGTGTTTTATATCTGAAAATAAATATCCGAATCTAAGGCAAATCGCCCTTTAACTGACAGCAATGTTTGGGTCAACTTACTTGTGCGAGTCTGCATTTTCTGAAATGAAGATAATTAAGTCAAAATATCGCAATCGACTAACTGACGATCATATGTCGTCATGCTTGCGATTAGCACTCAGTGGTTACGTACCAATCTATGAAAAGTATGCTGAGGACATGTACCGCCATGCTTCAACATCCAAAGTCACTCCTTAGTTAAGTTTAACACCATATGTAACTCTTTTGTTTTGTAACAACCAATAAACTCGCAATTTTGAATAACCATGAGTTTTTTCATTGATATTGTAGATAAGAACCTAACTAAACCTAACCCAAACCTTGACTAAAATAATGTATATTGTGCGGAAAGCTAATATCTATATATGCTACGGTACACCCTACCTAGGTAGGTAGTTAGGTAGGTAGGGTGTATATATCGTGTATGTACGACAACCCTGCATCACACATACTTGCAGCCTCTCGGAGTCGATCGTAAGTAGTCTAAAAATATTGAGATAGATCACCAGCAGTTCAAGTTTGAGCACCCCTGCTGTAGACTATTATACTTTTTTACTATAAGGATCCCTAGTTAATCAAAGTGGGATGGTCTAATACCACAGTGGGATGGTCTAATACGTGGAGTTGTCGATCGAGTTTGCCATAGCTAACTAAAACTCTTGTTACTGGTGAAATCTGTTCTGAGACTTTGGGTATTTAAGTTTGTATTTTACTATTTTGCAATAAAAGTAATTTCTTTATACTGCCTAGAAACTAATACTGGAAAAACATTACTATTTTTTGTATGAAAATATTATTGCATCATGTTTAAACATATTCACCGTAGTATAAATTGCTATAAACATTGGAGCTCCTGGCTAGGCTTGGCATCGTCTTACGATCGATCTTATACTGTGAGGTAATCTTGACAGTGGCTAAAATGTAAATAATGAACTCTATTTTTATTCTTCCTTTAAGGTACTGACTTATTTACTTCCTAGTATTTATAGCGCAAGGGCCTATCAGTTCTTATTAAGATTATAATTTCTGGAGAATTTAAGATGATACCTAGAGTGTGGAGACGGTCTTGAGAAAAGGGGAAGACACTTGCTCTTGGTTTAGTGTATTAAATGCAGACCAGTTTAATCTTGTCGATAATTTCAGTTTTTTTTAATAACATTTATTTTTGTGGGAAATAATCTAGTTTCTACGTATACAGGGTTATTCACGCAACCCGTTCATTAAAAGTTTTTGATGATGCCATTTAGATAAAAATTTCAAATTTTGGGATTAAGGTAAGGTCAAGGTGTACTTCTTTTCTGAAATATTTTCAACTTCCGGTCACTTCCGGTTTAACCGGAAGTTGGTATCAACTTGCTTATTTTAAATGGATCACTCCGTATTTTATGATATTTTTTGATTCTACCGAGAATTTTAATGCTATTTTATGTAGCATGTCCTATACCTAGGTTCAAACGTTCTTAAGATATTTGGCCTTGAACCGAAAATGAGCCTTCGGGGTACCAAATTTTAAAATCTCATATTTTTGTAAGTTTTGAAGATATAATCTTCATATTTGGCAGACGATCGGTAAATAATCTTAGGTTTCTATTTTTTTAATTGAATTTGTCTATTTTTATACAGGGTGTCCTAAATTAAGCGGCAAACATTCACATTTTCAAAGCCGCTAAAGTCCGTTTTTTTTTAAACGGGACACCCTATAACTTTATGCACTATCAAATGTAGAATTTTATTTTCTATTAAACTATATTAAGGTTCCCTATACCTATTCGTAACCATTTTCGAAATAATTGGGTTTTATAAAAATATCGTATGTATTTGCTTAAATGTTTACATGTTATAATGGTGAGCCATGGAAAAACAATTGAGATCCAATATTCAATATGACAGATGATTAGTATGCGTTATTTATCGAAAGCTGTCAGTGATAAACTAAATCTTCTAAATCGAAATGGAAGAATACTCAAACGCTGATATTCTCAATCTATTTTATATTCATGGAGAATGTTATAAAATTTTGGAGAGAACGTGTCGTGTGTTTAATGAATGCCACCCTGATTTGCAGCCAATGAACAAGTCAAAATTCAAGAGGATTGAAAGGAACTTTTTGCGTTTTGGCAATGTTAAAGTTACAAAAAATGTTCCGAAACCAGTAACAAATGCCGAGGATAACGTAATAAACACATTAGCTTATTTCCACGCAAACCCGCAAAGTTCAATACCGTCTGCTGAAAACGATTTGGGAATTTCTTCTTCATCTGTCCAAAGAATCTTGAGCGAACATCATATGCACCCTTATTCCTTCCAAAACGTGCAAGCCTTGAGACCTGGTGATGACGTCCGACGAGTAGAATTTTGCGAATTCATGTTTTTAAAAATTCAAGAGGACCCTCAATTCCTTTCAAAAATTGTTTGGTCCGATGAAGCGAAATTTTCTAGAGAATGAATAACAAATAGGAGAAACGAACATTTCTGGGCAGCAGAAAATCCGCACGCTTTACGCGAAATGCGTTCTCAAGAGAGGTTTAGCTTCAATGTTTTCGGTATAGTATTAAATGATCAGGTGCGGTACTGTATTTATGAAGACAATTTAAACAGTGATAAGTATTTGGAAATTCTACGAGGGACGGTTTCTGAATTTATAGAAGAAATTCCTATTGGTGAGCTGCAAAATTATTGGTATCAATTAGATGGGACACCAGCACATAATTCCGCTGCAGTTTATCTCCAATTATCTAGAATTTTTGAAGATCGCTGGATTGGTCCCAATGGCCCTTGGAGATGGCCCCCGCGATCGCCTGATTTAACACCCCTAGACTTTTATTTATGGGGATTTATCAAAGGTAAAGTCTATGCTTCCTCAGTAAATAGCCAACAAGATTTACTTGGACAGGATACGAACAACTTTTGCCGAATTAGAAAACGGACAAATGCAACGGGCCACAGCAACTGTACAAAGAAGAATTGAAATGTGTCTTCAAATGAACGGACAGCATATAGAACATTTGTTATAATTCAATTTTATTATTTTATTTATTTATTGTTGATTGTTAGATTGCTATAATTTTTAAGTTCACTAAAACAAGTTTAGAACAGTCTCGAACTTAGTAGATATGGTTAAAAATAATGTAAACAATTTATTACATTTTTGATAACTTTAACTTTTCCGAAACGTAAACATTTTTTTTCAATCCTCTTAAATTTTCTCTTGTTCATTGGGGATAAATGAGGATGTTTTTCATTAAAAACATGGCACGTTCTCTCCAATATTTTGTAACATTCTCCGCGAATATAAAATAAATTGGGAATATCAGCTTTTGAGTGTTATTTTATTTTAATTTAAAAGTTTCAAATCAGCTGTCATGTTGAATAAAAAAGCACAACAATTGTTTTTCCATGGCTTACTACGGGAAGGTGTAAGCATTTAGCAAATACATATGATAGTTTAATAAAAACCTGATTATTTCGAAAATGGTTACGAATAGGTGTAGGGAACCTTAATACAGTTCGATAGAAAATTAAATTCTATATTTGATAGTGTATAAAGTTATAGGGTGCCCCATTTAAAAAAACGGATTTTAGCGGCTTTGAAAATGTGAATGTTTGCCGCTGAATTTAGGACATCCTGTATAAAAATAGACAAATTCAATAAAAAAGTAGAAACCTAAGATTATTTACCAATCGTCTGCAAAATATGAAGATTATATCTTCAAAACTCACAAAAATATGAGATTTTAAAATTTGGTACCCCGAAGGCTCATTTTTGGTTCAAGGTCAAGTATCTTAAGAACGCTTGAACCTAGGTATAAGACATGCAACATAAAATAGCATTCAAATTCTTCGTAGAATCCAAAAATATCATAAAATACAGGGTGTTCGATTTAAAATAAGCAAGTTGATACCAACTTCCGGTTAAACCCGAAGTGACAGGAAGTTGAAAATATTTCAAAAAAGAAGTACCCCTTGACCTTACCTTAATCACAAAATTTGAAATTTTTATCTAAATGGCATCCAGTGGCGGCTCGTCAGGGTAGGCCTCTGAGGCCGCGCCTCACCCCCAAAATAAAGGAAAAGAGAATTTTTTTATATAACTTTTTATCTATTACCAATTAGAAATATACTTTTTAACAGTTTTACAACATAATAACATTAAAAAAAAACAAAATATAATCCCATAATAAATATTTTAGAAAATAAATTCTGACCACATCAAAAAACCGACCGTGCAATCCGTGCAAACCCATTCCTAAAGAAAGTGCTCTCGAATGAGGCGAAATAATTTTAGCTTGGAAAGTTTCGACTTCTGACCTATTTATCAACGGCCGGTGCCGATGCCGGCGAGTCACCTGATTACGACAGAGCAGGATGGCGATTGCCGATGCACGCGTTTTCTATTGCATTCTTGAGGCGATAAATCTGTAGCTTGGATATGCTTTTATTGGTTATTTAAATCACATGACTAGCGAAATATTCCAACGGCTTCTTTTTACGTGGTGCGTGCGGCTGAGAAAGAAATAGGAAATAGATTGCGATAATCGCTGATTGAGGGCGTTCTGCCTTTAAGGTGAATAAATACGCGTGAGTAAGTTTTTGTTTTGTTTTGATTTGGTAAGTTGGACCGTTCCATTTTTTGTATTTTGGCTTTTGAAATGAATCCTATTCACGACATTATTGCTTCATTAATTGAAACGCCTTTTTTAAGAAGAAGCTAAACTGAAAAGAAACAGATATTAGGTAGCCGTCCGACGCCGAAAATTTTAGCAATATTTAACGATAAGAGGCAAGGTAAAAAATATTCAAGAACTTTTCAAATATCTTGGTACGAAACTTATAGGTGGCTATGCGGAAGTATTTATAAAGAAAGCTTATATTGTTGGCCTTGTATTTTATTAGGTTGCGTCAAAAATAATTGGAGTTCAGGGGGCGGATATTCGGATTTAAAAAATTTTTCACGAGCAGTAAAATCGCATGAAAGTTCAAGAGAGCATATTAAAAATTCGGTAGCACTTACGAGACTGGAGCAAAACAGGACTTGGCATTTCGAGGTCATAATGAAACAACAGATTCTTTTAACCGTGACAATTTTAAGGAAATATTTGCATGCTTAATAAAAAGAAATGCCGAACTTACTGAACATTGTGCTAAATTTAGTAATATTTTTACGGGACAATCTAAGACTATACAAAATGAACTAATTGGTTGCATACATGACTATATTCAAGAATATATAAAAAAAGAAATCAATGACACCGATTGTTGTTTTTTTGGCGTAATTGCGGATGATAGTACTGATATAACAGAAAAATCACAGTGTTCGATAACAGTTAGGTATGTGACCAACGGATCTTTAAAAGAAAGATTTTTAGGATTTTTTGACGTTAGCGATAATAGAACAACAGAGAGCCTTTTTCATTTAATACAAAACAGCTTAGAGCCTTATGACTTAAAAATAAATTGGGGCTAGTGTTATGGCAGGTGAAATAAATGGGCTTCAAACAAAAGTTAGATCTATTGCTCCTTTAGCTATGTTTACTCATTGTTGCGCCCACAGATTAAATCTAGTTTTACAACAGGGAACAAAACTGTTTACCCAAAGTCGTATATTTTTTGCCACTTTATTAGGAATACCAAATTATTTCCACCAATCACCAAAACGGTCTTTTGTGCTTAATCAGATAGTAGGTAAAAGAATTCCGCGAGCTGTAGAAACGCGATGGTATACACGGTCCAAAATTTTAAACTTAGTGGCTAATGAATGGGACAATTTAATTATAGTATTTGAAACTATTATTAATGACTTAAGTTCTGGAACAGAATCTATTAATGGTGCAAAAGGATTTCTAAAGCATTTTAATGATTTCGAATTTTGCCTTTTAACGCATATTTATAAACAAATTTTTAGTTGCACTGATGTACTGTTTCAAATATTACAGTTAAAGCATTTAGATATAAATTACTGCATTTCGCAAATAAACCTTGCCAAGCAACGAATTATTGAATTTAGAAACGAGGGCCATTTCAAAGAACTTTTCAATATTGCTAAAAAAGCCACTATTCTGCCAACTAACACACGTCGAGGGCAATGTTCTAGCGACTTTGATATTTTTACTAAATATAAAATATTATATTTCGAAATAATAGATTGTATAATTCTTCAATTAAGACGCGGTTTGAAAATTTAAATAATTTAAATTTCTTTGCTTTAGTCGATTGCACAAAATATTCGGAATATGTTAAATGCTTTCCAGACGACTTATTAAATAATTTATTAAAAAATTATCCAAACATTTTTGACAGAGATAGATTAAAGAATGAGCTTTCTGTATTGTATAGGGATGAACAATTTTCAAATTTAGATGTCGAAAAAAGTCTAGCTTTGTTATTTAAAGATTTTAAAGCAATTTTTGCGGAAGCATATAAGCTTTTTAATTTAGTTTTAACTATTCCTGCAACAAGTGTATCGGCCGAACGAAATTTTTCATGTCTTAAACGGATCAAAACCTACCTAAGAAACACAATGACACAAGAACGGCTTTCGGGTTTAGCAATGATATCAATAGAGCAGGAATTACTGTCAGAACTTAGTGAAGACCAAAACTTTTACGACCAAATTATAGATAAATTTGCAACCTTAAAAGACAGACGTATAGATTTAATGTACAAAAAGTAGTTTTTTTATCTTATTTCATACAACTATTTATTTTAAGTTTTAATAAACTAAATTATGTTTTTATTATCGCAATCACCGCTATATTTTAGTGATAGGTGTACATATTTTACTTGTTTTGTTTACTTTTTATTTACTTTTTTTAGAGTTTATTTTTTAGTTTTTAATGGTTTAGTAGGGCTATTGGCGATGACCTCCATTAAAAAAAAAGGTCAACGCGTCGCAGAATAATATCTCATGGGTGACGTGGAAATTTATTCACATTTAAACAAAATTAACCTCATGTAGCCTCACCCTTCAATATAATCACGAGCCGCCACTGATAACATCATCAAAAACTTTTAATGAACGGGTTGCGTGAATAACCCTGTATATGAACAATCATCTCCTTGGAATTTGAACATTGGATATCGGCGCCAAACGAGACCCAGTTCCTGTTACACAACCTATTAGATTTACGAATATTAGTTTTAAGAATTAACCATTTAAGTGTTATGCTATTAAGATATTGCTTTTTTAGAGAAAATGTATTCCTATTTCTCTATTTCTAAAAACTTGGTAGAATGTTTTTGAATTACAATCGATTCTGATATCCTGTCGAGAACGTATTGATTCTCGTTCGGATAATTTTTGTAATTTAAGTTAGAATAAACTAATTGTTTTATTAAGTCGAAAATCTACTACTCTAAATAATAATATAAATACCTATAGTAACTAATACAGTTATTGATCGTTCCTCGTAGATGTATTCATTGCGAGAAAATAACGCGCGGCCTCGTATACCTCGCATCTAGCTGTTAGCTGAAGGTGTTTGCCGTGATTTACGACCGCTAGCAAAAAAAGGGTGCTTTTGGGGAGCACAACAAAGGAGTGAGAGAACTGTTTCTTTCTTACTGTCTTAAACTGTAATAATACTTGATGTTTGTCTAAAATTTGAGATAATTTGGATAAGTAGTTCTTTAATAATATTTTTTTTAACATTTCACTAGGGCGCCCATCTTGTTTCGCCATAATGGATTGTTACCGAAATTTTGTAAGGTCATCCTCATATTCCCCTAAAAGTTTGACCAAAATTTGAACACAATCGGGCAAGCAGTCTTTTTAGTTATGCCGCCAATAGACAGACAGACCGACAGAATCGAGAAAATATGTTTTTCGTCATTTAGGGTCTCTGAAAGGAAAATAAAAAATATAGGCATTCTTTCATTATTCATAGGAGTAATAGAAAGACTTAGGTATATTGTAGTTTTATCAAATTTTGCGAAAGTTTTATATCCCGTTTTCAAATTGGAAAGTCTTATAACAAAACTAGATCCTGAATTGTGGCCTTACATTTTGAAAATAGCATTTCTTGAATACATTTTGTAGCTGTTTCTATTATTGTTTATATTATCAAACCTACTAAACTTCTCTAGTGAATAAATATTTTGACAAGCAATATAAATAAGTTTTTCAGCTACTGATTTTATTTAGGGTTTTCCGCATATAATATTTTAAATTACATTCGATTTAAAATAATGTTTTTGAACTGCATGCAAACGTAGTCGCAAATACGAAAAAGATATCAGCGGAAGATAAATAATTCTATGTTTACCTACAAATGTTTCATTTGCCCGATTTGAATTAACTTTATGAGACTTTACCTTATAAATCTTTCAAGAGCAAATTTGTAGATTGTTGGCCCAATTAGCTAAAACTACAAGCACATATTGTGCAGCGTTGCCGGCTCGGGATCTATAGAAGAAATACTACTTTTTAAAATATTTTAACAACATTTTCAATGAAAAAAAAAACTTTTTATTTCATCCTTTTTAGTTTTATATATACGATTTCTATTGTAAAAATCAGGTTTTTTACTTAAGTAGTTAATAAGTCAACAATGATAAAACTACAAATTTGTATCGATCTTTTCGTTAACATTATGTAATGACATTGTTTTTCTGGAAAAACTAATTCTTTTTGAGCTTAGCATTACGGTATGAGGATGGTTTAGGTTTACAAAGATGTCACAAGTCACAAGATGTACATTTTGTTTATTCATTGTTCATGATAATAAGTGCTGAAAGTGTTGGCCTCCTGAATCCAAACAATAATAGAGATTTTGTTCAAAACGGTCCCGGACATTATTTATAAAGGATTTCTGGTGTAATGGCCTTTCATTCATCAATGATCCGCTGACTTAAATCATTTAATGACTCTGGCTGAGTTTTATATATCTTACTTTAAGTGATCCCTTAGAAAAACATCTAAGTGAGTTAAGTCAGGTGTTCTTGCAGGCCACTCTCTTGCTCCTCTTCGGCCGATCCATTTACATTCTTGTTGAAATGTCAACTCATTGGCATTGTAATTGTTATTATTTTCAAGCGTTTCTGTCAATTCAGCATCGATAGCGCCTTTATATATATATATATATATATATATATATATATATATATATCCTCCTGAGATCCAGCGTCCACTTAAATGGACCATAGACTTTTTCGCCTATTATTAAGCTAATCGTTTATTGTATACTTTAGAATCCAATTGTTCATTCAAATGGACATATTAGTACCGCCATCTATGCAACAGTTGTAGTAAAATACGTTACATTTCATACTCGGTGATCAGCTGTGACTAAGTAAACATGAGTGCCTTTGGCAAATAAACGCTAGATAGTAAGTATTTATGATTTTACGTAAAAACAAATAAATAAAAACATAGGATTAGTAGTAGAGGGGGTTGATCTTGCTGTCTAAGTACTGTTTATTGTATTTAAAAACTGTTTGCATTCTCTACGTTAAAAAAAACGTGTACATTTAAATGGACACCAAGTCTTCCTGCCTGCATTTTTTTTATAACCTTAAAATTTTTTTATTCTCATTTTGTTTTTAATTTTTAGCAATTTTCGGCTCTAAAAAGTATCTTCGTTTTGGAGAAGATGATGAAAAAATTTTGGCTTGTTTGGAAGAATCTGATATTGAAGGATTTGATGACGACTTGGATGATTCCGAATGTGAGGCCACTGAGAACTTTGACAGCGGTGCCGGCGGTGACAATGCACAGGAATTACCATTCGAAGAAAATAATGTTTTTGAAGACGATGTTGAAATGGAAGACGACGAAGAGCATCTTTCAGATAATTCATCTGAATCTGATGCAGAAATGAATGTGCCTCTCAGTGTTCTAAGACGTCGTTGGGGACGAACTTCATGGAAAAAAGTGGATAGATTTCAACCATTAAATATCGATACGCCTGAGATGAGGGACACCAGTTTTGAACGAAAGGACTGGAATGTTTTCGACTATTTTAAAATGTATTTCGAAGATTCTGATGCAGAGGAAATTTGCGCTTGTACCAATCTCAAATATTTCGCCGAGCACAATCAACCTATGAATTTAACAGTTGAAGAAGTTAAAAAGTTTCTTGGAATTTCAGTTCTGATGTCATGCCTAAAGTTTCCGCAAATTAAAATGTACTGGGCTGCCCTCACCAGAGTAGAAAAAATAACTAAAAATATGACTAGGACAAGGTTTCTTAAGATCAGAAGTCATTTAAAAGTTGTTGTAGACAATGATGTTCCAGAGGAAAAGAAAAAAGAAGATAAGTTGTGGAAAGTAAGGCCACTAATAGATAAAATAAAAAAAACTTGTTTATCCTTGGAACGCCATCTCATAGTAGCTATAGATGAGCAAATGATTCCTTTCACCGGTGTATGTAAGATGAAGCAATTTGTCAGAGGCAAACCTAATCCTGAAGGCCTCAAAAATTTTGTTTGTGCTACACCAGAAGGATTGGTGTTAGACTTTGAAATTTACCAGGGCAAAGGAACTTTACTTCAAGCTTGTGATGTTGACTTAGGAGTGGGACCTAGTGCTGTAATTCGTTTGATAAATTCTTTAAGGCCAGGTTCTCATGTGTTTATGGACCGCTATTTTACAACAATTCCTCTCTTTTGACAGAAAAAAAGATTTTGTGCACGGGAACAATTATGAAATCAAGGATACCTGCTGCGGTGCATTTAACTGCGGAAAAAATTGTAAAAAAGTTTCCTAGGGATTTCACTGAACAAACGGTTAGGAATGATGGCCAAATCAACGTCGTGCAATGGTTTGATCAAAAGCCAATTTTTATAAGTTCCACTAAACTAGGAGAGCAACCTGTAGATAACTGCAAAAGATGGTGTAAAAAAGAATCTAAATACATTCAAGTTCCGCGACCCCACATAATTAAATGTTACAATGATTCCATGGGGGGCATCGATCTTATAGACAGGATGATAAGCTACTACAGGATGTCCGCAAGAACTAAAAAATGGACTGTGAAAACCATCTTTCATCTTTTTGATTTAGCAATAGCTAACTCTTGGATTTTGTATCGTCAAGACCGACAAAAACTAGGTGACAGGCAAAAGGATATTTTAAAATTTCTTGAATTTAAACTTGAAGTTGCTGACTGCTTGTTAAAAGATGACCCAAATGCCAATGCTGAAACTACCAGCTTCACAAGGTTAAAAACAAGGAACAACCTAGCCGCTTATGATTCACCAAGATCCAGCCCGACCCAAAAAACTCAGAAAATGCATTTGCCTGAGTTGGTAAAAATTAAAAATTCTATGCGCTGTAAGCAGAAAAATTGTAATAAAAAAACCAAATTTTTTTGTAATGTTTGCAAAATTTACTTATGCATCACGTCAGAGCACAACTGTTTTTATGACTTTCACGTTTCTGGAATAAAAAATTAAAAATTATATTTCAAAAACTAGTTAATCAAAAATTCTGAAAAAATTCATATAGGGTTTTCGACAGCCCTAAAATCAATGGTTCAACTTTTAACAAATTCTGTCGAGCCGTTTTTCTTTGGGTCTATATATATATATATATATATATATATATATATATATATATATATATAATGCATATATATATATATATATATATATATATATATATATATATATATATATATATATATATATATAATGTGTTTTCATTCCGAGTGTACATCCGTTCACTACTGTCGTTCTGAAAAGAACAGTTTTGCTGACGTTTCGCCAAAATCACATTTGGCATTTTCGAAGCTTTCTTTCTCTCGTCCGAATAGAGACTGAGGTGTTGGTGACTGCAACGCTTCCTTTTATACCCCACTCGGGGCCGAGGGTTATATCTGCGCATGCGTGGGACATTATTTATGTTTTCCGGATGGTGCTGTTGTTGTTGCGCTAATTGCGTTTGAGTTTTTACGACTTTAGATTTGTCGATTATTGTCTTCCATACTGTTGGTAGTTTTAATGATTCGTCCCTTTTATTCAAATCACCTTGTTTTTCAATTTCTATGGCTTCTCGGATTATTCTGGTTTTATAATGTTCTCGACAAATCTAAAATCGGAAAAACTCAAGCGCAATTAGCGCAGCAACAACAGCACCATCCGGAAAAGATAAATAACGACCAACGCCTGCGCAGATATAACCTTCGGCCTCGAGTGGGGGTATAAAAGAAAGCGTCGCAGTCACCATCACCTCAGTCTCTATTCGGACGCGAGAAAGAAAGCTTCGAAAATGCCAAATGTGATTTTGGCGAAACGACAGCAAAACTGTTCTTTTCAGAACGACAGTAGTGAACGGATGTAGGTACACCCGGAATGAAAACACGTTGTATTTTTCCATCCGTGAAGGGCTAAAAGTCAACACTATACACCTCTACGGGGAGGAGATCGTCAAGATGTATGAGAAACTGAGAGGTAAGAAAATTGAGCTTTTATGTGATATAACTTTTCAAATTAAGTGTCGTGACAGCGATTTACTTCCTACTTTTACACCGTTGTCTTATCATACTAAAACTAGAAAAACTAACACCATGCTTCAAAATGCTAGTAAGGCGTTATTAAAAGAACAAATCCATCAAACTAGAAAACAATTAGCCGAGACAGAGAAAGAACTTTAAAGTTACACCTTAAACTAAGTAACATCATTCACCCTTTATTGTGGAATCGCATAGAAACTTTGGCTTTTTGACGAACCGAACCAAATAAGAATATTCAAGTCAGATAAACTTTCGAAAAAGTATGACAATCTTCTAAGAAAGTCGAGTCAGCCACAAGGATCATCAGTATACGTCGAGAAATTAGTACGTAATATGTCATCCTACAGTCTCTCGGAAAGTGAAAAATCCGTACTGAGTAACGGTTTTAATTTTCCGATATCTCCTAAGGAAATCCCTAAAGAAGAAATAATAGCTGGAGTGGAAGCTGTCCTGGACTCCTCTGAAGAAACAAAAGCCGAGGAGATTCGACAAGAAGTGGCAAGAATTTTAAGATCAAGCAAAACACCAAAACAAAACCTAAATGCCACTGAACAAAGGACCCTAATAAACCTTCGAAAAAATAAAGACATCACAATCCTTCCAGTAGATAAAGGAAACGCAACTGATTACGTACAAAAAATGCGGGATATCCTAGAAGACAATTGTTATAAGCCTGTCCCGAGGGACCCGACAACGTACCTAGAAAAAACAACTAAAAATAAAATAAAAAGTTCACCAATAAACCCCGAAATTCAACAAAAAATCATACCACGGGAAAAGTCGAGCAGATGTCCTAAACCCTATGGTTTACCAAAAATACACAAACCAGGGGCGCCCATCAGACCTATTGTTAGTGCTGTTAATTCGCCGCTACAAAAACTGGAGAAATACCTTTCTGAAATTATGCAACCAACTGTAGAAAAAGCTGATTCATTTGTAAAAAACTCGGAGCATTTCATTCGAATTATACGAGATATCGTCCTTGAAAAAAACGATATCATAGCAAGCCTAGATGTCAAATCGTTATACCCAAGTATTACCATCGACGAAGCATTGGACAAGATTGCTATGAACGAGGATTTCTAGGCACATTTAATACAACTCTCGGAGCATTGCCTTAAAAATACTTATTTTTCATTCAACGGGCAAATGTATAAACAAATGGATGGTGCTCCAATTTGGTCCTCGCTAACTACAGTAGTCGCGAATTTATTTATGATATACTTCGAGAAAGAAGCTCTTGGGAAAGCAAGTTTAAAGTCCAAATTATGGATTCGTTATGTGGATATATTTATTATATGGCAGAGCTCGAAAAATTTCTGACTTACGTAAATTCAATCCACCCCCGAATACAATTTACTCTAGAGTTAGAGGAAAACAATAAACTACCATTTTTAGATGTTTTGGTCACAAAACTGCATAACGGACATTTCGAATACACCGTGTATAGAAAACCAACACATACAGACAGATATTTAAATGCAAAATCGCAACATCATCCAGCACAAATTCAAGCTATGGCAAATACCCTAATATCCAGATCCGTGCGATTAACTGAAACACAGACGAGACAAAACGAACTTAAGGTAATATCTAGTGCTTTAAAGAAAAATGGCTACACAAATCGCACCATAGAGAAAGCTATTAATGCACAGGTTCCCCGAACAACGAACAAAAAAAATTTGAGCCGGGAAAGCAACGAGTAGTCTTACCATATGTATAAGACACAACAGACAGAATCGGAAGAATTCTGAGGAAACACAACATACAAACAATACACCAGCCACAAACAACTATAGGTAAACTACTTGGAAACCGAAAAGATAAAATCAAACTGGAAAACCACGGAGTATACAGTATTTCGTGCCAGGACTGTGAAAAGTTGTACGTGGGGCAAACTAACAGGCGAATATCAGCAAGAGTGGAAGAGCATAAACTCAGCATCAGAAATAAACGAACAACCTCATCTTTATTTCTACATCATCAGGAATCCGGCCATAAAATAAATTTCTATGGGTGTAGGGAGATTGCCAACATAGAACATTATAAAACCGGAATAATCCGAGAAGCCATAGAAATTGAAAAACAAAGTGATTTGAATAAAAAGGACGAATCATTAAAACTACCAATAGTATGGAAGACAATAATCGACAAATCTAAAATCGCAAAAACTCAAGCGCAATTAGCGCAACAACAACAGCACCATCCGGAAAACGTAAATAACGACCAACGCCTGCGAGGATATAACCTTCGGCCCCGAGTGGGGATATAAAAGGAAGCGTCGCAGTCACCAACACCTTAGTCTCTATTCGGACGCGAGAAAGAAAGCTTCGAAAATGCCAAATGTGATTTTGGCAAAACGTCAGCAAAACTGTTCTTTTCAGAACGACAGTAGTGAACGGATGTACACCCGGAATGAAAACACATTGTATTTGTCCATTCGTGAAGAACTAAAAATCAACATAAAAAAAAAAAAAAAAATATATATATATATATATATATATATATATATATATATATATATATATATATATATATATATATATATATATATATATATATATATATATATATATATATATATATACATATAATGTGTTTTCATTCCGGGTGTACATCCGTTCACTACTGCCGTTCTGAAAAGAACAGTTTTGCTGACGTTTCGCCAAAATCACGTTTGGCCTTTTCGAAGCTTTCTTTCTCGCGTCCGAATAGAGACTGAAGTGTTGGTGACTGCGACGCTTCCTTTTATACCCCCACTCGGGGCCGAAGGTTATATCTGCGCAGGCGTTGGTCGTTATTTATGTTTTCCGGATGGTGCTGTTGTTGTTGCGCTAATTGCGCTTGAGTTTTTGCGATTTTAGATTTGTCTATTATTGTCTTCCATACTGTTGGTAGTTTTAATGATTCGTCCCTTTTATTTAAATCACCTTGCTTTTCAATTTCTATGGCTTCTCGGATTATTCTGGTCTTATAATGTTCTATACTGGCAATCTCCCTACACCCATCGAAATTTATTTTATGGCCGGTTTCCTGATGATCTAGGAATAAAGCTGAGATTGTTTGTTTATTTCTGATGCTGAGTTTATGCTCTTCCATTCTTGCTGATATTCGCCTGTTAGTTTGCCCTACGTACAACTTTTCACAGTCCTGGCACGGAATACTGTACACTCCGTGGTTTTCCAGTTTGATTTTATCTTTTGGGTTTCCGAGTAGTTTACCTATAGTTGTTTGTGGCTTGTGTATTGTTTGTATGTTGTGTTTCCTCAGAATTCTTCCGATTCTGTCTGTTGTGCCTTTTACATATGGTAAGACTACTCGTTGCTTTCCCGGTTCATATTTTTTGTTGTTTGTTGTTCGGGAAACTTGTGCATTAATAGCTTTCTCTATGGTGCGATTTGTGTAGCCATTTTTCTTTAAAGGATGTACACCCGGAATGAAAACACATTGTATTTTTCCATCCGTGAAGGAGTAAAAATCAACATATATATATATATATATATATATATATATATATATATATATATATATATATATATATATTGATGGCGAGGTGGCGACGATTAATTATTTAATATCCACCTTTTGTTCTGTATATCTAGTACTCGCTGCAGTTTCAATATATTCCATGTGCGTATTTAATGAATAAAGTGTCAAAATGCATACATCGCATTTAAACTTATCATCAGGTAAGAACTTACATTTTATATAATATTCGTATTACTTCGTTGTCAAGTCAAAAAATCTGGCAACACAGCCAGAGGTGTATACATAACAAGAGTACCTACAGTTCAATATAAAAGGTAGAGGTGGCTCCGGATTTGATATCTCTATGAAATATATATAATTTTTTAAAATAAAAAATCGTTTCCCCTCTTTTGAAAATCCGAATAAACAGGCTCCCCTCAAGCCATATTTACCAAATTTGGATGCAAAAACTTACTAGAAGGAGATGAGGTGATGTTGCCTTATCTGTAACACTGAGGTGACAACTTATCATCTATCGATATATATATATATATATATATATATATATATATATATATATATATTTTTTTTTTTTTTTTTTTTTTTTTCTTTAACCATATATAAATATTTTAGTAATTATTTTCTTGGGCATAGGTTAACTCATTGAGAAGCAAAACTAAAATTTAATCGACGTATCGCTCATTATATTGAGCTTTTTCAAGATATTTTATTTTCTACAATAAAAACATGTATAGTTAGTATTTAAATTGGTTAAAACATTATTGAAAAAACATCACATTTAAAACAAACTATGAACATGAACACAAAAATACATTTAAAACAACATTTTTCAATAATGTTTTAACCAATTTAAATACTAACTATACATGTTTTTATTGTAGAAAATAAAATATCTTGAAAAAGCTCAATATAATGAGCGAAACGTCGATTAAATTGTAGTTTTGCTTCTCAATGAGTTAACCTATGCCCAAGAAAATTATTAACAAAATATATATATACATATATACATATATATATATATATATATATATATATATATATATATATATATATATTTTTTTTTTTGTTAAAAATTCTTGGTCACTGGTTTATTTTCTTAAAAGAATTATTTATTTCCTTAACGTTTCGCGCTTCATAGAGAAGTTTTTCAAAAGGATATTATTGGCCTTAGAAATAAAAACAACTCACTGCATTATAGTAGCAATGATGTTTCAAAACTGAAACATCATTGCTACTATATACACATATATACACATTAGTAGAGCTTCTCTAACAATTATGTTTACCTTTATCAAGGTGTTAGGAACAAGAAAATGTTTTCTTACCTCGAAAGAAATTTACTAACATTTTGTACTGGTAAAATACTGATATCTAATTATATATATATATATATATATATATATATATATATATATATATATATATATATATATATATATATATAATAGAGAATAGAGACTCATTCGGACGCGAGAAAGAAAGCTTTGAAAATGCCAAATGTGATTTTGGCGAAACGTCAGCAAAACTGTTCTTTTCAGAACGACATGACAGTAGTGAACAGATGTACACCCGGAATGAAAATACATATATATATATATATATATATATATATATATATATATATATATATATATATATATATATATATATATATATATATATATATATATATATATATATATATATATATATATATATATATATATATATATATATATATATATATATATATATATATATATATATATATATATATATATATATATATATATATATATATATATATATATATATCGATAAGTTAAACAACAACCGAAATACGAGGGGGGGCCAAAAATGCAATATTTTCAATTTCACACTGTATCTTAAAAAGGAAGGGGGCTATAAAAATTTTATTTGGGGCATCTTTCGTTTCACAAAAAACCCTCTATCTTCACTAATAAGAGAGATACCACATAAAAACAACGAAAACGGTACACCCTGCACATCGAATACTCCGCGATGGTTGAACCAATTTAGGTGAAATTTTCAGGAAATTTAGAAAATTGTTTAATTAAGTTTTTTAATGTTTTATTCTCCACTCAAACTCATATAGATAAAATTTAAAAGGATGAGGTTTATAAAAAAATTAAACCGACTTGAAAAAAATGCACTAAAAAGTGAAAAATTTTAAAAACAAAATATCATAACACTTTTATATATTCTCACAAAATATACTTGGAAACCGCTCCATTTTATTTGGAAGTTTTAAATAACAAATGTCTCATATCACTTTTACATATTCTCAATGTATTCTTGTAAACAGCTTCATGGAAACACAATAAAAAAGGTCTCAAGCAATATTTTTCGTCGCAACATTACTTTAGATTAATCCTACCACGCACTTCCGATTTCACGTCAAATAAATTTTTGCTTTAGCCTGAAAAAAAGGTTTAATATGGCCCCAAATAAACTTTTGTTCTAGGGTTAGTATGGCTTAACTCGAATGTAACCGAAGTCAACTCGGTAATGGAGAAAAAATTGATTACACTGGCCGACAAAAAAAAATGTTTTTGTTGTAACACAAATCAAAATAACATAATCTAATAGAATGGACCTATCCAAATACGAAAATGACAAATAGAAAGTTGTAGCACGTACGGTTTTCTTGTTAGAGTTGTAGAACCATATCGAATGTTACGATACTTAATATCTATAGAAAAACTGATTTCAGAAAATTCTTAACATACCATACATCTAAAAGAAAAGCAAACGAGAAAAATATTAATTTAAAACACTAATTAAACTTTATTTTTTCCGTTTATGAGGTGTCCTATCTTCTCTCGTCCCATCGTCCTTGGTACCGAATTTCCATTGTTCTGATATCTTTGTGAAACCTTTCATCCTGCTCGTCACTAGCACCTCCCAAATTTTTAGGAAAAAATGACAGATGGGAATGGAGGAAGTGAATTTTTAATGACATTCTGGCACCAAGCGCTTTATAGGCATCTAAGAGTTCATTAACTAATTGTTCATAATTTTCATCCATATTGTTGCCTAAAAATCCTCTTACTACATTAACAGATGAATTCCATGCTCTGAGTTCCTGCCTGGTAAGCTTTTCCGTAAAATTGACATCGTCCAGCAATTTTCTGATTTGTGGCCCAATAATTTTTACTATTATTATTATAATTTATATTTCTTTTAATTTAGCATCACTTAACTGGGGAAATACTTGTCTTAGGTATTTAAATCTATCACCAGCTTTATTCAAAGCCTTCACAAAGTTTTTCATTAGCCCAAGTTTAATGTGAAGAGTAGGCAAACGGACATTTTTGGGATCAACAAGAGGTATAGATTTAACATTTTGAGATCACGGTTGAAATTCGCTTCTTTCTGGCCAAATTCTTGTTACATAATGCTGATTTATTGCACGACTGTCTCATAGAAAGATATAGATTCCCAAAAAAAAACAGCAATATTTTGTAAATCCCCCTGAAGTCTCACTAAAATCGCTATAACTTTTAAGTCCCCACATATCTGACATGTATACCTATTGTAGTTTATTTTATCCAAAATTGTGCGCATATTTTCATAATTTTTTTTCATTGCAACTGAATGGGCAACTGGTATAGAGGGTTTTAAATTTCCATTATGCAATAACACAGCTTTTAAGCTATATATAGATGAGTCTATGAATAAGCGCCACTCACGGGGAGAATGTTCAATATCAAGTTCCTGCATTAAACTGTCTATATTAGTACACGCGCACAATTAATTTTCCATACTGTAGAATTAGCAGAAAACATTCCGTTCCTTAAGACGGGAACTCAGAAGTTCTGACTGTTGCTTGGATAACCCCAAATCACATACTAAATCATCCACTGCACCAGTGATACACTACATCATCTCCCAAACACAGCACACACCGCTATATCTTTGAGTCTTTGTCAGGCAAAAATAACAATCGTCAGAATGATTGGTGGGTTCTCGCCATTCCACTAATTAACACACCAAAATATTTAAAATAGGCTTTTTTTACATTTTCGGAAAATGGCCTGGATTGTGTGTGAGAAATTCTCCACAAATATAACAAAATTTGTCAGGAGAAATTTTGCAACTTCGGCGCGTTTGACTCGACATTCTCGTCTTCGCATACACTTGCTTATCGATTTTATGCCTAATGTTGTAAACAACCCAGTCTAGGTAATTTTTCCGTTGTAAAATGGACCCATTTTAGCCGCCCCACAATAAAACTGTTTACCTGCCAATATAAAAGGTTCTAATTAGGCTATTAAAAAATGGTACGTATTAGGGCTTTCCGAATATTTTTTTATTATTGGGAGGGTATTTCCATTGTGAAAATAATGAGCTGGCCTGTGTTAGAAAAATCTTGTCGGCCAGTGTCTTTCTTTCTGTCCACTTCAACCAACTAAAGGCGGGTTTTGATCGTAGATAAGGAATATACACAATATGTCCGAAATTCGTTATGACAATACTGGGATATCGGAAACCGTAAGAGATACAAGATTAAATGGGGAATGTTTTAGACAATTATATTTGTTTTTGAGATATTTTGAAAAAACCAAAAAACTCCATTTTCGAAAACCCTTCATAATTTCTTTATTTTTCAAAATATTTCTGATCCGTAAAAACATTATTAAGGCAATTCGTTACGTAAAAGACGCCTGTTTAGTCAGATTTTATTTGCAACTTTTCGGTTTTTTAGAACCATCATCAACTTCGCATTTTCTTATGGCCAGTACATTCGATTTTTAACAGTTTCTAAAACTGTATTTTTTTAGCTTTTCGGCTATGTTTCACACTTGACAATTAAGTTATTATTAAGATGGAGAAAATACGTAATTGAATTATCCAAATAGGAAATAAAAAATTAATTGGGTTAAATAGCAAATACAAGAATATTTCAAATAAAAATTCGATTTCATCTACAAGAAGAAGCGAAACGAAACTTCAGATCTGAAGTCAACCGTTTATGACATCTTAAAAATAGTAAGTACAAACTCTACAAGAAGAACTACCTACCTACTCAACGACAATAATTACATAATATTATGATTAATGTTGACCATTTTGTTCGATACACTGGATCCATTTCTTCTCAATTGATCTGATTACCCGCTGAATGGTATTTCGATTGATATTTTCTAAAATAATGCGAGTTTGCTGCTGAATAACTTGCCTATTTTCAGGAGGGTCAAAAATTCGTATCTCATTTTTCGCATATTCTCATAAATAAGTATCTAATGGCGTGATATCGGGGTATCTAGCAGGCCAGCTTACAGAACCACTATTGGATATTATTTTTCACCACATATTTCCATTAAATGGGTTTGTACATCCTTGGTATTATGTGCGGGGCAATCGACTTGCTGAAACCATAAGTTATTAAACTGATCATTTGGGAAAACTTTTCGAATGGCAGGTACCCTTTGGTTCTTCAACATGATAACTGAGTCTATCTCTAAAAAATGCAAATTACCGGGCCATTCGAATGGAAAAGTATATACTATTATAGATTTTCGAAAAGCTTATTGTAAACTGAATAATATAAAATAAAAATATACAGGGTGTCCGATTTAAAAAATTATAAGTTTGTGTTATATCTCAAAAACGACAGCTCACATAAAAATCTGACTGCGTCACGGGATTCTACGTAAAAAACTGTACCAGAGCCAGTTTTTACCTTCTCGATAAGTTAAACAACAACCGAAATACGAGGGGGGTCCAAAAAATGCAGTACTTTCAATTTCACACTGTATTTAAAAACGAAGGGGGCTATGAAAATTTTGCAACGGTTCACCCATAGTGTGAGTCATATATATATATATATATATATATATATATATATATATATATATATATATATATATATATATATATATATATATATATATAACGAGGAATATGTGAAGACAAAAGACTTTTTTCTTACAAGAATTTATTTCGGTTTACCGGTTTTGGGTGCTTTGTATTTGCTCCCCTTCTTCAGAACCACTACAAAAATTAATTGAAAATCAAATCTACGAAACCTAACCACACTCGTCAATCTTACTTCTAAAAAAACGAAAAACAATACTTACAATTCTCTCAGTCAGAAGTTGCACAATAAAATATATAACAATACTTATTCATAAAAAAATCGTATGTATATCGTATGTGTATGTGTATAAGTGAGAGGGTGACTTTTTCACGATTAAAAATATTTTATCTGGCCGCCATTTTGTTTGGCCTTGAGTTAGTACCACGATTTTACTAGTTGATCCCAATACCACAATTCGTTATGGCACACAATTTGAAATCAAATCATTAAGAATTTTTTTCAGGCTGCATTTTTATATATTTTATTAAGCCATTTTGTTCCGCCTTCTTGGATTCGTAACAAAATGTTTTGCAAAATAACAGATACATTGGATAAGTAGTTTTTTAATAATAATTTTTTTAACATTTCACTAAGTCGCCATATTGGATTTTTACCAAAATCTTACCAGGCCATCCCTATATCACTCTTAATTTTTGACCAAAATTTCAAGTCAATCGTCTAAGTAAATAGTACTGAAACGTAAAGATCTGAAAAAATCTCGGAGGGTGATTTTTTCACGATTACTTCCTTTTTAGAAGGGAAGCAAAAAATACACACAGATCGAATTGAGAACCTCCTATTTTTTTTTTTGAAGTCTTTTAAAAAAAAGACCACCAATAAAATGTGCCATAGGTAGAAACTGGTACATTTTGTGGTTGGAAAATTATTATGACCTAAATTCTGGTTACTAAATGTAAGAGAAGATTTAATATTTGTATAAAAACATTATAACTAGATTATCTTTGCACGCGAACGTGATTTGCAAATGGGAGACAATATTTCAAGAGCACGTAGAAGACGTTATTTTAGCAGAATACGATGTTTACGTATTCGTGATTTAGTATAAATTAGTCGATGTTTATAACGGAATGGAAGACTTTTATAACTTTAGATTTTATTAAGATCATCGGAAATTAATAAATTATAAATACTTGAGGAAAATAATTCAAATCAAATAGAAAATATATTTATTTGTAATATCATCAAAACAATTACAAAATAATAATTAAACAGTGGTTTTATCATATTTTATGCAAAGCTGATAGCATGACTGCTACTAGCCGATTGTGGAAGTTACTTGGTTTAAATCTTATACCAAAACATTATTAATTTATACAAATTCAAATCTGGCTACATTCTATTAGCATTACAATGTTAATCCTAACCATAAAACAATGCAAATAAACAATACCCACAAATAATACAAGCAACCAACCTATTAAGTACTTAAAAAAAATTTACCACAGTATAAAATTTAGGACTGTTTTCGATAATCCATTTCGTAATCTTGCGTTTGAAGTTTGACAATTGAATCAGGTTTTTTAAATCTAGAGGAATCAGATTAAATAATATGCAACCTATATATTCAAAACTTCTTTTTCCTATAGATTTGTTCACTTTGGGCATAATTCTATTATCATTTTTTTGAAATCTAGTGCGATAGTACGTAAATTCAGGAAATGTAAAATGATTATTTTTATTTAGGTGTAGGATTGAATTTTTGAGAAAATATTTCTGATGTCAAGTAGGTTTACCGTCCTAAATAGTTGTTCAGTGAGATATCTTATATCTAGATTAAAAATTATTTTAATTATTTTTTCCTGGGCTATTTTTAATGGGTTCAATGTACTATTATAGGCTCCTCCCCATGCGATAATTTCGTAATTCAGAAGCGATTAAACAAGAGCAAAATAGACAGTCCGTAAATTGTTCATGTTTAAAATATATTTTATGTTAAGAAAACATGATTCTTGGGATTAGACCGTGTCAAATTAGAAATACTATCCGACGTTTCGCCTTCGATTGCACGAGTCTTTTTCAGGGATCGTTACTTCACGAGATCTGTACACTGAATGAGCTCGAAGAGATTCAGGCGGGCTTTTATACCCGACTTGTGTGTTAAGATCGGTTTCCACGTGTGATGTGGACCGTAACCCGTATCTCTATTGAAATTTTTTGTATGTTTAAAGATTTCAGTAGATTCTCTAACTTTTCGTTTATAAAAACCCGGAACCGATGCTAGAACCTTGGTTTCCTTTAAATTTATGAAATGGCCAGTGTTATGTTGGTGTTCAGCTATAGCAGATTGAACAATTTGTTTCTTTTTAATACATCGTTCATGTTACTTAAGTCTAGTTGATATTGAGCGTCCTGTTTCTCCCACATACACTTCTCCACAGGAGCAAGGAATTTTATATACTCCTTCTGTTTGGAAAGGCACAAGATCTTTCGGGTATCGCAAGCTTTGTCCAATCTTCTTATGTGTATTGAAGATTGTACTTATGTTGGACCGCTGAAGTAATTGTCCTATTTTGTCTGTAGTGCCCATTAGATTCAATTTCCATTGTGAATTTAATATTATGATGTTGCTGATTAAGGTGGTCCAGAAATATGAGGAGATTATCCTGTCCATGAGGCCAAACAACAAAAGTATCATCAACATATCTAAACCAGTGATTCGGTTTTAGTGGAGCGGATGTTAGAGCAATATCCTCAAAGGCTTCCATAAAGATATTCGCTACCGCAGATGATAGAGGAGATCCCATAGCTGCCCCTGAAGATTGTTCATAAAAAGTTCCTTGAAAAATGAAATAAGTAGATGTAAGACAAGCTTCCACTAGGTCTATTAAGTTTTTACCAAGATTATTGTTATCCAGTATGTCTGATATAATTGAAATTGAGTCGTTGACAGGAACATTTGTGTATGGACAGGATAATCTCTTCATATTTCTGGACCACCTTAATCAGCAACATCATAATATCAAATTCACGATGGAAATTGAATCTAATGGAACAATTCCCTTTCTAGATGTGTGTGTTCAAAGGAAGGAAAATGGTACATTAGGACATTCTGTGTATAGAAATCCGACGCATACAAATAGATACTTAAACGTAAATTCTCATCACAATCCAGCACAAAAGAAATCAGTTATTAACTCACTAGTATTCAGAGCTATTTCGATTTCTGATCAAGATTCTTTAACATCGAAACCTTGAAACTGACCGAAGCTCTCAGAGGGAATCGCTATTGCACTGAAGATATTACGTGTTCAATTAAAAGACATAGTAAACCAACTCAGCCAAAGGAGAATGATAAAGAGCCACCATTAGGTATTGTTGTTCTTCCCTACATACATGGCACTACAGACAAAATTGGACGATTACTTCGGCGGTCCAACATACGTACAATCTTCAATACACATAAGAAGATTGAACAATGCTTGCGATACCCGAAAGATCTTGTACCTTTCCAAACAGAAGGTGTATATAAAATTCCTTGCTCCTGTGGACAGTGTATGTGGGAGAAACAGGGCGCTCAATATCAACTAGACTTAAGTAACATGAACGATGTATTAAAAAGAAACAAATTGTTCGATCTGCTGTAACTGAACACCAGCATAACACTGGCCATTTCATAAATGTAAAGGAAACCAAGGTTCTAGCATCGGTTCCGGGTTTTTATAAACGAAAAGTTAGAGAATCTATTGAAATCTTTAAACATACAAAAAATTTCAATAGAGATATGGGTTACGCTCTACATCACACGTGGAAACGTGTTCAGATCTCGTGGAGTAAAAATCCCTGAACGTCGGATAGGAATTCCAATTTGACACGGTCTAATCCCAAGAACCATGATTTCTTAATTGACCAAAGCCGTGAAAGCTTCCGTTGTATGGTATACATTTTATGTGTTTAAAAAGGTAAAACAATGATCTAAGCTTCTTGGTTAGTTGATTTATTTGGTGGTCCTATTTTAAATGTTTATCGAAAAGTATTCACAAATAGTCAATATAATCTACACTCTCAATGCTCCAGTAACTATTTTTTCTTAATGGTAAATGGACTTATATAGATCAGGGTAAACTGTTTGTCAATTTTGGCAAATTCTAACAGAGGAGATTTTTTATACATTTCTATATTGTGCTTTAAAAGCCAGACACTAGACTTATTCCGAGTATCGTAGTTATGGTAAGAACTATTAAGCCGACTAAGATATTTGTTCTTATAAAAGTAAGCCATCAGTTTTAGTAAATAAATTGAGTGGACAGTAAAAATATTATTTTTGCGGAAAGTTTCCCTACACGACGTTGAGTATGACAGACCAAAAATAATCCGAACAACTCGTTTCTGTGCCACAAATAATCTATTGATGTCGGATGACTGACCCCATTCAGCAATATTATAAGCAACTGAAAAATAAACAAAGGCATAGTAATAGGTTTTCAAGAGTTACATAATACGATTTTTGATCTTAAAAATTTGCCCATTCCAGGTTAAATGGAGACACCCAAGCAATTTATTGAGTCACGTAAAACTAAAATGACACCACATAATGTTTTGCGTACAGTTTTTATTTCCATACAGACAGTTTTCATCTGGTTAACCATTAAGTTTGTTTTTCCTACATCAGTAACAAAATTCTTTCAGAATAATATTAGCTTTACTCCTCAATGCAGCCATATCCGAATCCGAGACAACAACTGTGTTATCATCGGCATACAAGAATACTCTACCTTGGGAGATATATTCGGGCAAATCATTAACGAAAAGAAGAAAAATTAACGGGCCCAAAATAATACCCTGAGGTGTTCCTATATTTTGATCAAAAAAGATCAGACTTTGAACCATCATCCCTCACCGAAAATGTCCTGTTAATTTAAAAAGAAATGATCCAGTCGTTCAAGTCACTCTTTATCCCAAAACTGTTTAACTTTAAAGCGACAAAAATCTTTATCAATAGTGTCAAAAGCGCAAGCGCTTTTAGTAGACAGCCCCCAACGAAAGCCATGTTGACGATCTGAAAAAATATTATATTTAGCCAAAAAAGAATACATTCTGTTATAAACGAGTTTTTCTAAAATTTTAGAGAAGCAGCTCAATAGGGAAACAGGTCTATAGTTTTGATAGGTGTCTCCTTTCTTAAATATGGGTACGACAATGACAGTTTTAAGGCTTTCGGGAAACACTTCGGCCTCAATTGAAACATTAAACAGAATAGCCAAAATATCAACTAAACAAGCATTTTGACATGCTCGTTACAATTAGTTAAACTTAATCAAATTCTCTATTATATTTCATAAAAGTCGACATTCGAAAAGGTTTCTTTAAATAATATAAAATTTTTATTTTGTTCATAATTAAAACCTTAGACAAGGAAAGAGAGAGGACGCGTAACACCCGTTTACGGCGCTGGCGCAAATTGAAGCAGAAATTCATTAGGACGCCATTTTATGGTGCCAGACAATCGAGGTGTCACCACAGTTTCTTTTGTGGATTATTCAGCGGAAAGTGTGTTAAAAACTATAAATTTTGTGTTAGAAAAATGGTGGTTTGTTGTGCTTACAACTGTAAAAGTCGGAGTGACAGAAAGGAACCTAAAGTTACGTTTCACAGGTGAGAAATAATAAAGTAATTTCTCAATTGCATTTAAAAAACCATTTATCTCATGTTCTAAGTAGTTATTTGGTATAATATTTTAATATGATCTAACAGCTGACTGATTTCACGATACTGCGCAGTGTGGGACATAAACATGACTATTTTCATTCATTATTACCTAATTAAGTATTCATAATTGGGTTAATCTCCTCGAGTAAATGTCATTTGAGCAGTGGTGGCGTTCATATATATTTTAATAATTACGCTTATGAAAAATTGTTTATTACTATATTTTTGAACCATAATGTTTGTTTAATATTATTTTATCTAATTACTATTAGTTCTGCAATAGGAAAATTGGTTTATTTTGATAATAAAACATATTCTTTTGAAGTTTTACATAAGTTTTTTTTCAAGATTTCCTACAAATCTGGTAAGGCGAGAACTTTGGGTTCAGAATCTGAAACTTGCAGACTGGTCTCCAACAAAGAATCACAGACTTTGTTCCAAGCATTTTGAAAAAAAATTCTTTTATCGCATTGGCGAAAGAAATTGTCTTTTGGATGAAGCCGTACCGACAATATTTCCAGAACTGCCCAAATATATGCAACCAAAAAAGGTAAAGTATAGTTTTTGTAACTATCCAAATAACATTGTTTGATTAGTAGAAGTAATTGCTATATTTTTTTACTTTATTATATAATTTATAAGGTATTTAATATAATATTTATTGTTATTTACTATTACTATAGTTAATTTCTCTTTAATGGTAGGCAAAATTTAATAATTGTTCATGTTTAAACAGTTACACAGTAATACCTCTCTGATATGGAAATTGGAGTATATTTGATTGATAAAACAATATATATGCCTTTAAACCCCAATTTCTAAACCATCTAGTTATTTATGCCAAAAGTGATATATAAAGTATGCTAATTACAAATCATAACTATTTATAAATGTTCAAGATATAAACCTATTATAAACCAAATGTTGAGTTAAAGTGGCACAAAAAACTACTATAACATTTATATAACACACATTTTTTAAAGAAATATTAGTGAGACTTGATTACCATTTTATATATTTTGGTTGGAAAAAATGTTACTAATTGGTGTACTGCATATTATTTGACTGTACAGTACTAAAAATTTAACAAATCAAATTGTTGCAGACAACAAAGAGATCTCATGAACAAAATATTCAGAATACTGCCTCCACATCAGCAGTAGCTTCTACATCAAGTAGTACCCTGGAAGATATCCATCCAGAGACTCCTAGGAAAAAAAAACTACGTCAACAGCTATTTAGGGAAAGGGTAAAAAGTCAGCAAAAAACAAAGAAGATAAAAATCTTGTCGCAGAAAGTACGAAGGTATAAAAAGAAGGTTTTGTCATTGAAGCAAATCATAAAACATTTAGCTAGTAAAAATTTGATAAGCTCAGAAAATTCTCTATTACTTTCCAACATGTCTGGAATAACCAATGAACTGCAAAAACGTAAATTGAAAAAAAATGCTAAATATTCTCCAGAATTAAGAAAGTTTGCAATAACGGTCAGTTTTTTTTCACCTAAAGCTTATGATTACATTCGAAAAGTTTTTGATACTTGTTTACCCCATAGGAGTACCATAGGAAAGTGGTTTAAAAATATAAACGCGGAACCAGGTTTTACCAAAGAGTGTTTTGACACTTTAAGAAAATATGTCCAAATATCTGATAGACCTACTCTCATTGCACTTGTTATTGACGAAATTTCAATTCGAAAACAAGTGGAATGGGATGGGAGAAAGTTTCATGGATATGTTTACTATGGGGTAGACTTGGACGATGATCAAAATGCAGTAGCAAAAGAAGCTTTTGTTTTAATGGCTGTTTGCATAAATGGTACATGGAAAATACCAGTAGGGTATTTTTTTGTAGACGGGTTAACTGGCATGCAAAAAAGTTCCCTTGTGTCTCAATGCATAGAATTAATTAAAGAAACTGGTGCCCATGTATTATCATTAACTTTTGACGGTGCTCCTTCGAATGTCGCAATGGCAAATCTTTTAGGCTGTGTCACAGAACTGCAAAATATGAAAACATATTTTACAATTCGTAACAGCAATATTTTTGTTTTTTATGATCCATGTCATATGCTTAAACTAGTTAGAAATACATTCGGAGAGAGCAAACAATTAGTAGATGGTCAGGGGAATTTAATTAAGTGGGAGTACATAGAAAAATTAGAAAATTTACAACAATCTGAAGGACTTCATTTAGGGAACAAACTTAGAAAAGCCCACATCAAGTTTTTTAAGCAAAAAATGAAAGTTAGATTAGCTGTCCAATTATTAAGCGAATCAGTAGCAGATGCTCTAACTTTTTGTGAGGAAACTTTAGGCCTTGAAGAATTTCGTGGTTGTAAGGCTACAGTCAATTTTATTAAAATGTTAAATAATATTTTTGATATATTAAACAGCCGAACCCTTGCTGCACCAAGATATAAAAAACCCATTTTTAACAAAAATATATTCCAAACTAGGAAGTTTATTTCTGAAGCAATTGATTATATTTCAACATTAAAATTTACAAACAATCAATTACTAATACATTCCAAAAGGAAAATGGGCTTTCTAGGTTTTATAATATCTTTAAAAAGTGCCTTGCTGATGTATGATGAAGCAATTTCAAAAAATTATCTTGTTTACCTTCCATGTTATAAAATTAGTCAAGACCATCTTGAACTATTTTTTTCATCCATAAGATCAAGGGGTGGTTGAAATAATAATCCTACCTGTAGACAATTTACGGCTGCTTACAAATGACTTTTAGTCCGAGCAGAAATTCGTGAAGGGGGAATGGGGAAATTGTATTCCCTTAGATGACATACCTATACTAGTGGGATCAAGCAGGTTTGAAAAACCAGAACTCAATATTGCACCACCTGATTTTCTCCCAGAGGTATCTGAAAAGTATCCAATGTTGCAAAGCATTTGGGAAGATCATGAATATATAATGAATACCCATGTAATTAGTAAATTTTCAAAAGAAATTATAATTTATATAGCGGGTTTTGTATCACGTAGGTTACAATCATTAATTAAATGTGAAATGTGCATACAATCTTTAATTGGGGAAAAAGAAAATTATTTAAACTCCTTAATTTCCCAAAAAAATCGAGGTGGATTAACATATCCCTCTAAAGACGTAATAGAAATTTGTAAATTAAGCGAACATTTTTTGCGAATTTATGAGCAGGATATCAAAAAGAAGAATTTTTTAAGTATCTTAAAAAGCAAAATTATGTTTAGCTGCATACAATCAAATTATTTTAATTATTTAAAAGAACATGCATCAGAAGGTACTACAAACCACTTATATTTTTTGATGGAATCTATCATTTTACGGTATTTAAATATTCGTTTGCATTTTATAAGTAAAGGGCAATCTGAAGTAGTAGATCCCATCAGAAGTCAATATACCAAGCTAATTTTGTTTAAGGGACAATAACATTTATTGTATTGGTTTAGCTTTAGTATTTATAATAATGTATATAATTTTTTTAGTTTTAAGTTTTTTGTAATTGTATTTAGTATGTAGAAACCCTGTAAAATATTTCAGCTATATGAAATAAAATATAACGTAATTAAATTATATACCTAGTTTTATTTCAGTATTAAGAAGGTCCATAAATACATAAAAAGCAGAATAGCGAAATACTAATTTTTCCAAGATAATTTACATTACAAAAATTTAAAGCTAACAGGCGCTCGGTAAAAGTTTAAGCAGATTTTAATTTTGCACATGGTTTTCATTTTGATAGAAAATAAATTGCATTTTCGTCTAAAGTCCTCTTACTTATCACCTCTTTTCATATATGCGTCGGTGAACCAAAACGCTAAATAAGTTACATCACAAAAAATGTACATTTATTTCTAATATCAATCATGTGATACGCCACTGAGCAAACATGCGTGGTGCCAGTTGGCCTTCAGTAAAACAGCTGGCGTTATCCGTCCCCTCTCTTTCCTTGTCTAAGATTAAAACATTAAATTGCATTCAACATGGAAACAAATTTAGTCCTACCCTGGCGAGAGCAGTCTGATTTCTAGATGCGACGAATTTCGGCAACCCGGAATGCATGTGTATTTGGTTGGTCGAGTCGTATAATTGAGATTTTAGCCTGTTTATGAGGTCACAGTTTTTTATGAATCTATGTCAATAAAACCAATTGAAGTGACAAAGGCGTCCTCTTTTCTTAACTTGAATCTGTAGAGGTCAGACCTTGTGTTCCTGAAATAAGCTGTCGTAAGACAAACGTTTGGAAGTAATGTGATTTTTTTTGCATACAGCATGTGCTGGATTTAAATTTCAAAGTTTGTGTACCTTAAATGTGATTTAAGTAGCAAGAGACCGACCTATAAGAAAGCTAGACTATCAGGCTTTCATTCTTTCACTTTTTCCTACTTTCTTTAATTCTTTCTCTATTTTTCACCCCTTCTTGGATTTTTATGATAACCATCTTTTGAACAACCTATAAAATGTGAAATTTGGATTCAGAGAAAGGCAGCACTAAGGCAGCTTAGCAGTATTTTGGTGGAGACTCCTGTCCATTCCTGGAATCTGTGATCCATTTTGCGGTGGAGGATTCTGCCTGCAGATATAAGTGTCGGATTGGGAATTTTAGTTGGGAACACTCCGTGGTAATTGACCACTTTGCTGTAAAGCGTTTTGGAGGCTCTAACTGCGGACTCTCTGGAATATCCAATTTTAATTGCAAGCTAAGTACCTTTTGTTATATATTGTTGCCTTTTGTTGTGATTCTGAAACGTTGAAATTCCAACATTTTTCGCTTTTGTAATATATTTTTTGGCTTATATTTAGATTATATATGTAACATATTTTTGCATTTTTCTTCAAAATTCAAGCAATATTATACCTGTAAAATTATATTTTGCAAAATATTTTGAAATTCGGAAAAAATAAGTAAATTTCCAGATTTTGTAAAGCTATTTATCTTTAGGTCTAAATTTGTTATATCTTTATTACCTCTACTATATTTTAAGTACTCTGTATAATAGTTTTCTAAAGCACATTGCATAATTATTAACTATAAGGTCCTTTGAAAATTGAAATATTTATCGTCCAAATTAAATTTAAATTTGTCATTTTGGTAAAAATAGTTTAACATTAAGTATAAAAAAATAAACTCTTGATTGAGTGATAATTTTTAGGCCTAACAAGCATAATTTTGAGAATTTGTTTAAAATCAGTCAAAAGTCAATTATTAATTTTATACTTGTTAGTTATAATTTTCTCTTTAGCTAGCTAAACATTTGAAATTTATGTTTAAACTTTGATACAAGATTATAGATATCTTATTTTTATCTTGCCATCGAAAAACGAGCTTGATTATTGTACTGATTGCCAAAAAGGTGAATGTCTTATAATTCAGTTTTTGTTATTTAGTAGTCCATAGTAAGATATTTTTGTGTGATTAATTATCTTCATTTCTCGAATACCTTTATTAAATTTACCTACCTATTTACTTAAAAATCTAGTACTCACCTTTATACATTTAATTTTTTAAACACAAGTTAAAATTAAATATAAATATAAATAAAGTTTCTCTAAAGTGCATTGTTTTTCTGATTACTGTTGCTTATTGACTAATAAAAATGAGTGTTCTTATATTAATATTTCTATCTGGTTCATTTTATTTGGGGGCTTTTCAGTTATTCGATATCATTTGCACAGCATTGTTTGTTCTAAAATTCATTAAAACAAATTTAAATATTTTATAAATATACTTTGTTTACATTTTCTTCTCCAACACAAATTTATTACAGATTCTCTAGAATGCCTTGATGTGACGGTAATTGGGCTCATCGACTAATAGAAATTGGTGTTATTATGTAATGATTTCTATATTTCAAGTAGATTGTATTTGCGGGCTTATAGTTACTTCATTGTCAATTGCAAGATATTTTAAAATTTAAATATATATTAATTCTTAATTTATTTGCAATAATAATTAATTTGCCCTAATAATTTTATCTCTCATCTCTATCTTAATACTAAAATTAATTTTCAGTAATAAAATTTTTTGATCTTAATAAAATATTTAACATATATTTTAATTACGATTCCTTACATTTTGTTTAAGACTTATACATATCATTTTAAAACACCTACAGTTATTTTCTTATTATATGGCTTTCAGACATATGTAAGGGTAACTGCTGTTCCTATATTGTACCTTACTTTGTCCAGGGCTTATCATTTTTAGTTACATTTATTTCATTGTTGCTCTATTTTGATTATAAGGTATATTTGATTAATGTAACTACTAATGTAGATCATTACTGGTGATATTATTTTTTCGTATATATTGAATTTTAAATCATCTTATTTTTTAATTAAACTTTTCTAAATTTCAATTTTGAGCATCACATGGACTACTAAGTTTTCTAATTTTACTTTATGACTTACCTTTTAGTGCATCTGCAAAGGTAAAGCAGATTTTATTTATGCCTGTCTATTTCTGTAAAAATAAAGCAGATTGGTTATGCCAATATAGGGCAGATGGTATTTAGATTTAGATATCTTCTAAAAAAGGAAGAATTTAAAATAAATTATTGAAGTACATTTCTAGTGTTTTCCTTATTAGATGGATTAAGTTTATATATATATATATATATATATATATATATATATATATAAAATATATATATATATAATATATATATATATATATATATATATATATATATATATATATATATATATATATATATATATTTACAGGGTTATTCACGCAACCCGTTCATTAAAAGTTTTTGATGATGCCATTTAGATAAAAATTTCAGATTTTGGGATTAAGGCAAGGTCAAGGGGTACTTCTTTCTTGAAATATTTTCAACTTCCTGTCACTTCCGGTTTAACCGGAAGTTGGTATCAACTTGCTTATTTTAAATGGAACACCCTGTATTTTATGATATTTTTGGATTCTACGGAGAATTTTAATGCTATTTTATGTAGCATGTCCTATACCTAGGTTCAAGCGTTCTTAAGATATTTGACCTTGAACCGAAAATGAGCCTTCGGGGTACCAAATTTTAAAATCTCATATTTTTGTAAGTTTTGAAGATATAATCTTCATATTTTGCAGACGATCGGTAAATAATCTTAGGTTTCTATTTTTTTTTATTGAATTTGTCTATTTTTATACAGGGTGTCCTAAATTCAGCGGCAAACATTACATTTTTAAAGTCCGTTTTTTTTATAACTTTATGCACTATCAAATGTAGAATTTCATTTTCTATCGAACTGTATTATACCTATTCGTAACCATTTTCGAAATAATTGGGTTTTATAAAAATATCGTATGTATTTGCTTAAATGTTTATCAAATGAAAAACAATTGAGTTCCAATATCCGATATATGATTTTCGTTATTTATCGAAAGCTGTCAGTGTAAATCTTTAAATCGAAATGGAAGAATACTCAAACGCTGATTTTCTCAATCTGTTTTATATTCATGGAGAATGTTATACAATTTTGGAGAGAACGTGTCGTGTGTTTAATGAACGCCACCCTGATTTGCCGCCAATGAACAAGTCAAAATTTAAGGGGATTGAAACGAACTTTTTGCGTTTTGGCAAGGTTAAAGTTACAAAAAATGTTCCAAAACCAGTGATAAATGCCGAGGATAACGTAATAAACACATTAGCTTATTTCCACGCAAACCCGCAAAGTTCAATACAGTCTACAGAAAACGATTTGGGAATTTCTTCTTCATCTGTCCAAAGAATTTTGAGCGAACATCATATGCACCCTTACTCCTTCCAAAACGTGCAAGCCTTGAGACTTGGTGATGACGTCCGAGGCGAATGAAACGAACATTTTCTAGAGAAGGAATAACAAATAGAAGAAACGATTTGAAACTTTTAATGTTTTCGGTATAGTATTAAATGATCAGGTGCGGTAAAATTTAAACAATAAGTATTTGGAAAAGAGGGACGGTTTCTGAATTTATAGAAGAAATTCCTATGGTGAGCTGCAAAATTATTGGTATCAATTAGATGGGGCACCAGCACATAATTTCGCTGCAGTTTATTCCAATTATCTCGAATTTTTGAAGAACTGGATTGGTCCCAAAGATGGCCCCGTGATCGCCTGATTTAACACCCCTAGACTTTTATTTATGGATATTTATCAAAGGTAAAGTCTATGCTTCCCCAGTAAATAGCCAACAAGATTTACTGGACAGGATACGAACAGCTTTTGCCGAATTAAAAAACGGAAAAATTCAACGGGCCACAGCAACTGTACAAAGAATAATTGAAATGTGTCTTCAAATGAACAGACAGCATATAGAACATTTGTTATAATTCAATTTTATTATTTAATTTATTTATTGTTGATTGTTAGATTGCTATAATTTTTAAGTTCACTAAAAAGGTTTAGAACAGTTTCGAACTTAGTAGATATGGTTAAACATAATGTAAACAATTTATTACATTTTTTATAACTTTAACTTTTCCGAAACGAAAAAATTTCGTTTCAATCCTCTTTAATTTTCTCTTCTTTATTGGCGATAAATGAGGACGTTTTTCATTAAAAACATGGCACGTTCTATCCAATATTTTGTAATATTCTCCGGGAATATAAAATAAATTAAGAATATCAGCTTTTGAGTGTTATTTTATTTTAATTTAAAAGTTTCAAAACCGCACAACAATTGTGACTATGGGAAGGTGTAAGCATTTGCAAATACATAATAGTTTAATAAAAACCTGATTATTTCGAAAAACGAAAGGTATAGGGAACCTTAATACAGTTTGAAAATTAAATTCTACATTTGATAGTGCTTAGGGTGTCCCATTTATAAAAGTAGACAAATTCAATAAAAAAAAATAGAAACCTAAGATTATTTAATCCCAAAATACAAAAATATGAAATTATTTATCTATGCTAATGGCATCATCAAAAACTTTTAATGATACCAATTCCGGTTAAACCGAAAGTGACAGGAAGTTGAAAATATTTCAGAAAAGAAGTACCCCTTGACCTTACCTTAATCCCAAAATTTGAAATTTTTATCTAAATGGCATCATCAAAAACTTTTAATGAATATAATATATATATATATATATATATATATATATATATATATATATATATATATATATATCTTTTTTTATACCTCTTATCTTCTATCTTTTGGTCATCTAGACCTGGCGCCCATTTTAAAATCTTTATCTAAAATATCGAACTCACACCCCTTGTGCCTCCGCATTAGCATTATACTGAGCAGCTAGAGGCAAACTAAAGAAATAAAATATTGTTTATAAAACTTAAGAACTTTTAACTAATAATAACAAAATAAAACACAAATAAAAAACAATTAAACTTTTATTTCAAAACGTCGAATTTGGGACATGCTTTTTAGTCAAAGTACAATTGTGATATAAGTTTCCATCAAAATGATTGTTAAGTTTTTCCTCTATCGCCAAGGAGAGATAACTTCCTTTACTTAATTTATTATAATGTGGATCAGAGATTTCTTTTATTTTTTGGTACTATTTTTGTCTTGAATATTGTTAACAATATTCCATGACATTTTTATTTTATTCCTGGAATTGGCGATTAAAATATCATAATAAAGTTGTTTTTCTATCTGAATTTTTTTGTTTAAGTGTTTTTTCAATGGTATTCAATTTTTTGATGTTATTTCAACCAGTTGAGCCTTCTAAATTCCTTTAATTCGTTATATAGTCCCTGTGACAAGGTAATTTTTTTGTTTTAATCTATAATTTTTATAAATTAGATGTTGCATGGGTTAGTATTTCATAAAAAATATTAATACATTGGATAAAATCCTCACTGGGAGGTCTATATAAATCAAAAACGCCAATTCTATTGTCCAGTTTAATACATAATCATTCTAGAATTGTTTCGGCAGAAAGGGTACTTATTAATAAAAAATTAACTGCCCTTGAAACTAAATATTTTTTTAAGTTTATGACTGAACCACCGTGTTCATTTATAATGTCCTTTGAAAATTGTTGAGAAAACAAATCCAACAAGTTAACTTTATTTGACAAACATTGTATATTTATGTGAGCTATTTTAAAGTCAAAAACATTTCCCTTGTCAATTCATGATTGTTCTAAAGATACATGAGAATTTTCCTCTAGATTTCCTCCAGACCCCCTTGGGACAGATGTGGGTATAAAAAGAATTTCTATCTTGTTGAATTGAAATAATTTCAATAAGTAGTTTTTTATTATTGACACATACCGCCTTTTTGTTAGGTCATATTGAATTCATACCCGTTTATCTCATTTTCACATTTAATTTTTCTGCAAAGTCAATTGAACAAGATTTTTTATGTCGACTTTTTAAATATTTTATTAGGCCGCTAAACTTTTTAATACATTTCGGCAGTGGTGGCTCGTGGTGAACTATATTGGTAGGTCAATAACAAATTTAAAAATAGGCATACTTAAAATAAAAATAAATATCTTAGCTCTAAATTCAGCTTTAAATTCCCTTGAACTTTTGGATACATTTTCATTAAAATCTCTAGTGGATTTTTTATAAGCTGTGTCTAGCTGAGGGCGAATATCAACACTTCCGACCGCAGCATAGTTCACCGAACATTTCATGTGATCTGCAGAAAACGCATGTTTTTTTAGTTTTTCTTTTAAGTGTTTTAAGTCTTTAACACCGGTTTTGCTCCATAATGAGTCCGACGAGTCCTTAGAAAACAACAAACAAACATAACAGCAAAATGAGTTAGAGACTTCACAACCACATATCCAGTTAGTTAAATCGTACATACTTTTGCGACAGTTTCGATGAACCTGTTGTCTTTACTGGTTTGTCGTATACTAAGTTCTGGCAAATTGCGACCACTTACCTTAAATTCGGTTATTTTCTCAAAATTAAGTTCGTTAGCACTCTAGTTGTTTAATTTTTTGCACTACCGACATTTTATTTCATCTACATTCACAACTCAAAGATAGACCACCTTGAAATTGGTTGTTTTTGCAAAATTAAGTTTGGAAGCATTTTTTGTTTATTTTTTTGCACTAGTCACTACCAACATTTTATTTCCTGTATATTTCCAACTCACACTCAGGATCATAGAAATAAAAAAATATATATTACAAAAAACAGTATATAAATCAATTTTCATCGATTAAAAACATCCGAAACAATATTGAGTTAGAATATCGACCGCGCGACCTCAAAACAAGTGACAGATCGATCGAATTATGAGAAGAGACCGGCTGATTCATATTCCATTTGCTATCACGTTCGGCTACCGCTCGATAGCTGTGAAATCTTCGGGTACTTTCGTCAAGCTTTAAGGTAATCAGGGCAATTCGGACTGCCCCGCTTAGCTTAGTATAGCGTTTTTTAATAAGCCTAAGGATCGCATCGAGACCATTCGAACCGCCCCACGCGTCTAATAGTGTAGCGTATTTAACTTTTCCCAAGCTTCGCGTTTTATTACAACTATTAGGAGGGACGGTCAAACGAATAATTTATTTTCTGAAGTATTTTTGGGAGGTCATTGACCAAACGACCCTATAGAAGACCTGCCAGTGAATTTCAGAATCTTAGTTATTTTATAACACTCTGTACAAGACAGTTGCGATGGTGTCCTGAGGCTGTCCTTATCAGGCTGCATAGTTCAGGTATTGATGAAACAAAAGTCGAAAATCGAAACTTAAAATCTTCATTCGTATTGAAAATACATTTTAATTTTTCAGTAAAAATTTCCTTGTGCAGTTCGAAGTTCCAGCAGTTTAGATTAATTCAATATAAAATGTCTGAAACATCATAGTCGAGTTACTATTTTGAATTTCTTTACATACAAAAGCATCAAATGTTGCGCATGAAATCGGCAAAAACCATTCTCGAATTTGATCCAAGAATAAATAAACAGTATTTGAATTAAGAAATCATGGTTCTTGGGATTAGACCGTGTCAAATTGGAATTACTATCCGACGTTTCGCCTTCGATTGCACGAGGCATCTTCAGGGATCTTTAGTTCACGAGATCTGAACACTGAATGAGCTCGAAGAGATTCAGGCGGGCTTATATACCCGACTTGTGCTCGCCGAACCGAGACCCTGTGTTAAGATCGGTTTCCACGTGCGATGTAGACCGTAACCCGTGTCTCTATTGAAATTTTTTGTATGTTTAAATATTTCAATAGATTCTCTAACTTTTCGTTTATAAAAACCTGGAACCGATGCTAGAACCTTGGTTTTCTTTACATTTATGAAATGCCAGTATTATGCTGGTGTTCAGCTACAGCAGATTGAACAATTTGTTCCTTTTTAATACATCGTTCATGTTCCTTAAGTCTAGTCGATATTGAGCGTCCTGTTTCTCCCACATACACTTCTCCACAGGAGCAAGGAATTTTATATACTCCTTCTGTTTGGAAAGGTACAAGATCTTTCGGGGATCGCAAGCATTGTCCAATCTTCTTATGTGTATTGAAGATTGTACGTGTGTTGGACCGCCGAAGTAATCGTCCTATTTTGTCTGTAGTGCCATGTATGTAGGGAAAAACAACACTACCTAATGGTGGCTCTTTATCATTCTCCTTTGGCGGAGTTGGTTTACTATGTCTTTTAATTGAACGCGTAATATCTTCAGTGCAATAGCCATTCCCTCTGAGAGGTTCGGTCAGTTTTGATGTTTCCGATGTTAAAGAATCTTGATCAGAAATCGAAATAGCTCTGAATACTAGTGAGTTAATAACCGATTTCTTTTGTGCTGGATGGTGATGAGAATTTGCGTTTAAGTATCTATTTGTATGCGTCGGTTTTCTATACACAGAATGTCCTAATGTCCCATTTTCCTTCCTTTGAACACATCTAGAAAGGGAATTGTTCGATTAGATTCAATTTCCATCGTGAATTTGATATTATGATGTTGCTGACTAAGGTGGTCCAGAAATATGAGGAGATTATCCTGTCCATGAGGCCAAACGACAGAAGTATCATCTACATATCTCAACCAGTGCTTCGGTTTTAGTGGATCCGTTCTATGTCAGTATTTGAAGTATATAAATCGCTCAACTCTAATTAGAAAAACTGCATCTGTAAATACGTTTTATTTTAAACCACTCTAACTAGGGCAACTCGGTATAAAAGAGAGATATTTTCTAAAATGTCGTTTAGTCGCTTTCCTCTTACATAAAAGCTTGAAAATCTGAAACGAATTTAAAATCCCTTTAAATCCTTAGGTTCTCAATATCCGCAGAAAACGTGTGGCAACTGAAACAGTCTATACATATTAAGCAACCTAATAAAAGTTCAATTGTTAATCAATCTATGTTAAAAATGCACAGTACGAGCTTGGTTCATTGCTAATAACATTGTAACTTAAACCATTTTTCTCGTACCAGATTTTTTTAAAATTAATTTGAATATCGTGTAGTAAAGAAAATGCTAAACATATCTTTATATGTCTGAATGTTGTATACATTAGAATCTTCTGAATAGAATTTACTAGCTGGACTTTCGTGGGCTGTAAATTATTCACAAAGTTTCGATCAGCGATGCATGTCCCATCATTATCAGTTTTATTGTACAGGGTCATCATTTATATTTCGCCACCCATTTTCAAGGTTTATTTTTGTAGACGGAAAAAAATAATAAATACAAAAGTGGTATGGATTCCAGGGAACTTCCTAGAAAAAATATCTTTGGGTATACAGGATGAATTAGAAACTAGTAGCGTAGGTACCAAATTTTGTTTTTTTTTAAATGAAATGTCCTTTGTATTTTTGATTTTTTAGATTCTGATTATTATTCCCTTGTCAAAAATGTGTCATATGTCTTTACTTGGATCAGTCGTTATTGAGATATTCGAATTTAAAATTCACTCTTATCCTAGTTAATTTACGTGAAAACGTGTCTTCTAAGGCCTCTTGCTGGTAAAGTGCAAAGAAAACCGGGCGGATTCAATCGGTTTAGGAAGTTGGGCCAAGAAATCTCTTTAAACCAGTGGTGTTCCGTCGTTCTTTAAATAATATGGCACATCTTTTTGACTATACGCACTTCAGATAATTAAAAAATGTAACTATGCTTAATGAACCTTTATCTGTCTTTCTGTTTTCTTTCGTGTACCGCACTTCCATATCTCTTTTGTGTTGCAAAAACGGCGAACTTTCGAATTTTAAAATGATTTAATTTTGATTTTTCTTTATCGATTTACCTATAAACATATTTTTTCTTGAGTTCTGTCATTAACGGTTCCCGGGCTACTGCCTACGTCCACTATTATTGGACCACCCAGTATAGTGATACACGATTTACAAGTCCAGATTTTACAAGGGCAGCCAGCATCAGATCCAGTGAACGAGATTTATCAAAATTTTAATTTATGCAGTTCGACTTTGGGCTACTCGGGTATGCCAAGAGTGGCCGTCTGCCTGTGTCATATTACTTTATACAGGGACCGCCATTGTGAAGTACTATACATGGCGTTTCCTAATTACGTGCTGATGTTAAAGGAGGTGTTTTTATGTCCTAAAAGTCTTAACTTTTGAGATACAGGATGGTAAAGTTTAAAAAGAAAACATTTTTTTTCATCCCAATTCTGATGCTATTGTATATAACTGTATGAAACGGATTACCCAGGTTAATTACATATGCACGCCACCGGTATGAATTTCAAAAATTGATTGTTTATAAAAAATGCCCTTTTATGCATGAAAGACGTGTATCAAATTTCACACAGTTATTTATCTACAATAGCATCAGAATCAGGATTAAAAAAAATGTTTTTATAAAACCCTGTATCTCCAAAGTTAAGGCTTTTAAGTTCATATTAAAATTTTTTCTTAAAAAGGTTCCAAGAATCACCCCCCTTTAACATTAGCACGCAATTAGGAAACGCCCTGTATAGTACTTCACAATGACGCCCCCTGTACAAAGTAATATGACAGACGGAGACAAACGGTCACTTTTGGCATGTTCGAAAGTCGAACTGCATAAGTTAAAATTTTGTTAAATCTTGTTCCCTGGAATCAGTGCTGGCTCCCCTACTATAACTACATTGATGTGTTAGTTTTGGAAAAATATGAGTTCTGTAGTTTTTCAAATATTAATTGCAATATTAGATATTTTCTGACACCCAGTATTGAACAGAAAATTAATTATTTTGAAGCAGTTTATTGGCAGCTACTTTATGAACAATTTTACAAAATATATGAAAAAAATCTAAGCCATTTTTGAGGTTGACGGCTGGGATTCTAATCGTTCGATTCCTTCTAAATCGTTGTCTTCCTCTGAAAATGATGAGGTTTCGTCGTTACTACTTGAAGATCCCAGTGTGATAACTAAATCATTAATAACCGTTTCAATTTTGCCATCTACTTCCCAGTATTTATCTTCAATAGAACGAACATGTTTAACATACGATTTCCAATTTTCAGCCGATACTGAGTCAATCGCTTCTAATATTATTTTATTTAAATCTTTAATTGAAAGTTCACCAGTGTTGCGCTCTCGAATATATTTTTTTACTCCTGCCCATGCAAGTTCAATAGGGTTGAGGTCGCACATGTATGGAGGCAGCCTTTAAGGTGTATGACCGAGGTTACGTAAAAGACCGTCAATTTTATAATTTTTTTCTCTAGGCTTATTGGCTGACATTACTTCATATAATTGATATTTTCTCTATGTTGGATCACATACAAGATTGTTCGATTTAAGCCACGATATCATATGAGCTTTTGTATAGTGTTTAGTTGACACTTTATCTTCTACGTGAGAATGATAAGACGCGTTATTCATTACCACGACTAATTTGGGAGGAATTTTAGTTAGAAGCTTCTCGAGTAACCACTTTTGAAAATTATCTCTATTCATCTGTTCATGATAGTCTCCAGTTGTTAGTCCCGAGCGAAAAACTTAAGCAGCAGCTGGAGCAAATCCGGCTTCTGAACCAGCATGAACTATAATAAAGCGACTACTAGAGCGGATTCCCTGAACAACACCTGTAACACTTTCACTTTGCCAGCATTTGTTCACTATCATATCATTATCTACCCAAGTTTCGTCTAGATACACAATATTGCGTCCTTCTTGCTTATATTGCCTTACAGTTGATGGATATTTCACCCACCAGTGAAAAATATTTGGTCTCTCAATGAGCAATTTTCGTTTATTTTGGCACTTGCGCCAAACAAAACCATTTAATTGTAAAAGCCGATTTAAGGTTTTATACCCGTACGGAAAATCTATTTTGTTCTTTACAGCACGAAGTAGGGGTTTGCAAGTCGGAACCTTCTTCAAGTTTATATAGATATCCTCTATTGTTCGTCGAATTACTTGAAAATCACCATCGTCAATTTTATCTTTGTCGTTTATTGAGGTCTTTTTTTAACAGGAGATTTTAAAGGTGAAGTAGAACATGAGCGATCATTATGTTCTCTTTGAATTTTTCTTACACTACTTTCCGAAAGAGCAGTGTTAAATGCAGCGCGTTCTGTTCGATTTTGAATTGGAATAGTCAAACTATTATTTTCAGCTTCTCTAGTACAGGCCTCTATAACGCTCGCAATAACTTCACGTGCACCGCTTCGAATTGTTTTTCATCTTTTGCTCGCCATCGTTACTTCGAAATAATAATTCAAATTAAACGCAACGCATTTATATAGAAATGAAAACAAATGCTCGAAACGTATAGGCGCCACTGGAAATGGCTAGAACCTTCTAGCGACAAGTGCATGGAGAGTCTAGGCACATCCCAATTACAAGCGGACCAGTGCGAAATTTATTAAATCCTCGATTAATTTTCCGTACCTCTCAGCTGGCGCACTTTGCAGGTGAAGCCGCAAACTATTACAACAAATAAAATAACATAAAATTTGTTTGAGTACACAAATTTTACTTTTCCGCTTGCTTAAGACTATGAACCTTTATTTTAAGGACCGCCCGGTTTCCTTTCGTGTCCCGCACTTTACTGTTATTGTCAGATTGTCACTATCATTTAACTCTGTTAGTCTTGCCCAACAAAATGGGCTATTACATTGAAGACAAATTAAACATAATACGCTTATATTATGTCAATAATAGAAACCCTACTCACACTCAAAATAAGTATCATAGGCAATTTAAGACATACAGGGTAACACATTTCGCGACTTAATAGCTCGAAAAGTGATATCGAAATGCGGTGTTCACCTAATGGCTTAGATTTGCCCGGAGTTTTTTCTTGTCAATATTGCCAAATTTTCCCATTTATCCTAGGATCGTATAGAAAAACCTATTTTTTGGGACTAAATTACTGTCTTATTTTAAATGGGACACCCTATATATTTTTATGGTCTTGGATAGCCTGACACTTCTTCTTTTCAAAAATACATGGTTTGGGAATATTTATTTTAAGTTCTTAGATTTTAAAATTAACTTTGTAAATTCTTGCTTTGAACCTAATTTCAAATTTCTTTATTGCTACAAAGACAATTTAGTAAAATAACAAAAGGTAAAAGTTTTATTTTCGTAAAGATAACTAAAAACTATAACAATTGTTGTATGTGACCGCCATCAACTTCCACACACTTAGTCAATCTATAGAGAAAATTTCCATGTGAGTTTTGAAACACTTCCTGTGGAATTAATTCTAAAACATTTCTTATGTTAATTTTAAGTTCTTCCAAATTTCGTGGTAGAGGATTGTAGCACGCTTCCTTCACATAACCCCATAAGTCTGGGCTCGTTAGATCTGGGGAATATGGAGCCTACGGTATAGGACCTCCCCTGCCTATCCACCTGTTTGGAAAAACTCGATCTAATGAATTTCTCGCAATGTTTGTTGCGGATAAACGAAGATGGTACTGACTTCAAAAGAGTTGCACAGTCTGGCAACTCCAAAAGCACTCCAGCAGATATTTCATCCTCACCACATGACCTCTTGTTTTTAATATCGTGCAAGCAACTTTTGACCTCAACAAGGTCGGTTTCAAAGAAATATCCAGGCACAGAAACCATTAAAGTAAGAAAGTGGATCCACAGAAGTATTTAAATTCTGGGTAAGTTTGCCAGCAATACTGCAATAATAACTATTAAATAAGTTAGGCTCTATGTCAATTTCACACTCTTTGCGGCTAGGTTTGTTGCGTAGATCGTTAATGATAGCCCAACTTTCCCTTTGACGATTTTAGCAGCCTCAAGTCTGTTGCTGAAGTGAAGATCTTCGGCTGTTTTGATGACTTTACGGTATACATTATGGTATTTATTGCAATATGACACAAATTTTGCATCTTTGAAAAACTTTTTCAGGTAATTGGAAGTATATTTAAACAAAAAGATATAATATTTTTTTTATTAATACATATATATACACATATTAGTGCAAAGCATTCTTAAAAATATGTGTAGTTATTATGTATATCTAAATAAAAGTTATGACAAGTAGCATTCTATTATCAAGAAGTGTAAGCTACCTACCTTCAAAACAAACACGAGGACCTACAAAAAAAAACATTTAGGAAATGTTATTTATTTGGGAACTGAGGTAATAAAATTAGCAATGTAATATTTAAAAACAATTTACTTATATACTTTGACAAGTCTTCATTTTATTAATATTAATAATATTGGCAAATACATAAAGTTGACACCAATTCATAATTACTATAAATTCATTTGTTTCCAAATTTGGTTCGAATAAAGAAGATACATTCCAAAAGCAGAGGCCTCTGTAATATAATTAAAAAGTTATTATAACTAGTTTTCCTATGTTCTGATCGTAGTTATATCCTTTGCTAAATTGGCAGTATAAAATGAACCATCAAACTAAAAAATATATTCAAATTGTAATATGCCTTACGAAAAAGTCAATGCCTGGAAAAGAAATGATACACAATACAATAACTCACATTTATCGGTCAAATATTGTATGAACTTAATAAAAAAATTAGGTACTATAAGACAGATTTTCATGTATTGTTCATAGGCTTACAAGCAAAGAGCTCGAAGTCAACAGTTGACTTAGTGCTTTTTGCTTGCAAGCCTATGATATATCATATATAATTAAAAATGAAACTAACAATTTATTGCAACATCACATAATCAGTATGTTCTGTTAAGCAATTTTACCACCAAGAATCATAATTTAATAGGCAGTTTATAACAGCACAGTATTCCAGATTTTAAATATACCCAGGTAAAAATTGAGGAAAACTTGCTTCGATATTGTTTGCAGATTTTCAATTTATTTAATAACAATTTTCATTTTACACACATAAAGTACACACGTCAGTATAACTGTTAAAGCATACAGGTATATCTACTTTAATTAATTACTTACTTAATAGTTCATGTTCTATTTCAAAATAATTTGGTATAAAATGATCCATATAAACTCGGTACGATATGGTGGAAGAGCCCCTGTTTGTGAGGTCTAATTGAACATAAACATATTGATTCGTCTAGGCATGAGCTAAAGTGCCAAATTTACCTTAAAATGTAATTAATTAATCCAAAAACAAGAAAGAATTAAAATTCAAAGCACAGACACTAAACACAGTGGTGAGAGATGGAGTTTTAAGTATTTTACTTTAACTTACAAATATATAAAAAACAAATAAAAATTAATTTTAAATGATGTTAAAAAACCAAAGAATCCTAATGAAGATAATCCATATTAAATTAGTTGTATTAGTTCCCTGTTGGAGAACATAGCCTATAGACATATATAATTGATTTTTTAAGTTTTTTGATTTATTATAATGTTTAAAATTTACATTTTTTATCAAGCTTACACCTTATTTTATACTTATGAAATCAATAATAAAACATGCATTACAGTATTTGTTAAAAAATGAGCCTTACTAAATCAACACACTTTTGTAAACAGCTGATCCCAAGCTACATAAATATTGTTAGAACACATAGTCTAAATAACTAACTTTCGAATAAAGCAAAAATAAAGTAACGATATATTATAAATGTGCAAATAAACTGAAATAAACTAGACGAAATTGCCATAGGATCAATGGTAAACAACAAAATTTTTGCCCATTAATGGCGCATAATGGCTCCAGATAATCAAAACGTTAACCACTATTGTCGCCACTGTTCTCGTATAAAGCCACTGTATTAGTAGTACAGATGTGGTAGGTACTGCCTAACGAATCGTTAACGTGAACCGTTGCAATCTTACTAATCTTCTTATCTAAAGATGCCTTCCCCGTACATAAAGGTGTGGTCATAAGCTAGAGAGAATCAAACAAATAATATTTATTCTCCAAAAATCATAAACTAATCTTCATTCAATCATTACTATTTATACCTAGCTTGACTATCGAGTTTCTATCATAAAAACCAACATTCAATTAATAAATTTATATGATGTCAAATATGTACTTCGCCAAGTGCCTACAAATGTAAACAGCAATAGCAAATAGACAGCTAAACCAATTAATTAAATTAAAAAGTCAACAAAGCAAATTTGTAATATAAACTGCTGATCATTCAATATTATGGTTTTCGCTTAATTATTTTTTTTAGGAAATTGCTACAAACGCGAATTTGTATATAATATTTTTTAGTTAACAATGCAATATAAGGTTTTATTTTTGATATTTGTTATATTTTATTGTTATTTAATGACTCTAGTTCACCTAGAATAACCATTATTATGATTTTTAAATTAGAGCATTCGGATAGGTTTTAATTTTAATTTTGATAATACGCCGGATAATTGAACATTTTGAAGATATTTTATTATTTGGAGTGGGCGCCAGAGCTGTAGAATCTCGAAGAAAATAAAGAAAAAATAAACTATATAAGGTATAACAAATAGATAAATTTACGTATTAAAATACCCCAATCCTTAGAAAATAATTAGCTTTAGGCAATACGCTGTAGATATATCCAAAATTAAACAAATGAAAACGACATATTTCAATACTATAGTCGAATGCGGGCTTATCGTGCGGGTCCAAAGGTCACCAATATTATGTGTTAGGCTTGAGTAAAACCACTTATTTTCTCGAATCGTGTATTATTTAATCACTTGAACACATAAAAAAAATGTGAAAAAAGTCATAGTCAGTTCAGGACTATTACACCATGGCGGCGGACCTTCTCGTTCTGGTTTCTTTCCGGAACATCACGTGACACTCTCGGATCACGGGCTGGTGCTAACCTTGACGACACGTCTGGCGGTTTTCGGGGTTGCCACGTCGCACGTTGCCACGTATGGCTCACACATAGTTTAGAAACTGTACATACCGCCCCCCTTGAAAGGCGTTGAGAAGCGGTTTTCAACAGAATATAGTACACAATTGTCTTTAACATCTTTAAAGAGACACTAACAGAGTTTATTTTTAAACGTCGACTGGAAGTGGACACACTTTGGAGAATGAACGTTTAACAGTTCCCTTCACAGTCTTGACAAAAACCACTCTGATTTCCTTGTTGTCTCCTGGGAATACTTCGGTTATTCTTCCGACGTGCCACTGGCACGGAGCTACTCCATCCTCCTTTAACAAAACCATCATGCCGACCTTCAATGTTTGTGCCTTCGATTGCTGCCATTTGAATCTCTGTTGTAGGCTAGAAAGGTACTCATTTCGCCACCTGGACCAAAAATGCTGGGTAATTTGTTGCAGCCTTTGACACTGGGTTAAACGATTGACGGGTAGTTCAGTCAGATTACGTTGTGGCAGTGAAGTTATCCTGTGCCCAATGAGAAGGTGAGACGGGGTAAGAGGTTCGAGGTCATTAGGATTATCGGATAGAGGAGTTATAGGTCGGGAATTGAGTATGCCCTCACTTGGACAATTATAGTATATAGTTGTTCAAATGTAAGATGCGCGTCCTTTAGAATCCGTTTGAGGTGAAATTTCGCGGATTTAACTGAAGCCTCCCACAGTCCACCGAAATGGGGAGATCTTGGTGGTATAAATACCCACCTAATATTGTTTTCACGCAAATAATTTTGAATATTTTCCGAGTCATTGTCACGCTCTAGATATTTATAAATTTTTTGAAATTCGTTGGACGCAGCCCTTAAGTTGCTACCATTATCCGAATGGATTTCAGAAGGTTTCTAGAACAAAACCGTTTAAGTGCATTTAAAAAAGCGTCTAATGACATGTCACTAACTAATTCGAGATGTGTAGCCTTGCTTGCAAAACAAACAAACACACACAAGTAACATTTGACCAGCTTTCTTGAACGGGTTTTACCGTCTTTAACCAGAAATGGTCCAGCGAAATCTACACCACATATCGAAAATGGTCTGCTGTAAGTTATTCTGGAAGATGGCAAATTGCCCATCTTAGGACATGTTACCTTTGGACTTGCCTTAAAGCAAGTGATGCACTTACGTATAACACCCTTAACGGTATTTCTACCATTTAAAATCCAAAAATGACATCTTGTACTTGCGAGGGTCGCCTGAGGGCCAGCGTGCATTAAGCGCTTATGTTCAAAATCTATTATCAGTTTGGTTAAAGGACCTTTATTATAAAGTAAAAGCGGGTGCTTGTGGTCGTATGCTATGTCGGAATTTTTTAGACGACCACCAACTCTTATGAGTTCATCATCTAAAAACGGATCTAGAGACATTATTCTACTTTTTGACTTAATGCATTTTGAATTTTTAAGGTCATTAATCTCGGAAGCAAAGTCTTGAGCTTGAGAAATACGCACTAAAATTAGAAGAGAATAGTTTAATTCGTCAATAGATAAGGCACCGCTGATTTTATTGGTTTTATGGGTTGTCGTGTTTTTTATGAACCGCAGACAATAAGCTATTACACGTTTCAGTTTAGCTAAAGATGAGAATTTTTCGAGAATATCGAAATTTTTAATGGAAAGAAAAGTCAAAACTGTATTTTTCTTGAGTTCTGGAATTTCAGCGTTATCTACATTTACTGATTTAGGCCAAAAACAAGAATCTAACAATAACCAGTCCGGACCAGACCACCACATAACAGATCGTGCTAAATCGTCTGGGCTCATTCCGCGAGATATTATATCTGCGGGATTTTCATTGGATCTAACATGATTCCAATCGTCCAAATTAGTTAAAGATAAAATGCTGGAAACCCTGTTAGAAACAAATGTCTGAAGATTGTTCGGCTGAATACGTAACCACGCAAGAACGATGGTTGAATCAGTCCAGAAATAGGTGTGAGAAATATCTAGATTTAGAGCTGTCGTAACCCTTTTTGTTATTTGTGCAGCTAACAATGCCCCACATAACTCTAATCTAGGTAGAGTTATACTTTTTAATGGGGCAACGCGTGCCTTTGCACATAGCAATTGCGAAAAAAATATTGTTGTCTTTATCGCGTGAAACTAAATAGACACACGCTCCGTATGCCAATAAAGAAGAATCACAAAATGCGTGTAACGAAACTTCAATGCAATCCTTTAGGAGAACGTGTCGAGATATCTGAATTTCGTTAACTTTAAGAAGTTGTTTGTAAAACTGAATAAATAGAGTATATAAGCTTGGTGGAACAGTTTCATCCCAATCCAATTTTTGCTTCCACAGTTCTTGAAGGATTAATTTAGCACGCATTGTGATTGGGCCAATAAGTCCTAGGGGATCAAAAATTTGAGATATGATTGCTAGAATGAATCGTTTAGTAATTTTGCCTTGAGGCTGTTCAGAAATATTTAAAGAATAACTTAAATTATCTTGGTTAGGATCCCTTAACACTTAAGTCTTAACACTTTTATCGTCAGTTATAAAAAATTGCGGAAGATTTTTTGAATTATCGTTAAGTTCTAAAATTTTCTTGTTATTTGAAGTCCATTTTCGAAGTATGAACCCTGCACTAGCTAAAATTCTTGAAATTTCGGTTTTTAATTGAATTGCCTTTGACAGAGTAGAAGTTCCGAAAATTAGATCATCAACATAAAAATCTAATAAAATAATTTTACAGGCCTCCGGAAATTCATTTATGTTATCGTATGCGACTTGATGTAAAGAACGGATCGCCGAAAAAGGTGCGGAAGCAGTTCCATACGTGAGGGTGTTTAACTTATAAGTTTGAAGTTTGTCTTCAGAACTCGAACGCCAAACAACTCGCTGCAGATTTCGATCGGGTTCTGCAACATTAACCATGCGGTACATTTTTTCTATATCACCGGTAATAACGTAGTTATAGGTTCTAAAGCGCATTACTATTGATAACAAGTCGTCCTGGATAGTAGGTCCGACTTTTAGAACTTCGTTTAAAGAAATGCCGGAAGAAGTCTTTGCGGACGCGTCGAACACGACTCGTACTTTCGTAGTGGAACTATTTTGTTTAACAACGCAGTGATGAGGCATATAATAGCAAATTTGACTAGCTGACTGATCGTCTGCTTCGTCTACTAGAGACATATGCCCTAAAGAAATATATTCGTTCATGAACTCGCAATATTGCTCTTTTAGCGGCAAATTTTTATTTAATCGCCTTTCCACTGAGTAAAATCGTTTAATAGCGTTTTCTTTAGATTCGCCTAAATCTGAAATATTTTCCCTTTTAGGTAATCGAACCGTAAATCGACCATGGCTGTCACGCGTAGTATTTTGAACAAAGTGTTCCTCGCACTCTAGTTCTTCTTGAGAATATTTCGGTACAGTTGCGCATTCTTCTAATTGCCAGAATTTCTCAAGTTGCGCTTCGATAATTTTGTTAGTAGTGTTTAGATTGCAAACAGAATTTTTTGAATCGATATTTAATTGTAAGGGGCCGGAAATTACCCATCCTAGATGGGTCTTTTGTAATAATGGCTTGTTCTCACCTAATCTAATTTGACCGACACATAGTAAAGAATAGAATACACTTGCACCCAATAACATATTTATTGGTTTAGATTTGTTAAAGTCGTTATCAGCTAATTTAATATTATCGGGTATTTTTAAATTGTTAGTTTTAAAAGAAAAGTTGGGCAAATTCTCGGTTATTTTTTCAATAACTAAAAAATTTAACTCCGCGGTAAATAAATTATGAACTGACTTAATAGTAGCAGTTGTGGAATGTTTTATGTTTACTAAATTCTTACTAATGCCACTGACTGATATATTTATTTTATTTAATTCAAGATTTAATTTCTTAGCCAATACATATGTTATGTAATTTGATTCGGTTCCGGGTCGAGAATCAGGGAACATAAAAGAGGTTTATTATTTTTATCATAAACATAAACATTAGCCGTGGAGAGTAAAACATGAGAAAAATTTGTTTCATTAGCAAGGACGGTGACAACGGCCTCACTAGTTTCATTATCCTCTGTCTCACCCGCATTTTGTATTGATAGTTTAGACTGAATTGGCGATTCTGAGGATGGATTAGTTGTTTTATCGTGAGAAACGTCTTTATCTATGTGCAATAACGTGTGATGCCGGTTTTTGCACTTTTTACAGCCGTCTGACCTGCAGTCTTTAAATGTGTGGTTAGAACGTAAACAATTGGTGCATAAGTGCATCCTTTTAACTTCGGTTAGTCGTGAATTTATAGAAAGATTAAGAAATTTTGTGCAAAAATTAAGCCAATGAGTGCCCTTTCAAAAAAGACACTTAGCATTTACAGGAGAAACATGTGAAAGGGTACGAGTATTTTGCACCTTTGGATTTGAATGTTTCGTATTAAAATCTAAAGTCTCTAACATTTGACATTTTTTATTTAAAAAATAGATAAATTCTTTGCAAGTCGGTAACTGCGAAGGGTTGATGGAACATTCCCATTCGCGGCGCGTAGTATTATCTAATTTTGAGCATAATAAATATAAAAGTATAGCATTCCATGAATCAACAGGTTCGCCTAATACTTCAAGAGATCGTAGATTCTTTTGTACAGTGTCCAAAAGTTGGCGTAATCCGTCTTTCGATTCTCTGTTTAGACACGGTATTTCGAAAAGAGCTTTAATATGACTATTTATAATGATTCGTTTATTTTGGTATCTTTCACAAATTAGTTTCCAAGCAATAAAATAATTTTGATCGCTAATTTGTATAGCTTGAATAGTTTGGAGGGCTTCACCCTTTAGTGATGATTGTAAATAGTAAAACTTTTGAGTAGGGGTTAGAGTTTTGCTATCGTGTATAATAGTTTTAAATGTATCGTAAAATTGTAAAAATGTATCAAAAGAACCATCAAAAATCGGTAAATTTATTGGCGGTAATCGTACACTATGTGGATCGGCTGATGCGATTTGTAAATTTGATTGAATTTGTATATTAGGATTATTAGGTCGAGAGGGATTGGTATCTAACAGAGACTGAGCACGGGCAATAGCAGTATAATATTTGTCTTCAAAATCGCTCCTCTCCGTACTATAATCCCCGTCTGATTCCAAAAGTTGAAGTTGTGTTTGATAATTATCAAATTCATTAAGCAAATTTAACTCAACTCTTTGAAGTCGTGTAGCCAAAATATTAAAATCTTGATTTGAATTAAAATTATCGAGGTAGTTTATAAATCGTGTCAGCTGTCCCTTAACACTTCCAAGTTTAATGTTTAACATTCTTTGTGTTTCAGACATGATTACTTAATATTAGGTACTTACCCAAAAAATAAAAATTAATGTCTATCAGCAACAGCAGGTAAAGAACAGATAATAAAACACAGGAAAGTTTTTTTTTATTTTTGGGATGCAGATATTAAAACTCAAAGCAGTAGTTAAGCTTGTTTATTTATAATACAATAATAGCAACACAGTAATAATATCTATAAGGTAATAATAGCATATTGTTTATAATAACAATAAATAATGCCTATTAATAACAAATACAATAAGGTAATTGATATAACTAAAATAAGTAAATATAGTAGGTAGGTACTTAGATATAGATAAAATACAAATGTATGTTCGAAATGCCACACAAATGATACACTCCTAGAAAAAACACCGAATAAAATACACTTCACAGATGCCTTTCAGAATGTACTTTTTTACCTAGGCACAATTAACGTACCTATCGATAGTGGTAGCAACTTAAGGTGAATCGATTTATATGCGCTCGCTATTTATTTAACGTTCAAAGGACAAAAGATACCTATTATAGGTGGTAAGTCATTAATTCGATAACGTTTGATAATGTAAAATATTGCCGAAAATCGCAAATCGTTCGTAAATTGTAGTAAATAGTGGTAAAATCGTCAAATAGTTAAACAGACTCGATAAAAATATCGTAAAAAAATGTTTTATATAGTAAAACTGCTTCGTTAAATAATAACTTATCCGTGAAATCGTTAAAAGTGTTAAAAAAATCGTTAAATATAGATAATTAATTTTGATCGATTAGTTTTGATAAAAAACTGAAATTTGGTTTATTGGAAAAATCGTTAAATCGTTTAAAAAAATATGTATATTGCAATATAAAATCGGTAGATATGTATAATCGATAAGATATGACATAAAATCGTATTAATTGTTAATCGCAATCGATAATAGAATATAAAACAGCAATCGGCAATATTTATAGTAGGTACAGTAACGCATAAAATATACTAGATCGTATAAATGTCGATAAAATGTACGTATAAAACGTATTAGACATTCATAAATATCTTTAGAAAACTCGGTAAGCTTCGCTAAAAATGTTTATCGCAAAAGAAAATCGTTAAATATTGATCAATATACAAATCAATGCATATCGATATTGACAAACAACTCTAAAGACTTCTAGAAAACTTGTTATCGCTTTCACAACAATATCGCTATTTGTATTTGAAATATAAAATCGTTAAAATCAATCATATCAATGACAATAGTTCAGAAAATATTCAAAATGCTTAGTTATACTAAAAAACTTGGTAAATAATATCACCACTTAGATAAAATGCAAAGAGACTTCGTTAAATTGCAAAATAAAATGTGTTCATTAGATAAAAATCGTAAAAAATCGTTTGAATTGTTGATTTTGAGAACGAGAAAGACTTAAAATTTGTTAAATATATTGAATTATAGAAAATTCGTTAATTATTCAATTAGCAAAGCAGGCATAATCAAATGATAAAGCTAGGAAGCGGAAAAATGGAACAAACTCACAGGTATTCCAAACGTTGGACGACGGGCGTTGTCAACTCAGTCGCAGTCGGCGGCACCCTTTGATGTCTCCAGCTTTCCATATAACATCGCTATTTGCTTCACATCCTCGCTCGAATTAGGACCATAATGTTAGGCTTGAGTAAAACCACTTATTTTCTCGAATCGTGTATTATTTAATCACTTGAACACATAAAAAAAATGTGAAAAAAGTCATAGTCAGTTCAGGACTATTACACCATGGCGGCGGACCTTCTCGTTCTGGTTTCTTTCCGGAACATCACGTGATACTCTCGGATCACGGGCTGGTGCTAACCTTGACGACACGTCTGGCGGTTTTCGGGGTTGCCACGTCGCACGTTGCCACGTATGGCTCACACATAGTTTAGAAACTGTACATTATGAATCAAATCAGAAAACACAGTGAATAACAAAATGTTGTGTGATTCTTTTATCGAGCTATTAAATCTCGATAGGCTATTTACAAACATACAGGGAGAAAAAAAATTTTGTTTATTATATTATATTATATTATTATTAAGATAGCCACTTAATATTATTTCATATATTAAATGCCGAATATGTATTTTGTTAAAATTTTTTGATTGGCAAAAAACAAAAATACACAAAATGGCAAGGGCCTTAATAAAGTCGGAAGGCGGTTCGAATCAGTGGGACAATCAGGATATGTTCTGTTTATACAGCCACCTAATGAAAGAGATGAGATTTTTTTATCAATCTAACAAACAAAAATCTAACCACTTATACAGTGTCATTTATTTAAATGCGGGCCACCCCTGTGCAAAGAAAACTTGTTTTTTGTTGTATTGTGATAACAAAAAAAATATATTTTGCAAACATATTATACACTTTTGTTAAAAACACAAGATAATTAGTTATTACTTCCCTCGTAAGATTTTCTCAGATCTTTACGTTTAAAGGTTCCTATATGCCGGAAAACATGGTTTCTCAATTCCGTCTGTCTGTACGTATGTTTGTCCGTCAGTCTGTCTGTTCGCTGCATAGGTAAAAAAGTACTTATCGGATTTCTTTAAATTTCAGTCTAAGATTAAGGGCCATGCATGCAAAAAATACAGGCTATATAAATATATATATATATATATATATATATATATATATATATATATATATATATATATATATATATATATATATATATATATATATATATATATATATATATATATATATATATATATATATATATATATATATATATATATTATATCTATATATATACATACATATATATATATATATATATATATATATATATAGATATACAGTGACCGTCTAAAGTCCGTTCCCCCACTACTAATTTTTGAGCCAACTCGTATATCGCAACAAAATTTGGAGGGCTTAAATAGGAGATGAAAAGCTATTGTTTTATGAAAAAATGATAGCTAAAAGTTATAAAATGGCCGCTACGCGCCATCTTGAATTAATATTTTATATTTAACACCCCGCATATTATTCCATTTTCAAAATCTCCTCATTATTCTTAACATTTTTCTCTAATACACTTTATTCCTAAATGTAATTGTTTTCGAAATAATGACGTTTGAAAATTGAAAATCCGGTTTAAAATGAAGTAATGGTTTTAGTCACTTTCGATAAAAAATTCTGCTAACTAAATTTTTTAATTAATTTGTAGTTAAATCTTTTAATGAATTCGACTAATAAGAGACGTAAAGACAGTATTTTAAGGATAAACAGTACCACTTACCGGAAAATCTTGAAGGTTACGAATTTGTTCTGTAAATTCACAAGGAAAACAAATTAGTTGGTAAAAAAATATTTTATTTATTTTTGAATAACACTTATTTAACCCCAACAATAATTATTTTATCAAGTGTTCGATGTGGCCCCCTCCTAAATCTTGACAATAAAGTGCCCTATTATGAATAGCTTCTCTCACGTTGATGAATGTCTGTTCATCTATTTCTTCACATGCTTCTCTTATTCTGCGTTCCAACTCTTCTATTGTTTGACATTCAGTGGCGTAGATTTTTAACTTCAGATATCCCCAAAGGAAAAAATCTAGAGGGGTAAGATCCGGAGATCTTAGTGGCCATTCTGTACTTCCCCTGCGACCTATCCATCGCCCAGGAAAGTTTGTATCGAGAAACTCTCTAGCCATGCGATAGAAATGGGGAGGTGCTCCGTCCTGCTGAAATATGATTTTACGATTTTCAAACTCTTCCTGATTGTTTAATACAATTTGTCTTATTCGAGGTTCAATTTCAGTTTCTAAAAGATTGCTGTAAAGATCTCCTGTAAGATTGCCTCTGATGAAAATCGGTCCAACAACGTGGTTGCCCAAAATCCCCGCCCAAACATTAACTTTTTCAGGAAACTGGGTATGCCCTTCTCTAAAAATATGCGGATTAGTATCGCTCCAATATCGTACGTTCTGTTTGTTGACTTTTCCATTAAGGAAAACCGTGCATTCATCTGAGAAACATACACGTTTTAGGAAGGATCGTTCTCCTTCAATTTTTCTTGTTAACCACTCACAAAATTCAACCCTCCGGTCTGGATCATCCTCCGTGAGAGCATGCAGGATTTTCATTTTATAGGGAAGAAATTTTTCATTTTTTGGGACTCTTTGGACACTTTTCGAACTTACTTCGCAGGATTCAGCAACTGCAGACGTCGACTGAGTAGGATTAATTACCATTTCAGCAACAATTTCATTTTTTTTTTCTGAAAGAGGTGGTCTTCCTGATCTTGGAGCATCTTTCATCGTACCAGTTGCTTGGAGCTTATTTAAAAGTTTGCGCAAATATGACCGCGAAATAGGGTTTTCGGGAAATCTATCGTTAAACATACGGACTGCTAGATGAAAATTTCTTCCAGCTTCTCCAAAAATCAAAACTGCTTCAAATTTATCGTGTAAACTGCGAGCCATGGCCACTCTTTTCATAAATTAATTAAGATGCTCAACGGACTATTTGACAGTTAGTTATCAAGATGTTACCGCGACAACGATTTTGTTTCCAACGCAAACTTGATCGTATTTTTGATTGAATTTGAAATGTCAATTTTCAAACGTCATTATTTCGAAAGCAATTACATTTAGGAATAAAGTGTATTGGAGAAAAATGTTAAGAATAATGAGCAGATTTTGAAAATGGAATAATATGCGGGGTGTTGTATTTAAAATATTAATTCAAGATGGCGCGTAACCGCCATTTTATAACTTTTAGCTATCATTTTTTCATAAAAAAATAGCTTTTCATCTCCTATTTAAGCCCTCCAAATTTCGTTGCGATATACGAGTTGGCTCAAAAATTAGTAGGGGGGGAACCGACTTTAGACGGTCTATATATATATATATATATATATATATATATATATATATATATATATATATATATATATATATATATATATATATATATATATATATATATATATATATATATATATATATATATATATATATATATATATATATATATATATATATATATATATATATATATATATATATATATATATATATATATATATATATATATATATATATATATATATATATTTATATCGTTAGTTTCCAGTAAAGCGATTTTACCGATTTTTGTTTATCAAATTTTATCTTATAATTAATAAAAAAATTTACTTATTTTAAACACGCTTTAAAATTGGAACAAGTATTATATAATTATTTATTTACTGCATACAAAATTACAAATGTACGTCAAAGACTAATATAATCCTTCAGAAACTTTTTAATGTTATAGAATAAAAAATATCGTCATCATTTAAAAAGTCCTCATCTTCTGAGTCGTCCTCAAATGGCGCAATGGTCATTGGTGCTATTTCGACATCTAGAACTCGTTCTCGATTCCACCAATCCCATATTAATTTTTTCGTATGTTCCACAGATTTCTTCCAGTACTCCGGCGTAATATAATTTAATGAATCTTGCCAAACAATTTGCACTTTATCTGAAGTAAGACCATCGTTCACGTGTTTTTCGTAATATGATTTTGCCTCAGCCCATATTAATTCTACTGCGTTAAACTGGCAATGGTATGGCGGCAGTCGTAAAACCTCATGTCCATTTTCCCGTAATATTTCATCTACGGCATATATTGTTGGTTTTTTAATAGATTTTGCCATTAAAAGAAGTTCTAGTTTCAGCATATTGGGTAAAGGATTTTGTTTTTGTTTTATTAGACAGTGATAAATATCACTTTTCTTCCAGGATGAGATAGGTTGTTTATTTAAGATTCTTGAATGATAAGATGCATTGTCCAGAATGATTAAAGATGGAGCATGTAAATTTGAAATCAGTTGTTCTTTTAACCTCTTTTCAAACAGTTCACAGTTCACATTATCATGGTAGTTCATACTTTTGGATGTGGAAGAAAACAGTAAACTTGCACCTGGGAGAAATCCTGTTGAAGAACCTGCATGTAAAATGATGAACCGTTTTCCCGTCCCACATTTCTTTTTCCTCTTGACACTTTTCACAGACTCATTCTGCCAAGATTTCAAACCACTGCCATTAGAAAATATCCAAGTCTCGTCTAAAAATACCACTTTTCTAAATTTTGAATTAACATTTTCCGTGTATTTCTTTAAAAACTGGATACGCTGACTCGCTATATGTGCAAACTCGCATAAAAATACTCGATTACAGTCCTTTTTATATCGAAAACACATTTTTATTAATTTTGACAACGATTTTAGACCAATTTCCAATATGCCTCGATTTTTTAAAGCTTCTTTTAAAATTTGAAGGGTTATATTGTTGCTTACTTCGATAGCTGATTAGTGAGAGATTTCAAAATGGGCTATATTTAATTATAAAAAGTATAAATAAATGCGAATCTAGATGAGAGAAAAATAATGTAATAGAAAACTCACCCTTATAAGTGGATTCACTAAGAAGATTTATCGGCTGTCTTGTTCCTCGTTTTTCTCCGGTCTTCTTAAGAGTTCTCAATGTTCTTATCTTCTTATCTTCTGGATCGATTCAAGGAACAAGAACGAGTAACACACGAAGGTTTAAATAACCCGTTACAAAAAGAAATTTAGTTAGTTACAAAATGCAGATAGATGCGTTAAGATAAATTATTAAAAAACGAGTCCCGAACAAATTGGACGTGCGTGATGCGAGAGAGAGAATTGTTGAACTAGTACCCTTTTTCGTCGTATGACGGATTTGAAGGGATTGCAATTTGCGCAAGTTCATAAAATTATTGGTAAATTACTGGCTGAATAAATAATACGCGCGAGTTTAAAATGAATAGTTATAATTATTATAACGAATAAAAATTACTAATGACCAATTAAAATGATAATAATAAAAATATCATTTAACACCAAACATATATTAGTTTTTGATGTGTATAAATGGTAAGTTGCATTACGAACATCCATTTTTACATTGTCACTTAAGTCTTCCGTCTTTGGCTTTTGTCGTGTACATTTTTTAATCTTCTTCGGTAGTAAATTATGTTTTTTTTCACGCACAATTTTCTGCACACTCCTAATACCGATTGCCCGAGCTTTTTTACTGTCTCGTAGATATTGGCCGGTGAATTTTCATTTCCGTAATATTTTCTTCCTTCTAATAGAATAGTTTTCTATTACTCATTTTGTCACTGACTTGTCAATCTGACTTTAAAGTGACATCGCTCAAAGTTTTTTGAAACTGCTCGTATTTATATGTTTATCCTCTTTTTTCGTATGAAAATATCATAGGTCTATCTAATTCATCTTCCGGATTTTATGCGGAGGATATGATTACATGTAATAAAAGAAAAACAAACTTAAAAAGTTTGTCGTTGATAAATCATATGACCCGCACGATAACACTGCTTTTGACTATAGACTTAAGGAACATGAACGATGTATTAAAAAGAAATAAATTGTTCAATCCGCTGTAAAGGAAACCAAGGTTCTAACATCGGTTTCAGGATTTTATAAACGAAAAATTTTCAATAGAGATACGGTCACGGTTTACAAGTCGGATACAAAAGCCCGCCTGATTCTCTCCGAGCTGATTCAGGGTTCATGGAGTAAATATCCCTGAAGATGCTTGGTGACATCGAAAGCGAAACGTCGGATAGTAATTCCAATTTGATCCGGTCTAATCCCAAAAACCATGATTTCTTAATTGACCAAAGCCGTAAAAGCTTCCCTTCTATGTGACCTTTTTTTTGTGTAAATACACCACTGTATATGTTATAAAATTTTTTGGAAATAATGACCTAATTTATTTGTTTTATTTCAGGGTGTAAGGAGCCAACAATGGACGACATCGATATATGTTGAAACCAACTGTCCTGCTTACAACAAAATGTCACTAAATGAAAGTAATGAAACGGCAGTTCGAATCTACATAAGAAAAATTTTATTGGGTCAAGGTGCTAACGTCACTGAAGAACTTGTAAATAAAGTGTTAGATATTCATTACAAATCAAAACTAAAAATGGACGAGGTCAATAATACGGATTTTAATTATTCAAACAGTGATGGATGTGGAGGCCGTCTGAAGATCTGGGCAACGACGTACGCTTCCGAATATCACCCCTACTGTGCCGTGATAGTATGCATGCTCGGCATCGTGACGAATATCCTAAATATAATAGTATTAACGAGAAAAGACATGGCAACGGCTCCCATTAACAGGATATTGACAGCATTGGCGTGGGCGGATATGCTACTGATGGCGGAATACATTCCATTTACAGTTTACGATAAATTGGATTCTCAGGAGAAAGTTCTGTCTTACAATGGGGCCGTCTATATCCTTTTTCACATACATGTTACCCAGATCTTACATACTACATCGATCTGTTTGACGTTGACTTTGGCCATCTGGAGATTTCTCGCAATAAGGTGAGTTTATATTATATCTACATTAAATAATCTATTTATACAGGGCAATAATTAATGTCGTGGATATTTTAAAGGGTGATAGTACTCGACAGCGGCGGCTGGTCAGATGAGGCAACTGAGGCGCCGCCTCACTTGCTTTCCTATAAATATACATTTTTATTTTCAAAATTAATTCTTTCCAAGTTGATACATTATTCTCTGAAAATTGTCTCAAACACTATGAAAATTTCATCAAATATGCGTAAATTATAAATAAACACTTTGCTTTACTAACCAACAGTGCAATGTCCAATAACTGCAATATCATTTCTTTTTTATTCGACTTTACCTATACGCGGCGATGCGAATTGCGCCTCGGAGACTTGAATGGTATTTCGATTTTTAATAAGTCTGAGAAAGAGGGAAAAGGGTCGTGTTGCATATGTAGAGTCATTCCATCTCTTTTTATTGCATTTGAGGCGATGAAAACTTCGCTTAACGATTGAGACGTTGCCATTTAATGTTAGCACAGATTGAATATAAATGGAAATAATTATTATTTATCGGTAAATGACAATCGCGCATCCGGCTGCCAAATGCAAGCCGTTTTTGTTTTTGTTGATATTTGCGTAGGCGTGTGGGGTATTCGTATTTGACTGTTACCGGTAACGGTTTGAGATTGAGCGGGAAGTGGGTGGATATTGAGATTATTCGGCAATAATTTGGTGTTTGTTTTATAGTATTATTTCGTGAATGTCGCGCGTGTAGTCTGTGTCGAGTGTTACTCTATCTAAAGTATTTTTGACGTTGCGTTAGTTTAATTATTGAGTAGATAGACTGATAGAGTAGTTTATATGAATTAGTGATTAAAATTTAAAATAAACGAAACGTGTGAACTATGAATCCAGTCCACGATATCGTTATGTCACTATTGACAACGGCATTTTCCAGGCGTCCTGAGGATGAGAAAAAAGAAATTCTTCGCGGAGATAGATCCATACCGAAGATAAGTACCTTAAGTAGTGATAAAAAAGACGGTCGACAATATAAACGACCATTTCAAACGTCATGGTATCAAACACACACTTGGATTTGTGGAAGAGTTTTTAAGCAGCGTTTATATTGTTGGCCTTGCTTAATACTGGGAAAAACAAAAACAGTATGGACTTCTGATGGATACGTTAATTTTAAAAATTTTTCTAGAGTGGTTAAATGCATGAAGGGTCTAAAGACCATATTCAAAATACCTTAGGTTTTGTACGTTTGTCTCAAAATATGACTACAATTAAAGATGCAGTAATCGAAAATGCTCGTTTATCTAAATTATTGTACAATGAAGATGTTAGGAAAAACCGCTTGCTTTTGACATACCTTATAGATACGACTATATTACTGGGAAAACAAGAACTGGCTTTTAGGGGGCATGACGAATCCGAATCTTCTTTTAACAGAGGGAATTTTAAGGAAGTTTTTAATTGTTTAATTAAACGTAAGACCTAACTTGTAAAGCATTTAGAAGAGAAAAGTGTATTTACGGGACAATCGAAAACTATTCAAAATGAATTAATAATTTGTATTGACGAACATATGAGAGACTTTATTAAACAAGAAATATCGGGGGCTACATTTTTCTCATTAATTGTAGATGATACGACGGATATAGTTGCAAAAGCCCAATGGTGTAACTTTAGGTATGTAAATAAATTAGCCGAAATAAAAGAAAGTTTTTTTAGACTCTTTTGATATAAGTGAGGATTCTAGAGCTAATGCACTCTATAACTTAATTGTAAGAATCTTGGAACCTTTAAATTTTAAACGGAAATTAGTAGCACAATGTTATGATGGAGCTGCGGTTGAGCGGTCTACAAACACGAATAAGATCAGATGCCCCACAAGCAATGTACACTCATTGTGCTGCTCATCGTCTCAATTTAATTTTACAACAGGGTTCAAATTATATTAAGGAAACAGAATCTTTTTAGCAACTTTGAAAAGTTTACCTGCTGTTTTCCATAAATCGTACAAACGCACATCTATATTGGACAAAATAATAAAAAAACGAGTTCCGCAAGCAAGTGATACAAGGTGGTATTCTCGATCAAAAATTCTAATTTTTGTTGCAAATAATTGGGAAGGACTAACCTTAGTTTTTCAGGACATGATTAAAAATCCAGAATTAGACTCAGATACTATACACATGGCCAAGGGGTATCTAAAAGACCTTTCCGATTTTGAATTTGCTTTTTTAACTTTTGCGCTTAAAGAAATTTTTTTTTTACTGATATCCTGTTTCAAGTTTTTCAGTTAAGTAACCTAGAAATTGATTTCTGCATTTCACAATTGAACATTGCAGTCAAACGATTAAATGAGCTGCGCGCTGAAAATTTCCTTAAATCCATTTTTGAAAAAGCAAAATCACTTACCGGATTGCCATGTAGTAGACAAACCCGTAGCATGAGCAATCAGATTTATTGGAAAAATATAAAAATCTGTTTTATGAAATTTTAGACTGTATAATTTTTCAAATTAACATCAGGTTTGAAGATTTACACAAATTGGAATTTGTGAAACTTCTTAATACATCAAAATACAAAGACTTTGCCACAGAATTCCCTATTAGTCTATTAAATTCGTTAGAAAAAACGTATCCAAAAATGTTTGACAAAGACCGCCTCAAAAATGAGCTAAGCATAATTTACCGAGATGAACAATTTTATAAAGTCAATGTTCAAGAACTCCTTAAACAAATTAATAGTTTAGAACTTAACAAGTGTACAGGCCGAAAGAGATTTTTCGTCGATCATCAAAAAAGAGTTATTAGTTAAACTTTCTGAATGTAATTGTGACTTTTATGACAAAACCATTGAGAAATTTGCTTCTTTAAAAGACAGGCGCATTATTTTAATTTACAAAAAGTGACTTAACTTCACCATCCACATACCTATTTGCCTAAACAGTTTTGGTTTTTTATAAAAAAATTACTGTTCTCGCCATATTAGATTATTACAGATTTATTACACTTTAAACTCGATTCTGACTATTTTGATTTAAGTATTTTAAATATTTTTTATAAAAAAATCCAATGATGAAAAATGTGTATATTATATATCTTTGAGAAGAGTATGTACAGGGTGATCATTTATAATGTCCCCCCCCCTCTAACTTTTTTATTTGACATTTAGTAAAAATAAGCTATTTGCATCATACATTTTTATATATACAGGGTGTTGCCGAAATCACCCACAGATAAAAGTTTTATTTTTTTAAATGGAACACCCTGTATATTATACGCTAAGTTAAATCCTATGAAAATTCTGCATATTTTTTGTATAACATGTCCTATACCCAAATACAATAGTTTTCGAAATATCTGCGATTTTATCATTCAGAAATAAAAACATTATTCTAAAGCTTATAATTTAGCTTAGGTGGCTGTGAAGTAGATCGATACCAACAAACAAAATATTTGTTTATAAGTGACAGTGACAGTTACACATTTAGCAACATTATACGTTCTTTTTATTGTAAAATGCCTTATTCGGAAAGAGAAAAACAATTAATTTTGGAAATTTTTATTACAACAAACATCCAGACTAGCGAGAAAAAAGAAAACATTGGAAATTGATGAAGGCAGTGATTTAAACATTTTACTAAAAGTGGAAGAAAAGCCCAATATTTCCATAAGAAAAATATCGGGAAGCCTGAAAGCTTGAACAACAAAACAAACTTCTAAAACTTAATTAATAATTTAGATAATAATATAATACATTTATTCTTACAAATGGAATTGTTCAACTGGTCCCCCGTTTTCTTCAATACATTTGATGTATGTTCTTCGTAATCGATCCAAAGCGGCAGTGATAGAATGGGAATATTCTTGATTTAGAATTTGAATTTCCGTTCTAATCAAGACTTTTAGGTGTTCTCTATTTTCGATGTTATTTGCGTTCACACGATCTTTTAGAGTTCCCCATAAAAATGCATCCATCGGCGTCAAGTCAGGACTGTTAGGTGGCCAGTTTATCGTACCATTTTTTCCAATCCATTCCGTGAACTGTTGGTTTAAATAGTCTTTAACCAATACGACACAATGAGGAGGAGCACCATCTTGTTGGAAGACGAGGTTTCTCAGTTGCTCCAATGGGAGCTCATCCATGTAGTTTTCTAATTCGTTCCGGAGAAAATTCATATAACCATTACCGTTTAAAGTATCTTCGAAAAAATGAGGGCCTATTATTTTATTGTTTAAAATAGCACACCACACATTAACAGTTTGACGTCCTTGAAATTGAAATTCCCTGTAGCAATGGGGATTTACTGTGGCCCACTGTCTGCTATTTTTTCGATTTATCATTCCACTAGTAGAAAACGATGACTCGTCGGTCCAAAAAACATTTTTTAAATAATCTTCATTTTCATTAACTTTTTCCAACATTGCATGGCAAAATTCAACCCTTTTTTCTCTATGCCTGGGCGTTAATTTTGTGGTAGGCCTAATTTTGAATGCCTTGTATCCTGCATTTTTGAGAGTGGTTTGAATCCTCCCATAAGATGTACTTTTTGGATCAATAAGCTCTTCTCTCAGGCTTCCCGATATTTTTCTTATGGAAATATTGGGATTTTCTTCCACTTTTAGTAAAATGTTTAAATCACTACGTTCATCAATTTCCATTGTTCTCTTCTTTCTCGTTAGGCTGGATGTTTGTTGAAATTTTTCATAAATTCGATGAAAGGTTTTTTTGTCCGGAATGTGCATCCGGGGGTTAATTACACGTAATTCTCTTTGAGCCAATTTAGCACTCTCATTTGCTTTGATAAAAGTTTCCAAAATTAATCGTTTTTCTCTTTCCGAATAGGGCATTTTACAATAAAAAGAACGTATAATGTTGCTAAATGTGTAACTGTCACGGTCAGTTATAAACAAACATTTTATTTGTTGGTATCGATCTACTTCACAGCCACCTAAGCTAAATTATAAGCTTTAGAATAAATCGCAGATATTTCGAAAACTATTGTATTTGGGTATAGGACATGTTATACAAAAAATATGCAGAATTTTTATAGGATTTAATTTAGTGTATAATATACAGGGTGTTCCATTTAAAAAAATATAACTTTTATCTGTGGGTGATTTCGGCAACACCCTGTATATATAAAAATGTATGCTGCAAATAGCTTATTGTTTTTTGTGAAACTTTTATATTTGACGTTTTTCTACCAAACGTCAAATAAAAAAGTTAGAGGGGGGGGACATTATAAATGATCACCGCGTACATATATCTGAGAATAAAACGAACTACATGAAAATTGAGTGAATATCTTAAAGATTATTATTTTATTTTTATATCTATGTAATAATTTTTATTTTTAAAATTACTTACCGAAAAATTGGGCATATATCTTGGTATTGATATGTAAAAGACAAAAACAAATCATAAAAATGAGTCAATTTGGGGTGGCAGTCCAAAAATTTTTCGCCTGCGGCGCTGCCTGCGACCCCGTCTACCTATTATAAGTAACAAACCTTTTCTCGCCTCATCACTTTTAGACACCACGAGCCGCCACTGGTACTCGACAAAATAAGTAAAAATATTAAATTGTCCGTCGCATTTTTTGCATTACCTATAAGTTGATCTTTCAGAACTTTTTTTTGGAGCACCCTGTATGAATTCTGATATAAAATTTAAACTCTTTGTTTATTTCCTTAGCTTTTTAGTCATTTGCATTATTCTCGTATCTGTCAGAGTTTGCGAGTTATTTGCAAAAATTGTCATCGATGCAAATTAAATGTAGGCGCAATAATGGACCTCAGTTTTTGGGTTTTCCTCCAGTAAATCCTGAGATACTTAGTTCAAATTTAGTATATGTTTTATTTTTAAGAACCTCTATAATAAAATATCAAAATTGTCGGTCTCAGTATACAAGGTGTTACATTTTTATCACCTAAAAGTTTATATTTCGGAACTTTTTTTTGGAGCACCCCGTATGAATTCTCTTATACAATTTAAACTCTTTGTTCATTTCTTTAGCTTTTTCGTCATTTGCATTATTTTCGTATCTGTCAGGGTTTGCGACTTATTTCCAAAAAATGCCATCGATGCAAATTAAATGTATCGAAATAATGGAAATCGTTTTTTGCCTTTTTCCCCAGTAAGTTCTGAGATAATTAGTTCAAATTTAGTACATGTATTATTTTTAAAAACCTCTAAAATAAAGTATGAAAAATGTCTCAGTGTACAGGGTGTTACATTATTTGCATCACCTAATATTTTTTAAATCATTTGCATTATTCGCTTATCTGTCAAAGTTTTCGACTTACTTGCAAAAATTATCATCGATGCTAATTAAATGTAGGCAAAATGAAGCAAAAAGTGAAAAAACTCTTCATTTGCGTTATTTTAAGTATTTATACAATTCAAATAAAATTCTTAAAGTTGAATTAAAAACAAAACAAAATTATAAAAGGTGTTGAAAATGCTTTCCTCTTGCTAAAATGCAAGAATCAAGTCTTCGCCTCATGGACTGACGAACTCAGGTCAAATATTGCAGGAGTATTGCGAATAATGTCACATGAAGCCGCTATTCAGTTTCTTAAATCTTCTTCTGCCTCGATTGGGGTCTGATACACCAATGTTTTCAGTTGCCCTTAAAAAAAATCCAGGATATTCAGATCTGGAGATCTAGGGGGCCATAGCTGAGGTCTCCCTCGCCCTATCCAACGGTTGTTAAAATTTTGATTTAGGAACTCTTTCGCCTCTATGTTGAAATGTGCTGGTGCACCATCGTGCATCAACCACATTTGATTTCTAAGAAGAATTGGTACATGTATTTATAATACATCGTTTATATTCAACCTACCATTGAGTGTTTTCCATCATCTCTACCACACGGCTGCATTGGCCTGATGAGCCCCATATAGGGCGAAACGTCGTCAATTATGCCGGTAGAGATGATGGAAAGCGCTTAAAGGCTTGTCAGTATAATGGTCCATTATTTTTGGATCATATACTTGAATAAGCTTACTACAGGCAGAATATTTTGTCCGTTTGTGTTTTTTATAAAAACTATTTATTGAATTTAGTTTAAATTATGCCCAAAAATCAAGTGTGGCATGGGTAGAAACTGGTAAGAATCAAATATGATGGAACAAAAGTTTTACCACAAAAAAAAATTATATATAAGTTTGAAACAAAGGCTACTCCTATAAATTATGTTGATAGATATTCAATACCTCGGGTGGCGAAAGTATCGTACATATTCTAAGTTCAGTAGCCCGGAATTAACTTCTCAGTCTGAAGTTAGTCAGCTATTGTCATGCATTTGTTTTTAAAATACCATTTTAACTTCGGAACTTACCAAAAATTTATTTCGAAGTTACTTTTTTACTTCTTTCAAAGTTACCCTCAAATTCCAAGAGTTGCCTGTTCGATATAAGTTTATTTGAAATTTCTCCACGATCAAATAAGACAACAAATGTTTATCTAATCAAGTAGTTCGTTTAAACGAGCATGTGCAATTTTTAAAGATTAAAAAGACTAAACACCAACATTTGGGTGATACATTTAATACACTAGTCAACATTTATAATGCAGCACTGATTTTTAACATTAATTTAAAATACATATATTTATGTTAATATTCAACCGATTTTAACAATTTTTTTCCTGATAGGTCAGTCCTTTTACTTCCTGAAACCCTAGGCAGAATTGAAAATCTTGTTGTATTCTACCGGGAAAACTAAAAATTACGTGTAAATAAACCAAATTTAATATGACTGCCAAAAAGAGACGGGGCATGCATATTTTATTTTTTCATATGCTACGGATACGTAAAGGTTTACTGTACCCTATCACGAAGTTTGAAACTTTAATTTTTAATACAGGGTGAAAAAAGAAGACATACACTTTAACTTTAAACCATAACTTAGAAATATGGTTAATTAAAAATACACTTGGCCATTGAACATGTTTGAATACCTAGAGATATACTTCTAATTTTAATTTCGTTATTGTTGCCGAGTTCAATTATTTACAAGATTATTTATTTTTCATTTTTATGCCTTAGTACACACATCAAGTAAAAAAGAAGTAAAGCTAATTTTGTAGCTTCTATATGCCACCGCAAGGTTTGGCACTTAGAGTCTTAATACTATAAAATAATAAATATATTTATTTTACATTTGAGGACACACACAGATTTTTTCAGATATGTTGCCCATTAAAAAAATTCTAATAAACAGGTAATATAAATGACTTTTTATTACCATATTAAAAATTAAAGCGACAACAAGGCGACAAAAAGGATTAAAAAAGAAATGCAAAAAAATGAAACGAAAACTAAAACAAAAAATGTAATAGTTGGTTCTCCGCCAGCTCTAATGCATTCCTCAATCTTCTTGGTATGCTTTCAGTTAGGTTGTTTATGTAGTGGTGTGGAATTCCATTCCATTCCTCCACAGCTGCTTTAATAAGTTTGGGAAAACCTTCCTCTTTCCTAATATATCCCAGGCATTTTTGACTGCCCGAATTTGTTCCTTTATAACTGTGATGTTGTTGTTGCATTCCTTCTTGCCAGTATTCTAATAAAACGATCTTGATTTGCTGCGGTCTTGCAATTTTCATGCTTTCGAAGTCCATTTTCATTTCAACCAGTCTCAATCTATATGAAATAAATTCGAGAGACATCACTTTCCCAAGTTGCACATTTAGTCATGAATACGCAATTGTTATCACAAGAATTTTTACTGAAGTAACCCTAACTTGGTGCCGCCACGTTCTGTTTAAGCTGATTACCAAAATGGGGAACAATTTTAAAGTAACTATTTCTTGAATAACATGTAACTGTGACTTTTGACTATTACGTAGATAGTACGGAATTGTGTAGTTCCATTTAAGTAGCCGAATAGTAATAATTTACCCTATTTGTCACTTCCTTATTTCTGTCTTTATTTAATCCATTTTAAAAATATGTATAGTTTGTTTTAATATAAGCAAAACAATCATGGCGACTACAAACACTCAAATTGGGAATATGGTGTAGAGCAGGGGTGTTCAAACGGTCGATCGCGAGTGCTTTTTGAGTAGATCTCGAGAAGAAAATTTTTTTTAATAAGTAGGTACTTAACTAAACTACAAAAATTTATTACGTAATAAAATAACACTCTGCTAGCGGCACTGGTTTAGATATGTAGATGATACTTTTGTTGTTTGGCCTCATTGACAGGATAATCTCCTCATATTTCTGGACCACCTTAATCACCAACATCATAATATCAAATTCACGATGGAAATTGAATCTAATGGAACAATTCCCTTTCTAGATGTATGTGTTCAAAGGAAGGAAAATGGTACATTAGGACATTCTGTGTATAGAAAACCGACGCTACAAATAGATACTTAAACGCAAATTCTCATCACCATCCAGCACAAAAGAAATCGGTTATTAACTCACCAGTATTCAGAGCTATCTTGATTTCTGATCAAGATTCTTTAACATCGGAAACATCGAAACTTACCGAAGCTTTTAGAGGGAATGGCTATTGCACTGAAGATATTACGCGTTCAATTAAAAGACATAGTAAACCAACTCAAGATAATCTTTCAACTGAAGATGTCTTGGTCAAACTCACAAGAACTATAAATGATTCATTAGATGGCGGAGAAAAACTGTTGGGTGATTTTGTTGACCTAGCCAAGGCATTGGACACAGCGGATCATAAAAAAATGATAGGTATCCTTGAGAATTCTGGTATACGAGGCACAGCTTTAGAACTGTTTAAAAGCTATCTGTATGACCGCACCCAAAGCGTAAAAATTGGTGCAAGTACAAGTACAGAGGCTAAAGTTGAATACTGGGTTCCACAGGGGACCGTTTTGGGCCCGATATTGTTCATACTTTATATGAATAATGTGTTCAACACCGACTCTTCAGGGGAACTGGTATGTTTTGCTGATGATTCTGCAATAATCTATAGGGAGGGCGTTTAAAAAAATTGTGGAAATTGATATTTCAAAAATATTTCAATGGTTCAATAACCTTGTTCTTACCATTAATTATGAGAAAACTTATTTGATGCCCTATGGTAGTTACCGCGACTCTCTTCCAGACTATAATGAAATCTCTATAGAAATAAATGTAAATACTACTATCTCTACAACATCCAAGCCTAAAATAAAATACTTGGGCGTCATACTAGATTCTCATCTGAAGTGGAATGAGTATACCAACTATATCAGCAATAGACTAAGATGTTTAATACGCAAGTTTAAAGAATTAAAAAAATATTTTGAAATTCCATATCTAAAAACACTTTATCTATCACTTGTGCAGCTACATTTGACATGGCGTAATAGTTTGGGGTGGTGTACTTGACGTTCATCTTAAAGTATTAGAGAATGTTCAGAAATGGATACTCAAATTTATATATAACAAGAACCGATTATAGCCAACTGATTTATTGTTTGAAGAATCCAAAATTTTTGACGTAAGACAACTATACGTTGAAAGTATAGCCCTAAGGCAATACAAGAAAAAAGACACCCTTAGACCCATCCGACATAACCATAACACCAGACATAAATCCCAAACAGGCACTCTCTCGAACATTAAAACCTCATTAGCCCAAAGATATTTTACATATATTAGTCCACCCATATATGAGCTCTCACCTAGTATAAAAACTCCAAATTCTATTAATCTATTCAGATCAATAATACAAATATGGCTGCAAAATCAAATAAATGCTCTTACAAACAAAAAGTATGGATAATTACACCCCTTTTCATAATCTATTCTAAGTAAAGAAAACTATTATCTTAACTTATTAAATAATGTGACAATAAACATAATATAACCCAATTATGATACAACTTCCCGGCTAGGAAAAAAAACTTATTTTTAACACGAATGGGCCTGATCTAGACACAAAAACATAAAGAAAACAAAATAAAATTACACAATTCTTAAATCTAAATTTTGTCACTTCTTTGTCCCCCTTGTTTGTTTGTTTGTTCATTAGTATAAATATTTGTTTACTGTTTGGCTAAGTAATATTATGTAATAATTTTCTCACCGACAAGATTTACTTCTTTGGTGAGTAATTCAGTTTATTTGTCAAATTGGAACATTTGTAATACTTATTTCTTAATATAAATAAACTATTATTAATATAAATAAACTATAAATCGCGAACTATGTACTAAATTCTTATTTGAAATTAATAAGAGGTATTCATTCTCTTATCTTTTTTCAAGAAAGAATTTAACACAATAGCCGCACCAATGATAAAGAAATTAGTTTGAATTAATAATTGAATAATTAGAAAATTCGTTGAAGATGTCTCACAGATAATCAAATCAATCCAGTTTTATTTATTTTTAGGCTTTACATTTGGCATCCTTAAATATGCGAGCGTTTTTCAAAAAAATAATGAGCTGCCCATAAACGCCTCTGTTTCGTTTTCGATGCGCCGCACTGTGTATGAAAATAAAATTAATTAAATACTCAAATTACCCCAATTAACTTTTATTTTTAACTTTTCGTTCCATCTCGTACACTTTCTGAAATAAGGTAGTGTCCCAAGATAAACGGGCCACCGTGTACAGGGTGTCCGGATTTGGTTGCAAAAGCAGGGTATCTTTTGCAACCAAACCAATAGAAAATTTTGAATTTTGGGACCCCCCTCATATCTCGGTTATCCTTTAACTTAGCGCAAAGGGAAAAATTGCTGCTTATGCAGTTTTTTACGCTGGATCCAGTGGCGTAGTTATATTTTTCACTTCAGTTGTTATTTTTTAGATGTGACCCAAAGTTGTGTTTTTTTAAATGAGACAACCTGTATATTTGTCCAGAAATTGATTTGTCCTTTTAAAAGCTTCTCAAAAATATATAATAGTATGGGTCTATTTTAATAAACAACAACAAAAATCCTAATTTTTATAATTATCATCCCAAATTTTGCAGTAGGCCATGCAAAAAAATGCTGCCTTTTATTTAAAGTCGTTAACAATATCTACATCGTAACAATAAATCAAAATAAATATGTAATTAAATCTATTTATCAAAATATGTATTGATAATTTCACACCAAAAAAGTACCACCTACCTAGATTTATGTAACACAAGAACAAAACAGTAATAAATTATTATGTAACAAGCCTTTCAGCAAAAATCAACTGTCGTATAAGAACTACAGTAACCAAAGAAATCAAAAGAACTGTTCAAACTGATTTCCATTTTGTTCTATGCATGCTTTGCACAATTTTCGTATTCGTTTTAGGAAATTAAGCAAAATAACGGGATGATTTTGTAAATAGCGAAAAATTTCTCTTATTGCATTTCCTAAATCTTGGACATTATCATAGTGGTCTTTGTAAATTCTATTTTCCAGATATCCCCATAGAAAGAAATCTAAAATCGACAAATCTGAGGTCCACAAATAATCTCGTCATTCCAGAATTGTATACAGGATCACCGTTCTGTTGAAAATTAATAATATCCATCAGCATCTTAATTTGCGTCTTCTATCCATTTGCATGAAAGGAACATACAGACAATTCTTCCCAAACTTCTTGGATAGAATTCCACAACTCTTCAGCATCTCTTGGCATAAAATCTCTTTGATATAGCCGTCTTGTTATGACCCCCCACACATTCTCTATTGGGTTAGCATCTGGGCTATAACTTGGCCATTGTAGCACTTCAATATTGTTGGCCCTAAACCATTGCGTGGCAATGTTTGACGTGTGCACAGGACAATTATCCTGCTGATAAATGAAATTATCTTTGGGATATAAAAGTAGCACACTGGGCCGCATCACATTTTCCAGTAAATCCACATATGTTTGGCCTACAAATCTTCCGTTAATTCGCCATGCCACACCCATCCCTCTTGATGAAATCCACCCCCAGACGTTAACGCTAAAATGACCCGCAGCTCGAAAATGGTTCACGTAGTTTGAATCTTTTCGTCACTAAAAATTACACGGTCCCAAAAATTTTGGCCGCGGTTCACGTGATTTAAGGCGAACAGAAGACGAGCTTGTCTTTGTTCTACGGTCAGCTCCGTTTTGTTTGCCGCCACTCTGCAGTTTAAAGCAGAATCTTGCAGTCTTTGCCACGTTGTGGTTTTTCGGCCAGGAAATCCAGATAGGATTCGGGCTTCCTTTGCAGTACGGAATGGATTCTCTTCTAAAGCTCCTTCGATCTTGATCTGCAGTGCTGATCTTTGGCCTTCCCGAACCCTCCTTCCTTTTTAAAGACTGTTCATCCCTCCACCTTCTACTAATTCTATATACGGTTGCTCTACCAATATTAAAATGTTGGGCAACTACTGTGAGGGACCAACCATCTTCCAACTAATTATTCGCGCCTTTAGTTCAACAGAAGTATGAGGAGGCATTTTTTAAAAATCTTTAGATTTTTACATGACAAACAAATAGTCGTAAATATGACTCATTATCCTAACCTGATGCCCAAACTTATTTAAGTGCTTTTTTGCCGTATTCATTTTTTTCCGAACCAACTGTCCAGAAATAATCTCGTCATTCCAGAATTGTGTACAGGAGCACCGTTTTGTTGAAAATAAATTTCGTTAATTTGCGCTAGAGGAACATCGTCAAGTAATTCCGGTATAGCTGCCTCTAAAATTTCTATATAGCGATTGGCTGTTAGATTTCCCTCAAATATATACAATTTTATATGTGTTCCTAATATGAAGCAGGACAAATTTAGACCAAACCTGCCCTGCTGTCTTCTGGGAAATATTTGGTGTTGATTTTCCTGGGACCAGAATCTTTTATTGTGCCTTTTGAGTATACCAGAATTACTGAAATGTGCTTCGTCTGACCATATAACCTTCCTTTCAAAATTTCTAACCATATCGCATCTTTCTCGAAACTAATTGCAGAAGACTACCCGACGCTCTGTATCCCCTGGCTGTAAGTGCTGCACGAGCCTAAATTTGTATGGGTGGTATTTGTGCTTTTTTAGAATTTCTTGAACCCTAGTTTTTGGAATCCCTATGCTCTTTTCACTGGCCCTACAAGAGTTTGTAGGGTAAGCTTCTGCATTAGCTAATTATATGTTTTCGTACGAGGTTTGATAAATGATCCGTGATTAAGTAAATTCTTTTTTATCCGATAAAAAGTGGATATATTAGGTTGCCTCCTTTCTGGATATCTAAATAAAAATTAAGCAATAGTATTTCAACATACCTAAAAATTAACTATTTACCTGTTAAAATACATCTCAGAAGCCGCTTCAACATTTTCATTACTTAATATAGAACAAGCTAACATATCGTACATTTCATAATGTTCGAAAGTTTGGTTTTCTTCCGTAATAATACAAATATATTTTTACACAATAAATAATATTTTATATACGTGTACAAAATTGGGAAATGTCATTTGGTTCCAAGAAAACAAGAGAAAACGGCATCGTTTTGCATGGTCTACTGCAAAATTTGGGATGATAATTATAAAAATTAGGATTTTTGTTGTCCTTTATTAAAATAGACCCATACTATTATATATTTTTGATAAGCTTTTAAAAGGACAAATCAATTTCTGGACAAATATACAAGGTGTCCCATTTAAAAAAACACAACTTTGGGTCATATATAAAAAATAACAACTCAAATGAAAAATATACGTAAGCAGCAATTTTTCCCTTTGCGTTAAGTTAAAGGATAACCGAGATACGAGGGGGATCCCAAAATGCAAAATTTTCTATTTCGCCCCGTATCTCATAAAAGAAGAAGGCTATGAAAAGTTTATTTACGGCTTCATGAGTTTCACAAAAAATTAGCTCAGGTTCGTGAAAACCGCAAGGTTCTATCTTTAAAAATAAGCGAGATACCCTGCTTTTGCAACCAAATCCGGACACCCTGTACTCTGTTACATCCTTTTTTATTTTTTTTTTCAGGTTCATCGAAAAGAACCACGTGCTATGCTCTCACCAAAGATGTACCGCTGGTATCGTTACCTGTTATATCCTACCCTTCTTTCTGTGTCTGCCTCAGTATGCAACATTTAAAATAGAAAAAATATGTATTATAGAGAATGATATCGAATTCACGTTATACAGAGTCGGTTTGAGTGATTTAGTCCAAAGACATAAAACGCTTTTGAACGTTAACTTCTGGATCTACTCGATATTTTTAAAACTATTGCCCTGTCTAATATTAATCGTTATAAGCATATGGTTGATTAAAACGCTTTTTAAGGCAAAAAAAGGAAGACAAGTGTTAAAGGGATATGATAATTTATTACACACGAACGGACGGGAAAACAAAAAAGCCACCAAATACGAAAGACGCGCAGATAGAACGACGAAAATGTTAGTGGCAATACTTTTCCTGTTTCTTCTCACTGAATTACCTCAAGGTTTGTTTGCGTTGGTCATCGCTCTGGAAGGAAAAGAACTATTTTTAACGTGCTATCAACATTACGGAGAAATTATGGACATATGCGCTTTATTGAATGGATCTATAAATTTTATTCTCTATTGCTGCATGAACCGGATGTTCAGAATCACCTTCGGCCAGCTGTTTCGGAACAAAATATTGGGCAGATGGGTCCAGCCTACTGTGTCGGATACACCTACCATGTAAGTATTACTTATTTTATTATATTATTTAGAACTACAGTTGCAGAAGAATTGAATATAAAGACGTATTCATTTTAACATTTAACTTAATAATACAAGGTGATAGGGGTTTGACTACAAATATTTTTAACACGTGATAGTATGGATTATTTTGATTAAAACTTGCTTAAATAACATAGGGTCAATTCCTTACCAGTTTTGAAAAAAACGGTCTTAAAGTTGTATTTTGTTTTATCAATTTTTAAATACATTGTTAACACATTTATTAATTTTATTATGCCTACACATTTTTTCTTAGTAAAATATCTGAATGACCCAAAATTTCAAAAATAAGAATCGAATAAATTGTTTTATTTTTCCATAGAATGTTTATTTGACAACGGCGACACTGCCCACCGCACACTCGGCAAAATGCATACTTTAGGTGGACAAAAATACTTCTTCAGTAAAAACTCCGAATTGGTACCACTTTATGGTAAAATAATGCAAAAAATAATTATATGGATTAAAGAAAATTACCTAAATAAAGGTTAGACGAAAAAACTGACCCAAGCAGATAAAGATCCAAGAATAAAATAAATTGCGGAGTTATCTGATACTGGTATTTATCTTAGTTTTCTAGAAACGTTCTTAAAATTAAAATGACTTCGGCCTGGTTAAAAAAACTGATTGTTGATGATGGCTTTAAATTCTTCCAATAAATTTGTTTAACATTATTAGATTCTCTAAACATTTCTAATAGTACAATTGTCAGTATTATATGAATAAGGCGACCCATTTGAAATATTTTGTTTGTAAATACTATGAATTGTTGTATCATCTCACCCCCATTTGTAAATAGCATTGATTATGAAAACATCAGTTGGAAGTCTCTCTAATACTTCTAATTAAATTTGCCTTAAACCGTCTACAGTAAGTTGTAATAAATCTTTTAGAGGCCTTCTAGCTTCAGTTTCAGTAATCAAAAATTTTGGTGGGTAACATTGTTTTTTCAACACAGATTGTCACAGTTAGATTTGTCATATATGTCTGTCAGTACATAGGGCAGTAAAATTCAGTAAAATAAATCTTCTAAATTTTAATCTAATTTATAACTAATTAAAAACACTCTTTTATACTGTATTCAGGCTTATATTTATCATTGATACCTAAGTTACAGAAATAATGCTAGTTTCAGAAATTTCTTGTCACAAATAGCCGGAAGCAAAAGTACAAACTTTAATCCTTATGTGAATTTACCTTATTTTTGATAGAGCCAATGTAATATACTTTCATATTGTCCTGTATTATAATATAATTACTGTTTTATATATAAAATTCACTTTAAGACATTCCAATTAATAGGAATTAACATTTTGACTGGGTCAACAATCATATAAGACAAACAAATGAAGGTAAAATCTAAGTGACATATGTTTCTGATAAGATAATCTAATAGAACATTCAAAAATCTACCTGTATATAGTTTTCTTGCGTTAATATTCTAAGATTCCATTTGTTTATATCAGTTAGTCCAGAAGAATTTTGTTGTTTACATGTCAAATAGCATATCACATTTTGTTTGGAAATTTCACAAGCACGTAGATTTAAACACAAATGTTCTTTAATAACTTGGTTCACTATTTTGCATTAATTAGTAAGGTAAATTTGTTCATTATTATATATTCTACAAAGATTTGCTTTGTTATTGTTTATCAGTTGTCAGATTTTTACACGGGGTTATTTATTTATTTATTTATTTATTCATAAAATACACTACAGAATCAGGATTCTAAATGGTATACAAATATATATAAAAAAAAAGAAGATAACACAAAAACTAAAACTAAACTAAAAGAGAAAAACAACAAATTATCTGCAATACTACAAAAGATGCAAAATGCAAATTAGTAAAATGAAATAAAATGATTAAGTTGTGCCGAACTTCAGGAATCTTTTGAGGGTAGGAAGACTCATGTTGAAAATGTCGCAGTCATCATAAAATTTGTTGTGGTTGTGACATAGACGGTCAATAAAGGAATTTTGGCCGTAATTGGTGCGGTGTCTTCTAACGAAGAAAAGGGAGGTATGCCGTGTGCGTCGAACTGGAACCAGAAAGCTTACCCGACCCAGCAAGATAGGGCAGTCGATAGTACCGTTGAGAAGTTTAAAAGCAAACAGAAGGAGAGCTTGTCTGCGTTTTTCAGCTAAGCTTTGCATACCACAAAGGAGTAATCTCGTACTATAATTTACATTTTGATATGGAAACTGAAATTTACTTAACAAGTAATTAGAAAATTTGTGTTGAACTCTTTCAACTCTCGATGTGGCATGCATAGCGAGGGTGCCAAATGATGGAGCAGTATTCAAGGTAGCTCCTGACAAAGCAGTTATACAGTGATATGATGGCCCTGGTGTCCTTGAAGCATCGGGAGTGCCTCCTGATAAATCCCAACATTCGGAAGGCCTTGCATACAATGGAATCGATATGCTCGTTGAAGGTTAACATACTATCAAATGTTACACCTAAGTCATTAACTGTGGACGAAACCTCTAGGAGTGAGTCGTTAATCCTGTAAGTATTTAGTATGGGGTTCTGGGATCGCGAGAAGTGAATACAGGAACACTTAGTTATATTAATAGAGAGAAGGTTTGTCTTGCACCAAAAGACAAATCGGTCTAAGTCAGACTGTAGTGCAGAATTGTCCAAGCTGTTGGATGTGAAAATTTTCAGGTCATCGGCGAAAAGAAGACATTTGCTGTTAATAAAGCAAGACGTGACATCGTTGATAAATAGGAGAAATAAAATTGGGCCAATGTGGGACCCTTGAAGCACGCCGGACGCGACTGATATGACACGAGATACCGAATTATGTACTAAAACACGTTGTTTACGGTTGCTCAGATAGGAGCTAATCCAGTTCAAATAATTGCCTGATATTCCAATGTCGGAAAGCTTTCTTAGTAGCAGCCTGTGACACACACTGTCAAAAGCTTTCGACAGATCGGTATAGATAGAATCGACTTGCTGGCCAGCTTCAAGGGAAAAGACTAGGTAATCTTGATAAATGGCGAGGTTGGTTGCTGTGGATCGGTTATGATAGGTCAGTTCAACACCACATGCTTTCAATCCATAGAATAATGCAGTCGAAATAAGCATAGAAGTGGAAGTATTGTCTCCCTCTTTGTCTTTCTTATTATAAGTCCTTGATTTGACGTATCGGCGAGCTAATATTACTAATTTAGATGGTTATTCTTTGGTTGTGCAAAATACAGGGTAGCTTGGATTAGTTGAGGAGTAATAATATATGTTCATCTCTTTCCAATACTCATGGATATAAAGGCTATTTTTGTTATAAACCGAACTGGAATTTGACAAGTTAATATTTAATTTAGGGGATTTATTGTACCAACATTTTTTGTTGATACTGAGAAAAGTTGTTTTTTTCAAATAATGTTTTGGAATGTAGAAAAGGATATGTAGATTTGCCGTGTTTGGTAATATTGTGTGATGGAAGCCATTTTGTGTACGTAAGAAGGGCTAAGGAAAAGATCTTTCTTTTTAGCACCAAGTCTCATCAACGACGGAAGTGTCGGATGTTCTGAATTTTTTTTTCATTGTTAACTAAATTCCATACCAAATGGGAGATTAGAAGGATCCGATTTGACGAAGTAAAGTTGAATATTATGGTTTAGTAAATTTTGGGTTTCAACTTTACGGCCTACAAGGCAATTTTGTCTTAATTACTTCCACGTGCCACTAACATCGGTCATCTTAACGTTGGTGCTCATCAAGCAATTTTTTTGGTACCCTCGTAGCTACAATGAGGTAAGAATTTTGTATTAAATTGTCGTATATATTGTGTGCTGTTTTGCCTGTCTGGAATTATATTCCAAACTTTGTTGTAGAGATTTTTCTTAAAGACAAACGATTAACAAGGTTTTGGTATGATTTCCCATTTGCTAGTTATTTATGGAATTTGGAACTTTTCTTTTGATGGAATAGACATGATGTCTTGGATAAGGTCTATGTAGCGGAGCTGTAGGACATAGTGATCACTGAGGAACACTTGGATGTTACCTGCCTTACCACCATTTACAGTCTACACTAGTGACTAAGAGTATTCAGCTAAGTAGTAGTATAATATTTGGAAACTTGAAATAGAGATTGTACTTTTCTTAGGATTGATATTTGTTCTGAAAGGGCCATACCCTACCTAGTGTGTTTCACCTCAACCAGTTTAACGTTTACTAGTTTATAGTTGACAAACTCATTTTTTTTTTGGTACTCTGAAGGAACAAATATAGTCTTAAATATGTACTTTACATATTACTTTTTCTGTGAATTAAACTGTTTATGCATATTAATTTAATTACTGGTGTCACCTTGTCTAGTATATAGCATACTGTGCAGAATTTCTGTAAGGTGAAACACAGCCGGCTTCGTAGCGCTACCTAATTACTGCAGTTTTATTGGTAATATCTAAGACATTCAAATCTATGTAATAGACATTTTATAGATATTTATTGCGCTGCCGCTCAACGTGTGGCTAATCAAAATTTTTTTTTTTAATACTTAACCCTAACCATTATCATTTGTAACATATTTATTTGTTTTAACTAGAATTAAACTTCAATCATTTAAGGGGGGGAAAGAAACTTGGAATTCTAAACTGATTATTTGATCTAATTCTTGTTTACATTGTGTAATCCAAATGGTGTTAATCTGGAGTGGTATATAATAAGAATAAGCTTCTGGGTTTTGTATTTACGTACCCCAAATCAAATAATTTAGTTGGGATTTCAGTTAGTATAACTTGACAATAAATTTAAACTCTTGTTTGCGAAAACTTAATTCCTTCACTTCTTGTTGGGATGCTATTAAGCTCCCTGGTGGATGGAATTGAGTTAACAATCTTTTTTTTGTTCGGTACATTTTTTTTTCTTGGGGATAGGTCACCGAATCTATTGTGAATTAAACAATAAAAGTTATTTGTTTCCAACGTGTTGGTTTTCAATTGATCAAGGTAAGTCTTTACCTATTGATAGTGGTTAGATTCAATGCAACTTTTTTTTTTCCGAGTTTTATTTAAATTAAATTAAAACTTGGTGGCGCTCAACTTAAATATTACACCTTAAGTAAGAGATTGTGATATGGAAGTATAGGTAGAGTAACGAGAAAGAAGAATCCGAACCTACCCGACTAGAGCTAGCAATAGTCATTAAGAGATAATATTGGGTGAGTGTATTGCGTCTGGTGACTAACATATCTTACTTATTTACCACCTTCCATTGGTAAACCATAACATTTCAATTGGGCATGCTTTAAAGGTAGAAATGTTAGAAGATATAACATCATATTGTGGATAAATATTGGCACCCTTTTTCTTAACACCTCTTTGAATATTAATATATTGTTTTTTTCTCAAATCACAATCAATTATTAAACCTAACGCTTCCTCTGCAGTATAAGAGCAAAATTTCAATGTTGCTGATGGAAATTCATGGGCAATCTTCATTTTTTTGAGTTGTTGAGGAGTTGTGCTAACAGCTAATTTTACAACCTCTGCTGCACTTTTTTTCCTCTCCTAACTAGATACTTTTCTGTTGCAAAACAAATTTTTTGCTTGCTATTTTCTGTTATCAAAAACTTAAAGCATCTGGATTTGGTTTTTTTGGAAGAATCAGAAAATTATTTCTGAGGTCTGCTTCTCCATTTAAAGATATTTTCTTTGGTGTTATTGCTTGTTGTCATTTTTTGCAAAAAATACTCGATATTTCTATGACTAGCTTGCCATTTAGCAATACATTTACTTAAATATTTTTTAACCACGTCTTTTGCATTTTTGGCACAATCTTGGTTAATATGTTTTTCCAATGTATACCTTACCAAATGGTTAGTGCATTTGAGAGAGAAAAATTGTACCCAGAATACTTCTAGATTAGTGGCCCGGTTCGTCTTAGAATGGTTGATTTGTGTGATTTTCTGTAAACAAAGCGTTATTTTAAAGAATATTCCACTCATGTACAAATTTTCCCGTAAGACTGGTGGTGTTTTCGAAAAATTATAGCGGAAATACCACGTCGTCTAGGAAACATGGTGTTTCCACTTACCTGGTTAGGTGTGGTTACATACCTAACCAAAAAATGAAATCTTGACAATATGAAATCTGCTTTTGAGAGACGCTAGAGTCCCTAGAAACTGATTTTTCTTAAGTATCTTTCAAACATTTTTGAAAAGTTGTCAATATGAATAATCGCTTTCGGCTAGTTCAAGAAGAGGAAATTGATGAAAATATAATGGAAGCGAACCAAGAAACACCGTTAAATCCAAGATGAGCATCTAGAGACAGTTTATGTCATTCTGCGATGAAAAAAACTATACGTTTGACCAAGATCCCAACTAGCAATGATTGTCAAAAGTTGGGGCTACAATATGCGAAAAATGAACGGGGAGGAATATAAAGAAGGCACGGTAAAAATCATTTGGAATGTGACGGCGAAATTATTGATGGAAAGGTATTTCAATAAATACAAAATTAAAATAAATCCCTTCGAGCAGATCGAATTCAAATTGGCTCGAGACGCAAAAAATGCCAAAAGGAGATATTTGCAAGATATTGAAGGCAAACGCAGAGAATCGGCTGTTTTTTTAACATACAATGAATTAAAAAATCTAATCGAAGCTTGTGATGAATTAACTCCAGAGAGTTTACAAAAGAAGTGTTGTTGTCCTATGAATTAGGAGAGGAGAGGAGAGGAGAGGAGAAAATGGAGAGGAGGAGAAGGTGCAAAAGCCGAAACAACTTTTTTCAAAGAGGAAACTGACAACTTCGGAGGAAAAACAGGTAGAATTCAATACAACCCTGTTTTTTTTAAACATTTCAAAGTGGTGGCCGAAAACTCGCCGATTCGAAGTGTTTGGTGAGAAACGAGAGAAGTCCCAGCTTTTGCCCAGTAAGAATTTATAAAGAATTACAAGATAAAAGGAAAAGTATCTCCAACACTCGACTATTTTTGACGCCAAACCCCCATTGGAAAATTTCCGGAAAATGGTTCAAAAACAGCCCAGTAGGAGAAAACGAGATTTCAACTTGGACAAAAAAACAAGCACAGAAATGAGGCCTCAATACCACAAAAAAATTTACCAACCATTCCCTCAGAGCTACTGCCGTGTCCAAGCTGGCCGAAAGCGGAGTGTCGGAGCAAAACTTGATAAAAATTACAGGTCATTTGAATGCGAAATCCCTATCAAGTTATTTGCAAATGGATCCAGATCACCACAAAAAAATTTTTGAAAAAATGAGGGAACCTGGAAAAGAACCACCTTAACAGCACGTGCATCCAGCCCCTATAGCAGCATCACCCAGCACAAGTACAAGTTGTGGTCTGACGGCATCTTCTACGTCGTCGCAAAACAACAATGTGGTTAATAATTATCAGAACTGTACCTTTTATTATACAATCAATAATTAAAATTGAATATTTAGATTTAAATTAAGTACTTCTCAATATTTAGACAAATAATTTTATCAGTATATTATTATTCAATTTGTGTTCAATTTGTTACAAAATTCAAATTTCTGAGCTTGAAATAGTTATGTATTTAATATTCAGTTAATAAAGCTTAGTTTCCCTGTATTTGATTCGTAGAATATTCCTTCTAAATACCATTCGTGCTTAAAAATTAACCAGAGAATTTTCCACTCATGCGTGTTTTCTCTACAAATTATAAGAAAACACGCATTCGTGAAAAATTATCGGAAATTTTTAAGCACTCGTGGTATTATCCTCGAAAATGCAATTTTCTGCACACTAATTTTTTGATTTATTGAAAATGAATATTCAATATTATCTTTTCTGTATAGAACTTTACGGGACTCGTTGGGACTTTTTAGAGGACTCACGAAAAGTTAAATTTCATTTTAAAAACTACATCGTTACAAAATGTCTAATTTTTCAAATGCAAAAAATATATAGTAAACAAGTAAATACAAAGTATTATCCACACACGTACAAGTTTCGAATGCATGGATTCAACCAGTTCTAACTTGTTTTACTAGAGTTAGAGCGGACACGCTTATCCCGCGAATAATTGAATGGGACTAATAAATTGCTTTATTTTGGAGGTTTATTGCTGCGTTATGTTGCCAGGGATATTATTATTTTCTTGAAATAATATTGTCAAATATACTTATAAACATTTAAAAGCATAAATAGTCGCATTTGGTCATAATAAAAAATTGAATTTATGTCCACCTAAATTGCACCATAGATAAACCAACATAACACTTCGCAAACATATCAGTTGCAGTTGTCTTGTTTTTTGTTCTTTCACATTAATTTTTTGCCATATGAGGCAATTCCATACCGTTTTAATACGTAGTCTGGATTTAAAAACTCTTTAAAAATGTATAAGAATATTGAATATGCAGACATGTTACTAATTTATGGAGAGTGTAGACAGAATGTTTATTTGGCGTCCCAAATATACCAGGAAAGATATCCTAACAGGAGGTGTCCCAATGACAGAACATTTGTGGCGGTTTTAAAAAGAGTTCGCGATACGGGAAGTGAAAGCCAAATAACACCCCAAAACGAGGAACATACTTTAGCCCTAGTGGAAACAAACCCTGGTTTAAGTACTCGGGAAATCTGTACCTCTACCATGTGCAGCGAGTACAGGTTTTGGCTTTAGAGGACCTACTCCGAAGAAGAGAATTTTGCTTGTGGTTTGTCCGAGAAAACCAAGAACACGAAAATTTTACTTTAAAACAAACTCACAACCGATGAATGTTGTTTTACGAGAGATGGAAATTTAAATTAGCATAACACTCATATCTGGGTCCTAACACTGGAACCTGTGGTGGAAGATAGATCAAAATACAAGAGTTCTAACCACACTACACCACAACTTGTTACGTTCTTACGGACGCGCGTTTCGCTAACCAAGTTAGCATCATCAGCAGATGATATAAACTAAAGTAACTTATCCTAACCGAGACTATTTATAGGTAAATGTTTAGTTGTCAAGTAAACAATAGAGGGGACTATAGGGAATAGGCCCTCTGTCTTTATTTAGTGCTTTCTTACCACATTTAACTATTTCTATACTCTCAAATGCATCCAATAATCTATTATTAGATACATTTTTAATCAACTTAAGATTATTTATTCCTATTCGGTGATTGTCTTCCAAAGCATGTTGGGCAACGCTTGACTTTTCTGTTCTTCCGTATCTTAAATGTGCCATGTGTTCTTTAAAACGAATGTTTATGGAGCGTTTAGTTTGCCCAACATATTTTAGATCGCAGTCATTACAGGTAATTTTATAGATGCCACTCCTCTCCCTCAAGTCGACTTTGTCTTTGGGGTTTCCAAGGAGATTTTTCAAACTATTCTCCGTTTTGTAGGCTTCTCTAAAACCTACGTTTTTAAATACTTTTTTTAGACCTTTATTGGAAGCCTCAAGTATTTGAAGAGTAGTGGCATCTTTTAACATTTTCTTATGCTTATGTCTATTTACTAGTTTATGTACAAAATTATCATTATATCCATTACTTTTAGCTATATTTTTAATCCGATTCATTTCAGTTAAAACTGTATTGCCTTCTCAAAATTCATAAACCTGGGAAGTCCATGAGACCTATTGTTTCAGCTGTTGGATCACCAACGTACAATATTTCAAAATGGTTAGTAGAAGAATTCGGCAAATTAAATATCTCGTATGATAACTTTGAGGTTACTAACTCGTTAGAATTCTTAGATAAAATTAAGAATGTTCACTTAAAAGAAGGTGAAATTTTAATATCTTTTGATGTAAGCTCATTGTTTCCTAGTGTACCCATACCACTAGCTTTAGAGTACCTAAAGGAACTACTTGAAATCAATAATTTGAAGAAAGAAATTATTGATGAGTATTTACTTCTCACAAAATTATGTATGAATCAAAATTTTTTCAGTACAACAATAAATATTATAAACAACTAGAGGGAACTGCGATGGGCAATTGCTTATCTCCATTCCTTGCAAATTTGTTTATGGGCAGATTAGAAACCCAATTCAAAAAAGAACTCACGTATTTCCCAAGAATGTGGTATAGATACGTAGACGATATATTTGCTATTTTTGATACTAAAACAGAAAATTTGGACACTTTCTTAGAAACATTAAATAATAAATATCCTTCCATTAATTTTACGTACGAAAAGGAGAACAATGGGCAATTACCTTTTCTCGACACGTTAGTTATTAGAAATAACGATAAATTAGAATTTGATATTTATAGGAAATTTACTAATACTGATAGATATATAACATCCGACTCATTTCATTGCCGTCAACACAAAATGGCAGCATTCCATTTCTTAACTCACAGGTTAGTCAATTTTCCACTAAGTAAAGAACGTTTTAACAATGAAATGAATCGAATTAAAAATATAGCTAAAAGTAATGGATATAATGATAATTTTGTACATAAACTAGTAAATAGACATAAGCATAAGAAAATGTTAAAAGATGCCACTACTCTTCAAATACCTGAGGTTTCCAATAAATTCATAGTAATCCCATATGATCCCAGATATACGAGAGGTCTAGAAAAAGTATTTAAAAACGTAGGTTTTAGAGTAGCCTACAAAACGGAGAATAGTTTGAAAAATCTCCTTGGAAACCCCAAAGACAAAGTCGACTTGAGGGAGAGGAGTGGCATCTATGAAATTAGCTGTAATGACTGCGATCTAAAATATGTTGGGCAAACTAAACGCTCCATAAACATTCGTTTTAAAGAACACATGGCACATTTAAGATACGGAATAACAGAAAAGTCAAGCGTTGCCCAACATGCTTTGGAAAACAATCACCGAATAGGAATAAATAATCTTAAGTTGATTAAAAATGTATCTAATAATAGATTATTGGATGCATTTGAGAGTATAGAAATAGTTAAATGTGGTAAGAAAGCACTAAATAAAGACAGAGGGCCTATTCCCTATAGTCCTCTCTATTGTTTACTTGACAACGGTGCAGTCGGGTGCAACCAAGTGTGACCACATTTACCTATAAATAGTCTCGGTTAGGATAAGTTACTTTAGTTTATATCATCTGCTGATGATGCTAACTTGGTTAGCGAAACGCGCGTCCAGAACGTAACAAGTTGTGGTGTAGTGTGGTTAGAACTCTTGTATTTTGAACTCATATCTGGGCTCAAAAAAATCCACACATGATTGAACAAGGCCGATGTCAATACCGGTTTGCTATAAATATTTGGTCAGGAATAATCCACAATCGGTTAATCGGACCTTTTGAGCTACCAAGCCGTTTAACAGGAGAGGTATACCTCCAATTTTTAACTAATGACTTGTCCACTTTTGTAGAAGATATTCCTTTAGCTCAGCGAGGCATTATCTGGTTTCTTCATGGTGGAGCTCCTGCCCACATTCATAGGAATGTGTTACAACATCTGGATAATACGTTTGATAATAGGTGGATAGGTCGAATTGCCCCAGAACCTAAAAAATGGCCTCCGAGGTCACCAGACTTAAACCTCCTTGATTTTTATTTTTGAGCCCACATAAAAACATTAGGGTATAATAGGGTTGAAACTGAAAATGAAGATAATCTTAGAAACCATATTTTTGCTGCAGCGGAACAAATTAGATTATTATTTTTTCAGTGCGTAAGTTCATATTTTTTTAATAATTTTTGGAAACTAATAAACTTATTTAGGGTTGCGCAGTTAAAAACTATACGAGTTAATAATCTACAAAGTTTTAATAACAGGTTTTTATTATTTTTTATACACGCCGATATTATACTAATAAATCACAATTTATTAAAAAATTAGTTCATATATTCGAAAAAAATAATCAAAATAAAATAATCGAATCGTTTTCAAACCTACAGGTTTTTTTATACTTCTTTGTTGACAAAACATAGGTGATGAGATTGTCATCACATTGATGCCCAAGCAAATAGCCACGTTGCCATGTTGTCTTGGAATTAGTTGAAACCTTCTCCAAAATTAAACACTTTAAAATTAAATATCTCAAAACCCTTTCGAATTTCCCGATGGTTTATAAGAATATTTTGTCTAAATCAGTCGTACTATACTATGTTAAAATATTTGTAGTCATACCCCTAACATCCTGTATTTATCTATATATATATATATATATATATATATATATATATATATATATATATACACAGTGTGTCCGAAATTGGTTATGACAGTATCGGGATCTCGGAAACCGTGATAGTTACAAAAACGTTTAAATGGAGAAAGTTTTAGACAATTATGTTTGTAATTTAACGCCGTTTTGCTCGCGATTCTATCTTTTTTAGTTTTTGAGATATTTTGAAAAAACCAAAAAACTGCATTTTCGAAAAAGTCCTATAATTTATTTATTTATGAAAATTTTCAAAATCTGTAAGAACATTATTGAGGCAACTTTTTACGTAGAGTGCACCTATTAAGTCAGATTTTACATACGACGTTTCGATTTTCTAGAACAATCATCAATTTTGTTTTTCTTATGGCCGCTATGTTCGATTTTAACAGTTTTGAAAAGAGTATTTCTTTAGTTTTTCAACGGTGTATCACACTTTGTAATTAGGTTATTACTAAAGGAGCAAAAAGTGCGTAGAGGAAATATTTAAACGTTTTTTGGAATTATCAAAGTAAAAAGTTAAAAATTAATAGTGTTAAATAGCAATATATTGTAATTTAACATCCAGTTTTACAAAAAATCAGTAAAAACTACTTAATAACATAATTGATTCGTGCACAATGTTCACACATGTTCAAACTACCACCCGCATATAACACTAACATCTTTGCCCAAGTAGGCTTTGCGTTTGAAATAAGACTGTTTAAACATTTTTTCGAATTATCGATATAAATTAAAATTTAATAGTTTCAAATAGCAATATTTTTAAATTGGACATTAAATTCTGCATAAAATCAGTAAGTTCTACTCGGTAACATTAATACTATGTGCACTGCACATAATGTACCCCGAAGAACGACTGTCGACAGAACTTCTTTTCAAGCGCTGCACTGATTAGAAGCTTGCTAGGGTTAGCCAATTTTAAGAATCGCAACAGAAAGTATGCAAGTATGACAAGGAATGGAATAGGCAAATATTAGAATATTTTAATGAAAATCTGGTTTTTTCCATAAGAAGAATTGAAACAGAACTTCACATTCTGAAGTCAACCGTTCATGGCGATTTAAAAGTACTAACCTTACAAGAATTAACAGAAAATCAGTATGAACTACCTACTCAATAAAATTAATAAAAAAATGCTACATAATACTAGGATTAAAAATGTTGACCGTTTTTTTCTATGCAGTGTCCGCATTTCCTTTCAACTGTTCTGATTACCCGTTGAATGGTATTTCTATTTATATTTTCTAGAATATTTCGGGTTCGCTGCTCAAGAACTTGCCTATTTTCTGGGGGGTCAAATTCGTATATTTCATTTTTCGCACATCCCCATAAATAAAAATCCAACGGCGTGATATCCGGGGATCTAGCTGGCCAGCGGACAGGACCAATGTTGGATATTACGTTCTCACCAAAAGTTGTTGTTAAAAAGGTTTGTACATCCCTGCTGTTATGTGCAGGACAACCGTCTTGCTGAAACCACAAGCTATTAAACTGATCATCTGGCACAGCTTCTCGAATGGCAGGAACTATTTGATTCTGTAACATGGCAAGGTATCTTGGGCCTGTCAGTGTCTGATCAAAAATAAAGGGACCAATGAGACGATTTCCTAAAAAGTAATGGAAAATATTGAATTATAAGCAATTCAATTATACTATGTTTATCTTACCAAGCATCCCGCACCACACATTAAAACCAAATCGCTCTTGCAGCCTGCGTGGATCGCGTAGTTGCGGATTTTCAATAGCCCAATAATGGTGATTTTTGTATTAAAAATGCCACAGTTTGTAAAATGAGTCTCATCTGACCAAATGAATTTATTGCAAAAAGCGGGATTTTCTCGACATCTATTGATATACCAATTACAAACAACAATTCTTCTTTCGAAATCACCTGCTTGAAGTCCTTGCACAATTGTTGGCTTGTAAGGACGATATTTAGTTACTTTTAAGACGCCATGAACGGTAGATTTTGGAATTTGAAGTTCTGTTTCGCTTCTTCTTGTAGATGAAGTCGGATTTTCATTAAAATATTCTAGGATTTGCCTATTGCGTTGTTCGTTGTCTTTTGCATACTTCTTTGTGCGAATCTTATTAAAACTGCCAAACTCAAGCAAGTTTCTAACCAGCGTTTGAAAATAAGTTCTGCCAGGCTGCCGTCTTTCGGGGTACGTGTCAAAATACACATCCATGGCCCTGTTTGCATTTCTTTCATTTTTAATATAACACACTAACATATCAAACATTTCTTCATTAGAAAAGTTTAACGCCATTGTAATCCTTATTAAAACAGCGATGAATGTTAAATAAAACTTAAACGTTGCATTTTTGACAGATTAAAAGCATTCTATTATTTCAAAACCAAAGCCTACTTGAGCAAAGATGTTAGTGTTATCTGCGGCTGGTCATTTGAACATTTGTGAACATTGTGCAATGTTATTGAGTAGTTTTTACTAATTTTTTGTAGAACTGGATGTTGAATTACATATTGCCTTTTAACACTATTAATTTTTAAATTTTTACTTTGATAATTCCAAAAAACGTTTAAATATTTTCTCTACGCACTTTTTGCACCTTTAGTAATAACCTAATTACAAAGTATGATACACCGTTGAAAAGCTAAAGAAATACTCTTTTCAAAACTGTTAAAATCGAACACAGCGGCCATAAGAAAAAACAAAATTGATGATGGTTCTAGAAAATCGAAACGTCGTTTGTAAAATCTGACTTAATAGGTGCACTCTACGTAAAAAGTTGCATTAATAATGTTCTCACAGATTTTGAAAATTTTCATAAATAAATAAATTATAGGACTTTTTCGAAAATGCAGTTTTTTGGTTTTTTCAAAATATCTCAAAAACTAAAAAAGATAGAATCGCGAGCAAAACGGCATTAAATTACAAATATAATTGTCTAAAACTTTCTCCATTTAAACTTTTTTGTAACTATCACGGTTTCCGAGATCCCAATACTGTCATAACCAATTTCGGACACACTGTATATATATATATATATATATATATATATATATATATATATATATATATATATATATATATATATATATATATATATATATATATATATATATATATATATATATATATATATATATATATATATATATATATATATATATATATATATATATATATATATATATATATATATATATATATATATATATATATATATATATATATATATATATATATATATATACACCTTGACGTCATAATGTGGCAAAACTTTGTTCTCTGCTCAAAATCGCCTTCCAATAACTTTTGCACTAAATGAATTTTGAAAGGATGATATTTATGTTTTCTTAAAACATTATGCACGAATTTCAAGCAGACATCAACTGCTTGAGAAGCTTTTCTTAAGAAGGAAGAAGGGGTTTCGACAAAATTTTGTAAAATATCTAAACTTTTCCATATATTTCAATGAAAACACAGCATTACGTGTGTTTTTCTACCTGTTAATAAAGTAATGTGTGTTATAATCTCACTGATTGTGAATATTTTTTGAATAGTAGAATTGGAATGCATTGTACTTATAATAAATATTTATCATCTAGCTTCTAATTAATTAAGATATATTATTTCTAAATAATAAAAATTCAAAATTTGTAATATTTAAAAATGTATTGAATCACTGACTCAAAAATAACAAAAATCAAGAATTTGTAAATATTTTTCTCCAAAATTCTCTATATTAAAAACTAATCTGTTAAAAACATATTTTGAACTTATTTCACTGTTTGATATTTTTATTATTCAAATTGTACTCGTGGATCTTGGAAGAGAAATTTTAGCGTTTAAAATATAAATATATATTTCTATTTCCTTACTTTACCGACGTTATCGAATGCACTAGTCCAAAATCTCTCAATAATATCAAATATTGTATCTGATATTTCTTTTTAACGCCCAGCAAATCCTTTTATTGGAGACTATTTTTGACGTAGACTTCAGTTGCGCATCGTTACATTAATAGCAAATAAAATCATCTTACTTGTTCAGAATGTTAAAAAGAGCAGACTGTAAATAAAAAAGCTAGTTAAATTGCTGGACTTGTTTTTAAAAGCAATTTATTTGCAAAATCAGAGTAGACAACAATACGGGGTGTTAGGGGTTTGACTACAAATATTTTAACACGTGATAGTATGGACCATTTTGATTAAAAACTGCTTAAATAAATACAGTCAATGCCTTACTATTTTTGAGAAAAACGACCTTAAAGTTGTATATTGTTTTATTAATTTTTTAGGGGCATCGTTAACATGTTTATTAATTTTATTATGTAAAACAATTAATTATATGATTTTCTACAAAATACCTACAAATTTGTTCTTAGTAAAATATCTGAACGACCTAAATTTAAAAAGTAAAAAACCCTGGTTTGAGCACTCCGGAAATCTCGCGTCAAGTTTGATTTTCTAATTGGACCATCCATCCTACCCTTCGTGAGAACCTTCTGCACCCTTATCATGTGCAGCGAGTGCAGTGTTTGACTTTAGAAGACTTACCCCGAAGAAGAGAATTTTGCCGGTGGTTTCTTCGAAAAATCCAAGAGAAACGAAAATTTTCTTTAAACATACTGACAACCGATGAATGTTGTTTTAGGAGAGATGGAATTTTAAATTATCATAACACTCATACTCGGGCTTAGGAAAATGTACACACGATTCAACAAGGCCGATTTCAATACTGTTTTTTAATAAATATTTGAGCTGGAATAATCCACAATCGGTAAATCGGGCCTTTTGAGCTACGAAATCGTTTAACAGGAGATGCATACCTCCAATTTGATTTGCCCATACTTTTAGAAGATATTCCTTTAGCTCAGCAAGCCAGTGCCTTATTTCTTCCTGTAAGAGCCCCTGCCCACATTCATAGCAATGTGTTACAACATCTGGATAATACGTTTAATAATAGGTGATAGGTCGCGAAATGCCCCAGAACCTACAAAATGGCCTCCGAGGTCACCAGACTTAAACCCCCTTGATTTTTATTTTTGGGGCCACATGTTTGATAGGGTTGAAATTGAAATTGAAGATGACCTTAGAAAACGTATTTTTGCTGCAGCGGAACAAATTAGGCAAAGACCTAACGTTCTTGAATCCGTTTAAGAAAATTGGCCTCGATGTATTCGTGCGTTAAGTTTTTAAAATATTTTTATTAGTGTCTGAACTATCTACCTAGTGCTATAAATTAGTATGCTTGATAAGTTTATATTCTATATTAATTTTTGGAAACTAATAAAATTAATTAGGGTTGCGCAGTTAAAAACTATACAAATAAATAATCTAAAAATGACAGGTTTTTCCTATTTTTTTATGCACGCCGATATTATGCAAACAAACCACAATTTATTAAAAAAATAGTTCATACATTCTAAAAAAAAAATTAATATAAAATAATTGAATCAATCAATTCAAATCTGCAGGTTTTTTTATACTTCTAAACACATTGATGTCCAAGCAAATAGCAATATTGCCATGTTGTCTTGGAATTAGTTGAAACCCTCTCCAAAATCAAACATTTCAAAATTAAATATCTCGAAAACTCTTTCGAATTTACCAATTGTTTATAAGAATATTTTGTTTAAAATCGTTCATACTATCCTATGTTAAAATATGTATTGACAACACCCTGTATATCAATGTCAAATTTATTACTAAGCACGGACGTTTTGAAAGCCCCTCAAAAACGAGCAATTTCATTGGTTGCAGCTTGACGCAAACATCGATATACGCTAGCCGCTTCCGTCAGAGTTAAAGATCGCCATTGTTTCGACGGCTAGCAGAAACTCAAACGGATAGCGGCAAAAATATAATCGTACCCATTGCTTTACGCTAATTAAACTTCAAGGACAATGCAACCGGCGACGCAAGACACAAACATTTTCAATCTATAAACCAGGCTTAATGTTAATAAAAAGTTTTAATGCAAAACATAAACTATTTTTGTTATTTCAAATGTCCACCATGGCTTACTAAGATTTTTTGATTTTTTAATATAAAATATGCTTTTAAATGGGGTGCCCCATTTAAAAAAACCTAACTTTGGATCATATCATAAAAATGACTACCCACAGCAAAAATCAAAATACACCCCTGGACACTACGTAAAAAAACTACCTTAGGACCACTATTTACTTTTCTGATAAGTTAAACGATAACCAAGACACGAGGAAGGTCCCAAAATGCAACATTTTAAATTAAACTCTGTATCATAGAAATAAAGCTATGAAAATTTTAATTACGGCATCTTTCGTTTCACAAAAAAAATGGCACGGTGATGTGAAAACCGAAACCAGGGGCGTGCAGTCCATGGAAGCAAGGGAAACAGTGCTTTCCCAAAAAAAAAATTACAAAACATCTTCTAAAATGTAATTTTTGAAATATGAAACCATTAATTTAGTTTATATTAAAAATGCTAAAATATTATCTTACTTATCAAGCCCATAATAAATGAGGCCTTGACTCCGACCGAGCGACAATAGAAGATGGAATAGAACCTATGCGGGCCGCTAGCTTCTCTGCAGCTGCTTGATTTCCTGTGAGTAGAGCCAGAGATTATTGAGCTTTCCACCAGCTGTTTGCAATTTTTGCATTTCAGTCGCGTGCTTTAAGTGGGGACCGATGCTATCGTTGGAATAGATTCTTTGTTTGAACGGCTATCCGTGTGTTGTGTAATACGTACGTCGCGTCGTGCATGGTGCGATATGGAAGACAATAATAGGGACGTGGATATGCAAATACCGTCAACTTCGGCTGTCGGTAATAACATTGAAAATGTTGGAGAATTTAGTAAGAAGAGTGTGTGTGAATGTGTGGTATGTGTCTTAATAGTAAAGGGATTTTCAACATTAAACTTCGCTGATAAGCTTCAAGGCAAAACCGCCTATGAAAAATTTAACCACAAAAATGAAAAACTGTATTAGACATTTTTATCCGGAAAAACAATTCGAACAATTTAAATGGCTAACAGGGTGTGAAAATATAAGTAAATTATTTTGTTGGCCATGTTTACTTTTTGAAAATGAAAAAGGTCTCTGGAATAAAACTGGTTTTTCCGATTTAAACAATTTCCATAAAGCTGTATAAAGACACATTATGTCCAAAGCGCATTTGCAGGCCGTCATAAAAGAAAAAGTCTTCGGCAAAACCAGAACTGAACACGCCCTTAATAAACAGTTGGAAATTAGTCACCGCCAACACAATAAACTAGTCGATAAAAATAGGAAATATTAAGAAGATTTATCGATATTATTTGTTTTCTCGGACAGCACGAATTGGAATTTAGAAGTCATGACGAAAGAAGGGTTTCTTCAAGCAGAGGAAATTTTCAAGATTTACTTAGTTTAATGGCTAAATATGATGATTGCTTAAAAGTCATTTAGAGCAATCTAGCGTTTTTCGCGGAACGTCGAATCGAATCCAGAATTATTTAATTTTTGCTGTTGCAATCGTTATTCTAAAAAGAATTAAGCAGGAGATTGGCGAGGCGCGGTTCATTGCTATTATTCTGGACGAAACAACTGATATCACTAATTTTAGCCAATTATCTATAGTAATACGGCAGACGGAACTACTCAAGAGCGATTTTTACGTTTTAAGAATGTGTCCGAAAATCGTACAGCAGATGCCGTAGTTTATAACGTTACTAAAGAAATTAATGGAGAGAAAAAATTAGTTGCTCAAAGCTATGAGGAGCTGCAGTGATGGCACGATAATTAGGGAGTCTGCAAGCTAAAGTTCGAGAAACTTGTGTGTGCTAAAGTGCTATGTTTGTCCATTGTTTTGCTCATAAATTAAATTTAGTTTTATTCCAGGCCATAAATCACATTAAAGAGTGTAAAGTATTTTTCGTTACTTTAAGTGGCATGGCTGCTTTTTTTCCCAAGTCAACAAAACGTATACCAGCTTTGGACTCCATTGTCCACAAACGATTGCCCAAAGTAGCTCCCACTAGGTGGAATTATAATAGAAGACTTGTGTTAACAGTATCTGAAAATCATAAATCACTGATTGAACTATTTGAGAATATAATAGAAAATAATGAAACGTGGGACTCAGAAGCAATAAATAGTTCGAGGGGGTTTTTGGACTGTTTGAAACGAGATTTTAATTTTAATTATTTGTTGAACATATTTTCAGAAATATTTCCTTTCTCGGACAATGTTTTTAATATATTACAAACTAAAACAAATGACATTCCTTTTTGCCTAAAAAAAGTGGATGATTTTAAGTCCTTGTTAAGCCAAGAAAGAGACGACTGACCTAGTTTGGGAAAAAACGATGACGTTAAACGTAGAGCCATAAGCCAAGCGTCTTCGAACAGACAAGGTCGGAGATGTTCAAACATCATACAGCTGCCTCTTTTATGAAATAATCGATCAAATTCAGCAATAAATAAACTATAGATTTAACGGTTTAAATGATTTTAAATTCGTCGAGCTCTGCAATTTTGATGCATTTAAAGGAAAAACTTTTCCAGAAGATGCGTTTAAATCTCTTCTTCTTCATTATGGCCAGTTCTTCGACCGAGTGTTACTGCGATCTGAACTAAAAGTGATTTACGAAACTGATGGCATTAGCGCAAAAAATAACGCTAAGGAACTAATGCAATTTTTAAAAGACAAAGAGCTGGAAGATGCCTACACTGAAGTGTCGAAATTGTGTGAATTAGTATTGACAATACCTGGCAAAAGTTCATCAGTAGAACACAATTTTTCAACACTTAAACGTATAAAAATTTCGTGGGAAATTCAACGGGACAAAAGAGAGTTTCGCATACATCGCTGTCCATTGAAAATAAACTTCTCCAAAATATGTCGGAGCTTCGGCGTTTTTATGATAACGTCATTGACGAATTTGCAAAAAATGATCCAAGAATCGAATTACATTACCAATAGGTAAGTTTCTAAAAATTGCTTCCCTTTCTTAAAAGTTCACCGCACGCCCCTGACCGAAACCCTGTATATTTCCAAATAACCTGGACAGCTTCTAGTGAATTTAAAAATAGGCGCATTTTCTTTTATCAAATATAAAATCATTGATTTCCACAAGCACTCTAACATTATATTGAATGAATGAACCACAGAGTAAAAAATATCTGTCACAGACAATTTTTGAAACCGTCACCGTCGTGGGATTTCAGACATGTCTGTATAACCGCTAAAAATAGATTCATTTTTGAGGAGGGTGAGGTGATGTATTTCGTTAAAAGTTAATCATTCTTACGAATTGCTTATAGTATTTATTTTTCGCAAATATAGAATGCTATGTAGTTACTCTAGTAAATTCGCCACTTTTATTTAATTAATCTATCTTACTGACAGACTTGCAGAGCCAACAACAAACATTTTAAAGAGATATTTGAAAGAAAACCGCTGATCATATTTAGAATTTTTTTTTATCATTTTGCGCATTTTGTTTTGACAAGAATGTGCTCTAAAAGAAAACCTGAAAATGTTATTTAACCGCTATAAAGAGAACAAACATTTGGGTCTATATAATATAGTATGGTTTCGCTTTAATATTATATGAAATATCGTCGTTTATATCGTTTATTTTAGAAAACAAAGAAGAATTATAATAGGCTCGTTTTCCTTAAAAATAATAGCAACATGAAAACATTACAATAGGCTTTGTAATTTGTTTTAACAACAAAAATGTAGCGTTAATGGATTTTTGTTTCACGTTACGGCAACGTCACAACAAGAATACCATGATTCATATCTAAGACATGTCTTGCAACGTCGCAGATACAATGATCGATTTCAGTTAAACGACGATGATTTTGCTCTTTTTAGAGCTCGTCAGGCCGGCATACGCTGGCGATCCCTGTGCAAAGGTAAAAAATTGAATAACTGCTAAATTGCGCTGTTCACTCCTGACTTTCGTTGGGAGTTAATAATGGTAATTGGCAAATAAATGAAAACAAAAGTTTTACTTTGTTGACTGTTACTTATTTTATTTTTACACTAGGCGTTACTGCAGTTTAGTACATTTTCAAAGGCAATGAGGATATTTACAATTAAGTTAAGGATATGCAGACAAAAGTTCTTAAGATTATGATTAGGGAAAAGCAACTGCACATTTTGTACGGTCAAAAAGTGCTATTTGGTGGTAAGGTAAGGGTGGTATTTCCAACATCTGTTTGTGAATTTAAATGGTTAATATTTGGGTCTTTATGGTGTTTATGAATTTCTGTTGCGTCTAAACAATCCAATTTGCGACATTTTTGCTCATAATATAATATATAACTTATTTATGTCAGGGAATTTATGTGAAGTTTTTAAGAAATGGTTGGCCGTTGTTGCCGTGCGTGTTTTGCCGGCTAAGCTGGCACCCACCACGGAGGGAAAGGCAGGGCAACGCATGAGCCGCATTACAGAATTGAGCGAACCGATCATGCGCTGCCCAAATGGATACACAAATAAATCTGACACAGGTGCTAACCAAAAACAACAATTTGAGCACATTACAACAGCGGATATATCGCAACAATTACCTGCAAGTACCAACAACCTACTACAGCGCTACCAAACTTGAGACAATTTCATCAGGATACGGACATAAACTGCATATACTTTTCATAGCACAATATCCAGAATACAAATCACTTATCACAGAACAGAGAGTAATAGATCGAAAAAGAGTCATCACTAAGACCAGTAAGCTCACCTTACTCCCATTGCAAAACATCAAAGCTATGGTAGCTGCTGAACTAAACATTCATCAACCAAACATTGAGGACAGTGGGGCAGATGCTGAACCGATCCCACATACAAACCCAGTAACAACCCACGACAGATGACAAGCACCATACAGCGCTCAGGACAAGTGAATTATTCGCCCAAAGTACCATATACACAGCTACACCTCGGACCGTCTTTCACACAAGCAATCAAAGTAGAAATGAAGTCACATCTAAACAAATGGTCAGGCTCCGATCCTACAGCAGGAGATCCTATTCCACGTGTAATCTTCAAACGGGATCACAATTGAGGACATTCATACAGTGATCTACGCAGCAGCTATAACCACGATAACACATAACAATCAGAAACTCCCGCCACGACACAGAAACACTAACAACACAAAACCAAAATTCAAATGGCAGATAAGGATCGAAAACAAAATTAACAAAATTAGAAAAGAATTGGGACATCTTACCCAATCCATGAACGGCAACTGGCGTATCACACAAAGTGTAGAGAATATCAAATCTGCATCTCCTGATCACATGCTTACATCCGTGTATGCCGCAAGACTCCGAAGATACAAAGAATCAAATGAAAGAAAGGGCGCTAAAAACCTGTTTCGAAGAAGCGAAAAATAGTTCTACCAAAAAAGCATGTCAAGAGGCACGAGTAATTGAACCACCGACCAAACAAGAGATCATAGAATACTGGAAAAGTATTTGGTCAGAACCGAAACTACACAATAAAAACGCTTCATTGGTTAGAGCGGAAGAAGACAGACACACGTGCTTGGAGGAACAAGACGACTTTGCAATGACAACACAAGAAGTTGTAGAAACAATCAAATACACGCATATCTGGAGATGTTCTGGAATAGATAACATTCATAACTTCTGGTACAAATAGTTTACCTCCACACATGAAGCTCTCACTCGCCAAATTAATGAAATTATTTGAAAACCTAGTACACTCCCTAGTTTTCTCACCCAAGGAATAACATACCTTAAACCAAATTCAGACAATACGGACTCGTCAAATTACCGACCTATTACGTGCCTGTCAACCCTATATAAGATCATCACAGCCACAATTACCAGGAGAATAGAACAACATCTAGCACACAAGAACATTGTAAAGGAAGAGCAAAAAGGGTGCAAGAAAAACAGCCGAGGATGCTAATTATAGACAGGGTCATCATGGAACAAACTAGGAAAAATTATAGAAACCTTCATACTGATTACATAGATTATAAAAAAGTCTTTGATTCGATACCCCACAGTTGGCTAACCAGAATGCTAGAATTATATAAAGTCAATAAAAACATCAGGCAATTTCTTACGCAAATCATGAGTACGTAGAAAACTAAAATCGACCTGAGAACACAAAAAGAGCACATCGAAACAGAAGAGATCTACATCAGATGAGGTATATTCCAGGGAGATTCACTCAGCGCTTTGTGGTTCTCCTCTGTCTCAATCCACTCTCAAACACACTGAATAACACAAACTTTCCAATTTCAGATTAAACACCAAAAAAATAGCGTACACAAAATAAACCATGTCTTGTACATGGATGACATAAAATTATATGCAAGCACAAAGGCTCAGCTAAAGGAACTCCTTAAAATCACAGAAACGTTTACCCTGGACAGCAACATGGAATTTGGTATAAGTAAATGCAAGCTACTTCATATCAACAAGGGACAGTGGAAAGACCACCCTACGGGGGAAACAAACAACAATGAAACTATAGATAACATGCTCAAAGAAGAAACGTACAGATACCTAGGCTTCCATCAAAGCACCAAAATTAACCACACTCATATCAAATCAGAGCTCAAGACGGAATTTAAAACCAGACACACAAACAAAACTGAATTCCAGAAATCTAATGAAAGCTATTAACACCTTCGCCATACCTGTTCTTACGTATTCGTTTGGTATGATTAAATGGTAGCACACAGACATAGAAAACATTCATATTCTCATACGCTCTGAATTCACTAAACACAGGAAGTTACATCCCAACGCATGCAAGGAAAGACTCACCATCGAGAGAAAAGAAGGAGGGAGGAGAATTATAGATATACAATCGCTAAATAGAAAACAAATTTACGAACTCAGACAATTCTTCCACAACAAACAAACTAACCTCCACAAGGCAATAGTGAAGGCAGACTCATAATTCTTATTATGCACCACTCGACCTGTCTGAAACAAGCCACGGAGAAGACGCACACAGTCACATCCAATCACGACTAGAAAAGATGAACACTTGGTCTGAAAAAACACTTTACGGAAGACACAGATACCACATAAAGTAAGACCACATACATAAAAAGCTTTCATATACGTGATTACAAGAAGCCATCCAGGAAAAAGTCATAGCAACCAGAAACTACCGAAAGCACATCATCAAGGACACAACCATTAAAGACCAAAGGTGTAGGAGATGTCACCAGAAGAAAGAAAAGATCGATCACATAACGAATGGATGTAGAATAATGTCTGGAACTGAATACACCGCGAGACACAACTCAACGAAGGTCGTTCATCAAGCAATAACCACAACATATAAACTAACGGAGAACCTCTACTGGGACATTGATATCCATACTGACAAAATAAGCAGACCCGATATCACCTTTCAATCCAAAAAAAGAAAAATCACTTATTTAATTGGCATGGCTGTCCCCAACGACGAGAACATCCAAACGAAATATAGTGAGAAGATTGCCAAATACACCGACTTGGCAATGGAAGTAAAAAGGCTGTGGAAACAGGAAAGAGTCATCATTGTTCCTCTCGTCATATCAGTAACAGGTCTCACCCCAACAACGTTTACACCGCATTTGGCTCAATTGGGACTTAATACAGACATTCACAGGAACATACAGAAATCGGTCATTTTGAAAACATGTAGCATCGTTAGATCATTTCATAATACACAATAGTTTTTTTTTTCATTTCCTTTTTTTTATTTTTATTTTTTGTACTGACTTGGTATAATCTCTTCAGTATAAAATACAACCACAGGAATACTGTAAGACAACAAGTCGTAAAAATAATAATAATAATAATAATAATTGTCTCGCCGCAATAGCTGCTTAAGGACGCTATTTTTGCTTTCATACTAAAATAATCCAAGCGAAACAGTACAAGACCAGCCAGCGAGGTTAAAGAGGGTACGGGTAATATTAATATCCTATATCGGGCTAATGCGGGTCGGACGCCAACGTAATATCTTTCTCGCTAGACGTGATAAAATAATATCCCAGAACGCTGAAAAAAGTTCATATTTATCAAAATCCGCTTGCTCGTTTTTAATATGTATTCAAACGATATACCTGTTCGATATTTTAGAAGCAGTAACTATAATAACGACTATTTCCGCAAATTAGTCCCAAAATTACATGTAAATATCTAAATCCTATCTATGGTTGGGCCTCTAGAAGGTAATGTTTGCAGTGATTAGAATAATCTGGTTTAACATATATGGCAATATAGGATTGCCTTCATTTAATACCTGTCGGACCCACGTCTATAGGTTTAAATAATTTACCCTAATAACCTAAGAATATCAGGTAAATGTAGGTATGTATAATTTTGCTTGTTCAGGGATGTTGTATAATTTAAAATATTATAACATAAACGTGTTTCTGCCTTATTAGAGTTTATCAGATAATGTTATAATAAGGTTCAAAAAAGTAAGAAACTTAGAGAAAAATCTTAAAACAAACAAACATGGAATTGGTGACAGTAACCCCTAACACTTTTGTAAATTCGACTAGAAGAAGAGAAATAAAATTATATGACTAGTTAAAAAAACAGTATAAACCAAAAGAAAAAAGTAAAAAACATTGTTTCCTTCTGGTTTAGGGTTTAGTGTGGATTATAATCAGAGAAATGTGGCTTAGTACTATAAACTCTTTATTGTGTTGTCTAGTCACAAAAAAACCCGAAATAGAAGACTATCTGAAAAGTTTTGGAGACAAATTTTAGCGCCCCTAGCGTTTGAAAGGAAAACTGTATGGTAGAAATGATGAACGCACTAGACAAGGGTCAACAACACGCGGCCCTCGAGATCCACCCTGTGAATTCGCGATCACGACTACCCACAACACCACTAGATGACGTTGCATGTCTGTCGAATCTTGCTAATAATTCAAGAAGTTATCACTACTTGAGGGACCTACTAGCCCAGTCTCGAAGCTGCTCGAAATTTCGAGAGATTCAAAGTTGACGCGGTCGGTCTATATAAAGCCGGCATCACACGACAGCCGCCATGCTCCTCAAAACAGGAGAGAGAATGAGGGGGCCAGGCAGCCTGCAGCTACTCCCCCAAACGAAATGACAATGGAAATCTTCCAAAAAGCCATGAAGGGTATGGCTGAGAGTCTCATGAATGAGACAAGGAAGCTGATTGAGACATCCCTAAAACCCAGAAATGGCAGGAATTAATCCCACAATCCCAAATACACTGAAGATAATGTCGTGGAACATAAACGGCATAAGAACACGAAAAATAGAGATTATGCAGCTAATCTCTGAACAGACCCCTGATATTCTGGCACTACAGGAGACCAGAATTAACAGGGCAGACAGGTTTTCTATCCCCGGATATGAAACCTATAGATACGACAGAGTCGTAAACAATGGCGGCGGGGTAGCGATCCTTGTAAAAAGGACCATCCCACACGCATACATTGGGATCGAAGACGTCGAAATAGAAGCCATACCGATTGAACTGTCCACCACCAGAGGGAAGATTAAAAATCTCCTCTGTGTATAGGCCCCCTAGAGAGATCCTACTACAGGAAGACGTAGATGACTTGCTAAGGGGCAGAAACCCCCGGGTCATTATAGGTGACCTGAACTGCAAACATCCACAGTGGAGCAGCACCACACAGGACAGAAATGGACAAAGACTCCTGGACTTCTCGGAAGCCCAAGGGAGCATAGTCATAGGACCAGATAGGCCAACGTTTCTACCAAGAAACCTTGGCCGTCCTCAGATGCTAGACATATCAATCCTGAAGAATATAGTCCATGACTTCGACATAGAAACCCTCGAGGAAGGTACATCGGATCATAATCCGATAGCACTTACACTGGGTAGAGAAAACAGGGCTCAAGACACCTCAATCAGGAAACAGACTAACTGGAGGACTTATCAGGATAAAGTCCAGGATAAAATCGAAATAGCAACCATTAATAATCCTCAGGAACTAGAAAGAGCCGTAGAGACTCTAGAGAACAAAACACTGGAAGCATTCCACGAAAGCACAGCAATTATGAACACTCCTCACGTTCAGCCGGGGAGCGACCTCCCTCGTGAGCTGAGACTTCTCATAAGAGAGAATAGAAGGCTTAAACGTGCCTATGGAAGGAGACATCTCGAGCAGGATAGAATAGCCCTAAACAGGGACTCAACTAGGTTGAGAGATGCACTAAGGGTACACAGAGACAGAATGTGGTCTAACAAACTAAGAAAATTAGACACAAAGAACAACACTGCATGGCAAATGCAGAAAAGGCTAAGGTCTGAGAACAAACCAATGCCTCCCCTGCACGGGGCAGGAGGAATAGCGTACACAGACCAGGAGAAAGCAGAGGCCTTAGCGGACACTCTCGAACGAGAGTGTCGACTAAACCAACATCCGCTCGAAGATGATCAACATGAAATAGAAGTAATTAATGGCTGCAGAAGACTAAACAACACGGAAACCCTTGCCACGGTGGAGCACCCGGCTACACCACAGGAGGTTGAAAATGTCATAAAATGTCTAAAGAAGCGTAAAGCTCCAGGCAAAGATGGCATAACCAATATTCCCCAACAGGTGGAAGCATGCTGAAGTAGTGATGATTGGTAAACCAGGGAAAGACCTAACTTTCCCTCAGAACTATCGACCAATAAGTCTGCTGCCCACACTCAGTAAAATCGTCGAAAGAGTCCTAAACATCAGGCTCAAAGACGAAACAGACGCCCTAGATATTATCCCTAAGGAGCAATTTGGCTTCAGAAGCGGCCACTCAACAGAATTGCAGGCTCTGAGAATAGTTGAAACTGTCACCAGCGGTTTCAACTTGAAAGAAGCTACTGGCACGGTCTTCCTAGACGTAGCCAGAGCTTTTGACAGAGTATGGCACAAAGGACTTGTGTACAAAATGCAAAACGCCGGTTTTGCAGCAAAGACATCCAAATTGATTGCCCACTATCTGGATGATAGATCGGCAAGCGTCAGAGTCAAACTCTCCAAATCGATACCTAGAAGACTAGAAGCAGGAGTGCCTCAGGGATCTGTGTTAGGACCGCACTTATATAATGTGTATACACATGACATCCCCAAGACACACACCACTTCCATAGCCCTATACGCCGACGACTGTGCTATAGCTGCAAAGCATAGAAATGCAGGTATCATTTGTAGGAGACTACAGGAAGAAATGGATCTGATAAGTGACTGGTGTATCACCCGGAAGATCAAAATAAATGCACAAAAAAGCCAGGCCATCCTCTTCCAAAAGAGGAGGATGATACCCTTAGAGGCTATAAGCATTGACGGAGATGACAACCCATGGACAAATTCGATAAAATATCTAGGGCTGATAATGTATAAGGGGTTAACATGGAAACCCCATATTGAGGCAACAAGAGCAAAGACAAATAAGGCTATGGCTAGGCTATACCCTCTTCTGAACCGAAGAAGCCCCATGGCTCTTCGTACAAAGTTGACCATGATAAAAATGATCGCACGATCACAATTGACATATGGAGCAGTAGCGTGGGCATATGCAGCGCCCACCTACATAGACCAACTGGCAGCTACAGAAAATAAGTACATAAGGACTGCGGTAGATGCACCTTGGTACGTAAGAAATACCCAGATCCAGCGGGACCTGAACTGGGAGCCTCTCCAAACAACAATCAGGAAGAAAGCCATGAAAGGCATAGAGCGGGCAGCAGCACACCCATTTGAAAAACTCAGGATGCTAGTGGACTATGACCCTCAGGAGGAGCGGCGGGCACACCGGGTCTACCACCGTAGGCCCCGCGATCACACACCATTACACTGACAATATACACATTTCTCTCTGTTTTGAGACAACTCTCCTATATTGACCGCGACAATATAGAAGAGGTGCGATGTGAGTACACACATCCGGATCTGTACGAGCTGACACACCTAAGATAGCGATGACTTATGGTTTATTAAGGCCCTAAGCCCGTTAAACCGGTAGTACCTATCATCGAGAGGCGGCTTCCCAGGAGGGAGGTCGGGTGTATGGTGGGTTCTCTGGGCCATTGGGCCCTTCGCGCAGTCGCCAGTTCTAATTTCAAGAGCGAACCAAGCGATACAAGCGAAAGAGTGCCAACTACCAGTGAAGTTGCTACCTGTGCGATAAGTGATTATAGTGAGTTGAGCATAGTGTGTTTTGACGTGTGTAAGGCGGATATTGTATTGTAGGACAGACATTTTTCGCGAAGAATTAAACTCGTTTTTTCAACCTTGACATTAAAAATGGCGTCTACTTCGGGTAAAAAATGAAAAATTAGTAAAGAAAAGCGCATATTTCAAGAAAAGTGTACTGAGTTGTACTTGTTCGTTAGTATAAATCAAAAACCCGTCTGTTTGGTATGTCAAGAATCAGCCTTGAAAGAATACAACTTAAAAATACATTACGATACAAAGCATGCTACAAAGTTATAGTTTTCGACTAGACAGGGGTCTCTTTTTTAAATATGGGTACGACAATTTTAAGGCATTCAGGAAACAGTTCGGACTCAATCACTAAATCAATTCTCCTATCCTTTATAGCAGCAAATTTATTTATACCATCCTCATAAAATGGATCAGTTGCCCTAATCTCCAGAAATTCCTTTTGAGTAAAATATTGCCAAGAGAAATAAGTCTTTGTTGAGATATTGTATTTCTTAAATAAGTTTTTACACATTTGAAGCAAGAAAAACTTCTCAAGCACTTGTCGACGTTATTGTCAAAATAATGGAAAACAATTTATATGCCTCGGTAAAAATATGTTTATTTTTATTAATTTTTTTCACTTGCTCTTGCAGCGATATATTATAATTACCCTCATTGGCAAAAATAAGACCAAGCTCATTTTTAAGTCTTTGACTTTTTGAAAATATTCGGAAAATTTAGCAGAACCTGCCAAACATGAAAATGTAAGTTTTTTTACAGTCAGTGTCATTTCCGTTAAAATATGGTCCAATATTTCATAAAAAAGGGTTCTATACTTAGCTCTAATTTCTTCCGGTGAAAGCTTAGCAAGCTCACGTATGTAATGATTTATTTCTGTAATAGAATTTGCTTTATCAAACATGGTATTAAAAAAATGTTCATTTCTTTTTTTACAGAGCGCCTCACGACAGCGTTTTATACTGGATATGCAAAAATTAATGTCAAGCGACTTTTTTTTGAAGAACGTCAAATAGTATGTCCGTGATTGAGAAAATGTCATTAAACACTAACGCCAGAAACGTGAATTCAAAATCGTTCATCCCACCTGAAAATCCTTTGGCAAGGCGGATTGATTTTTCATCAGATTTGTCACAGTTTGTAATAAATTCAAAGACGTCTTTTAATTTATTCCAGTCTTGAACAATCACATTTACTAACTTCGAAATTGAAGTTGTAACAACACTATAAATAAATATAACACAAAACAGTCAAGTTAAATGTAAACGAACTCACCGGTTGCAGCCAAATTCGCGAAAATAAAAGTAAACAACCACCGCAAACTGAACGACACGTGGATGTAGTGTACTGCGCCTGCAATTCACCGAGAGCGATATATGGCGCTGGGCTCGACGTCATCACATACGCGTTGTCATGGCAACATAGTAGGAAAATCGTAAACTAAACATAGCACCTCCAGCAAAGTCAAAGCGGTTTGCGCCACTGTTATAGTTGTTATAATAAAGTTCGACTGAAAGTTTTAAAAAGACATGCCGCCAACGGTCAAGTAAAATATTTATTCGAGATGTACAGTTTATTTTTTACCAATTATGTGAATAAATGAATGCAAAAACAAACATTTTAAGAGATATATAATAAATATAGTTAGATGTTTGCTTGTTTATTTTTCCTGGTGAAGTAGCTCTTCACCTACTTCACCTGAATAGCCGCCACTGTAAGTGACATGGGAACATCGTCAAATCACGCAAAATTCCTATTTGGAAAAGTATTCACTTTAAAAACTGCAGAACACATTGAATTTGGGAATGCTTTTTAATAAAAAAATAAAATTATGGGAAGAGTTTCCATTAAAATGATTGAACATTGAAGTTTGATCAAGGCAATTTCACTAGGATTTTTTGTTATATTATATTTTATTATAATATAGTTCAGAGATTTCTTTTATTTTTTTAATGCTATTTGCATTGAATATTGTTAACAATATTCCAAGACCTTTTTGTTTTATTTGCGGATTTGGCGATTAAGTTATCATAATAAAGTTGTCTTTCTAGCTGATTTTTTTTGTAAGTTTATAATTTTTACGTTATGCCCGTATAAGTCAAAATTTGAATAGGAGTATTTTATTAGTTTGTTGTTAAACTGTGAAATATTTTTTTATAAATATTTATTCAACAGCAAAAGTGATGGTACGAGCGGGGATCGAACCCGAACCTCTGGATCTCTAGCCCATCGTTCTAACCAATTGCGCTATCGTACCACTTCGCTAGAACTTGTACAGAGTGTTCGGTTATATTTTGAACGGGGTCTATACGCTTTATTTCTCAAGATATCAAAAAATTTTACACAAAAGCTTTAGGATTTAGTCTGAATCGTCAGAATTTGTTATCAAAAAAAAACATATGAACATCAGCTTTGTTATTTTAAATGGAACACCCTGCATATTTTTAGATTATTGAGAAGAGCTTTTTCTCCTGATTCCAATAATATATGGTTTATCTATACTCACTGTAACCATTATCCCATAATTTTGAAGAACCGTGGAAAAATTATCCACTTTGGCTTAAGTATAATAGAAATAATAGAAAGCTTTGGTTTCAATTGTTTTTACTTCAAAATGGCCGTTCTGTCACTCACTTATCAACTTGTTTTATAATATGAGCCGCTTTGGCGTATTGGAAAAATAATGGGAGGCTTTGAAATCAATAATTATATTGTTCTTATGTTTTTCCTTCAATATGGCCGTTCTTTCATCACTTACTTAACCACTTTTTTGCCTTTATTTTCAAAACTATAGGATTTACTGATCAAGAAAAAGCCAATATTTTAAAAATATACTTTCGTGTAAATAATTATCGTGAAACACGAAATCAATACAGGAGAGAGTATCCTAATTTAGTTTCTCCCTCAATATCTACGATTTATTACATTGTGAAGAATTTTAAGAACAGAAAAATTTTGATAAGAAAAAGGAGGACAACCACTAGAAATGAAGATAACCATTTGGAAGTAGTGTTATATTTTGAAGGTAAGGAAATTAAACTTATTATTATTGTTTTCGAAAGAACTATCGAAGACGCAATGATAAACTTAAATAAAAAAAAAGTGGAAAATTTACGAAACCTTGAAGCACTACAAGTATAAACCCTATAGGTTTAGACCGGTACAAAATTTAACTCTATTGAATAAAATACAAAGAGTCGTATTTTCTCAAGAGATGTTGATGAAGGATACAGAATGATCCTAATATCTGTAGGAGGCTGCATTTACCACCTCAGGTATGTTTAATAGAAAAATACAAACATTTTTGGACAACCACAAATCTCTATAAAAAACAAATTGTGCGAATTCAGGGTCGGAAGTTTATTAACATTTGGTGTGGTATGATAGATAATAGTTTTGGGGCCTGTAGTAATAGAGAATTCTTTGAATGGCCAAAGATATTTAGATCTTCTACGAAATCAGATCAATGTGGTTTTAGAAGAGCTACCTCTCCAAGTTTTGAACAACCTTATTTGACACCAGGACGGTGCCCCTCCACACAATTGCATCGAAGTTACCGAATATCTGAACAACAAATATGATATGTGGATAGGAAGACAGGGACCCATAAATTAGCTAGCGAATAGTCCCGATCTTTCGCCTCTCGATTTTTTTATATGGGGATACCTTAAGAATAAAGCATATTACAATAAACCATCCACAATTCGCGAATTAGCCGAAAAAAATACAAGCTGAAATTAACAATGAACGAATTATAAAAAAACAAATCAATGGCCACGTTGAATCAAATACTGTTTTTACCATAAGCCAATTTGGGTTTCGCCAGAATAAAACCAGTTTAGCAATAGATCATCCTACTAAGAATGTCTTGGAGGGTTTTGAAAACTTTCTCGACACTTATGCATTCTTCTTAGATCTAACTAAAGCTTTCGATTGTGTTACACACGATATACTTTAGAAAAAATTAGTTTTGTATAACTTTCATAATAATGCAGTTTCATAAATCTCTCAGATCGGATACAGTATGTTCACTTTAATCTACGAATATCAACTAATCAGTTGCTTAAATATGGAGGTCCACAGGGGTCAGTATTGGAACCCAAAAAAACCGCAAAAACAGTATTATTTGCAGATGACACTACTTTTTATCAAAGCTATCATGCATCAAAGATATGTGATATGGACTTTGCTGGTACAGAAGAAAATTTACAACAGTGGTTCCTAGCCAATAGTTTATCCCTCAACAATTCCAAATCTCAGGTCATAAATTTCTCTCTTAGACATACTGAACTTAAACATCCATATCTAGCTACTTGTGTCAAAGAGGTCAAATTCCTGGGGGTTTATCTTAATCCAGGCTTGACCTGGGAAAACTACATTATACATCTGTCTAAGAAATTGTCCAAATATCTGTTTTTGATTAGAAACCTAGTCCAAATTTCCTCTCTGCAAACAGTCTTAACCGCATATCATGGTTACTTTCATTCGAATCTATCATATGCCATACTATCCTGGGGTCATTTCCTGGCCCATCGAAAACGTACCGCAAGGCATAACGGCCAGGGTAATTTTTTTTTCAAAAAATCCAAAAACACGTCAATTTTGTTTGTGAGGGGGACAACTTTTGCCCTTAAAATGATCGCAAAATTTTCAACCCTCTAAGCGGGGGTGTCATCCTCCAAACTTTTTCAAATGGGAAGAGGGGTCAAGTGGTACCGCAGTGAAAAGGGCTTTCTATTCTCTATACATTCCCGCTTTGGTTTTGAAAATCGGTCAAGTCATTTAGAAAATATGAAGGATTGAAATTTGAAAAATACATTTTTCAAAAAACGCATAAATTGAATTAAATAAAAAAAAAACTTACCGTATTAATGAAGCAAATGCTGAAAATGTTGCCCGTCGACCTCCATACAGTAATACAAATTAGCTTCAAATCGTTCTCGAACATTCTGAAGAACTTGAGGGGTCACTTCGCGACAAACGTCAATAATTCGTGTTCGCAGATCTTCTAATGAGGCAAGTGGAGTGCTATACACTTTACTTTTTATGTGTCCCCATAGAAAAAAGTCTAAAGGAGTCAAGTCGGGTGACCGGGGAGGCCACTCAATGGCACCCCTTCGTCCTATCCACCGCCCGGGAAAGTTAGTGTTTAAATAATTACGCACATTTTGAGAGTAATGTGGAGGTGCACCGTCTTGTTGAAATATCAGTTCCGCTTCAACGTATCCAGGATTATTTTCGATGATGTCAGTTAGGGCTGGGTCGATGGTATTTTCCAGTAAATCTAAGTACATATCACCTGTTAGAGTTCCAGGAAGAAAAAAAGGACCCACAATAGAATTTCCAAAAATACCAGCCCACACGTTCAATTTCTGAGGATGTTGTGTGTGCACCTCGTGAAATACCCTGGGGTTGTTCTCAGCCCAGTACCGACAGTTATGCCGATTAACTACACCGTTCAAAAAGAAAGTGCACTCATCCGAAAAACACACATTGAATAGAAAATTATTATTATTGGCCACTCGTTCACTAATAGTTTCACAAAATTGCAAGCGGCGATCAAAATCGTCTTCGTTGAGTTCTTGTACCAACTGAATTTTATACGGGTGGAAATGGTGTTTTTTCAATATTCTTTGGACACTTGTACGATTCACGCCGGTCTCATTGGCTAATTTTCTTGTACTCAGCGTACTATCCATGGCAACTTGGCCCAATACAAAGACCTCCATAGCTTCATTTACTACAGGATTTTCCATCTGCCTCTTTTTATTCATAAGGGATCCAGTTTCGCGAAATTTTGCTACTAACTCGCGAACAATTTTGCCGGAAAGGTGTTTTCAGGATGTCGTTCATTAAATATCTGCGCAACCCGGTTGGCACATTCATTATTTTTAAAATAAAGTTCGATTATTTCCACTTTTTCTGCAAGTGAGTACACCATAATTATTGATAAAAAATTTAATGATATTGAAAAATTTAAACGCACAAGTTACAGAACAGCTATCTAGCAACTACCGCACCTGATCGTTGTGGCATGTCAAATCACTAAAATCAGCAGTAAACATCTAAAATAACAGGACAAAAATAGCGAATTGGTCGAAGGAATTTATCCTTATCATATACTCTGATAATTTGTAAATAAACATTTTGAATTTCAATCCTTCATATTTTCTAAATGACTTGACCGATTTTCAGTGGCGGCTCGTGGTGTTTAGGCTAGGGTAGGCGACAACCACAATAATTTCAAGAATAATGACGTTATAAGAAAACGTTAAGCCGCGTACACACTTAGCTGACAACTAAGTTTTATAAATTAAATTTATCCGCCTATCTTTTAAAAGGGCGAATTTACTTATTATGACATCCGTAAAGTTATCAGCCTTCTGTAAGGAGCAGAACAACTCTTTTTCTATTGAAATTAGCGCAAGTGACGATAAACGTTCATTTTTTATTGTATTGCGAGAATACGTTTTTATTCGCTTTAAACAAGAGAAATGTCTTTCCACTGAGGTACTTGTAATAGGTATGGTAGCAATTAACGCAAAAAGTTTGTAACTTTCAGGAAATATTTCTTGAAGTTCATTTTTTACGAAATGTTTTAAAATTGCCTCGACGCTCAGCAATGCAAATTGTTCATCGAGATATATTACACTAAGCTCATTAATTAATTTTTGTTTGTCAAAGAAATTTTTATAAAAGTTGGTCACATTCGTCACAAATTCAAGCGGAAAATTTTTGCTATATTCTTCGAATTTTGAGGAATCCGCTAAAGAAAAATATAATAACTGAGACATATCTGCAAACCTAACTTCTATTTGAGTCACAATATTGTCAATTATCTCATAAAATAAAATGCGTAAAGAACTTTGCTCATCGCCTTTAATGGTGTCCGATAACTTAATTCTTTTTGATAATTGCCCTGAGTCCCTATTATTAAAAATCCTTGTTTGGGCTTGTTCAAATATTGTATTAAACATTGTCTCATTTCTCAATAACTTGATACGATCTCTTGCCATAAATATTTGCTTTTTACAATAGGTGATGTCCAATGCTTTTTTCTGTAGAATGTTGAAAAGGGGGTCAGTTATGTCAAAAATATGTTTATACACTGCGGTAAGAAACGAAAATTCTAAATCGTTCATAAATTTAAGATATCCCTTGGCCCCGTTTATTGACTCAGCCGATGATGATTGGTCGTCAATAATTTTAGAAAAAACTAATTTTAGGCCTTCCCATTCAGAGTGCAAGATTTGAATGATTTTAGAACGGGAAGCCCACCTGGTGTCTGAACTAGAAGAAATCCTCTTTCCTATCGTCGAATCTAAAGTAAATGTCCGTTTTGCAGACTCATAAAAAAATCCGGGAATCGAGGACGCACTTGCGAAAAAAATTCGGCAATTTTTTATATTTTTTGAACCAGTTTGTAAAACCAAATTCAATCTGTGCGCACTACAATGCGTAAACAAAGCAAACGGAGCATCATCTTTAACTTTTTTTTGCAAACCATTCAATGAACCTGCCATCACACTAGCACCATCGTAGCATTGCCCAACTAATTTTGTTTTATAATCGAAATTGCCTATGACTGTAACAATTAATCCATACATTGCGTCCGCTGTTCTGTCTTCGCTAACGTCATGAAAACCCAAGAAACTTTCTTTGATTTCACCGTATTTATTAACGTACCGAATTGAAATCGCACATTGGGACTTCTCAGAAATATCCGTAGTATCGTCAGCTTGCACTGCAAAAAACAACGACTCTTTTATCTCCCTATGAATTGTATCTGCAAGGTAATCGGAAATACAGGATATCAAATCATTCTGGATAGTTTTTGATAAACCAGAAAAAATATTTCCAATTTTTTTTAAATGTTGTTGTATTTCGTTATCACGTTTAATTAACAGATTAAAAGTTTCCCGAAAATTTCCCGCACTAACGGAATCGCTTTTTTCATTATGGCCTCTGAAAGATAATTCTTGCTTTGCTAGGTGACACGTAACATCGACCAAATAGCTCATTAGAAGTCTGTTTTTTCTCACCTCCTCATTATAAAAACCAAAGCGGGAATGTATAGAGAATAGAAAGCCCTTTTCATTGCGGTACCACTTGACCCCTCTTCCCATTTGAAAAAGTTTGGGGGATGACACCCCCGCTTAGAGGGTTGAAAATTTTGCGATCATTTTAAAGGCAAAAATTGTCCCCCTCACAAACAAAATTGACGTGTTTTTGGATTTTTTGAAAAAAAAATTACCCTGGCCGTTATGCCTTGCGGTACGTTTTCGATGGGCCACCCTGTATATATATATATATATATATATATATATATATATACAATGAGGGCATAAAGTCTGGAAACCTTGAGATATGTCAAAAACTATACAAGTTGAGTAAAAAAGTTTCATATAAAAGTTGTATAGTTCCTTACAATTTATGATTGAAAAATGTCTTGAAATATACAGGGTGTTTTAAAATCAAGTTACACGCCAAAACTTCAGAATCTCTAATGGAACACCCTGTATATTATTTCATTTTAAGAATCTACATGAAATTCTGATCATATTTTATTAAGCATACCCTGTCCCTAAAGTCAACTGTTTTTGATATAAAAAAATGAGAAAATGGAAACTTTTTAACATATTGTTGGAGAGTTACTTTTTTCCTGATAAAAATGCTTTCAGAAAGAGAAAGAATAGAGATTCTTATGATGTTTGGATGGGTAGATCGCCAAAGAAATCTTGACGAAGTATGTGAATTTTTTAATAATACGCATCCCGAGCGAGGACAAGCAATTGCAAAATCCACAGTCAGCAAAATTATCAAAAAATTTCGTGATCATGGTCGTGTAAAAGATCTTCCCAGGACAGGTAGGCCAAAACTAGATGATGATATGAAATTGAATATTTTACTCAGTTATAACGAAAATCCACATTTACCTACAAGTCAAGTAGCATTAGATTTAAACCTTAGTCAATCAGCGGTAAAAAATATTCTGCACACGGCAAAGTCCCTACAAAATAAGATTAATCCATGAATTAAATGAAGACGACTTTGACCGCCGACTTGAGTTTTGCGAAAGTATGCAAGAGCGGTGCAACCTGGATCCATTCTTTTGTAGAAATATTTTATTTTCCGATGAAGCCACCTTTTTTCTTAATGGTACTGTCAACCGACAAAACTGCAGATATTGGTCTACAGAGAATCCCCATTGGGCTCAAGTGGCTCATACGCAATATCCCGAGAAAATCAATGTTTGGGCTGCAATATTTCAAGATAGAATTATAGGTCCCTACTTTTTCGACGTAAATTTAACCGGCGAAATTTATCTTGATTTTTTACAACTCGAGTTGATTCCTGCCTTAGCTCAGTTGTATCCAGGTAATGAGCCCGATATGCCTACTGCAGCAATGTGATTCCAACAAGATGGAGCACCACCTCACTGCGCGCTACCTGTTCGGCAGTATCTCAGTGAAATATTTCCAGGTGGATAGGACGTCGTGGTCCCTACGAATGGCCGGCCAGGTCCCCGGACTTAACTCCCCTAGATTATTTTCTGTGGGGATATTTAAAGAGCAAAGTTTATTTGAACAGGCCTCCTAATATTGATGCGCTGAAAAATCGTATAAGAGATGAAATCGGACAAGTCCCACCTACTTTCATTCGAAATCTACAAGAGTTAATCAATCGATTAGGATATTGTCAGGAAGTGAACGGACAACAGTTCCAGCATTTATTACGTTAAAACGCATTATTTAGAAGTTTAGACTATTGTTGTTAATCGTTATTAAAAAAATTTTGTAAAACAGTTTTCTCATTTTTTTTATCTCAAAAACAGTTGACTTTAGGGATAGGGTATGCTTAATAAAATATGATCAGAATTTCATGTAGATTCTTAAAATGAAATATATACAGGGTGTTCCATTAGAGATTCTGAAGTTTTGGCGTGTAACTTGATTTTAAAACAACCTGTATATTTCAAGACATTTTTGAATCAAAAATCGTAAGGAACTATACAACTTTTATATGAAACTTTTTTACCCAACTTGTATAGTTTTTGACATATCTCAAGGTTTCCAGACTTTATGCCCTCATTGTATATATACTGCAATGGTTACTGTATGTTAAGCAACATTTGCCCATCTTTAGAATGCATAAACATGGTCATAGCTACCTTACTAGACATAATGAAAATCTTGTCCATGACTTTGGCAGACTTGAGAGAGCCAGAAATAGCACTAGGTATTTTGCAATAAAGTTCTTTAACAATCTACCAGCAAATGTCAAAAATTTAGATTTTTCTTAGTTACAAGAAAATATTAGAAGGATTTTGATTTCAAATGCTTTTTTCAGCTATGATGAGTTCTTCATGTCTAATTTTAATGTTTGATCTGTTTCTTAAAAAAAAATTGAATTGTAATTGTGTATTTTTTAAAATGTGTAATCTTGTTTTAAGCCTAAAATTTTAACTTGTATTATTTACATTAAATTTTATTTAATTTTATATATAACTATTTTTGACGTGTAAAAATACAAAACTTTGTATACTTTTACTAATAAACTGAAACTGAAACTGAACAATTTAAATCAAAATAATTCCGAATTCACTTTTAAAACCATAACTCGTAGTTTCAGAATTATTACAGAAATATACAGTGTGTATCAGCCAAATGGAATAAATTCGATAATAAATAAATGGGGGCGTGTTCGGAAAAACGCTTGGACCCGTCGATTGGTATTTTTAGTTGCTCATTTTCTCCAATAAAAACTTTTTATACAGGGTGTGTCCTGTAACAGTGGTCAATGCCAACTTTCTTATTTCAAATGCAACACCCCGGATATTATTTAATTTTTGGATTCTTTAGGAGATTCTAAACATATTTTATGTTCAATGTCCTATACCTATCTTCAACTATTTCGGCAATATTAAGTGTTTTCAAATTTATTTTTATTTTATTTATTTCGAATTTATTATTATTCATGAAAGTGGCTCTGGTTACTGAAATATTTATTTGATTACAAAAATTCGCTACAACACACTCAATACTTATTTACCATTTAGGTCTTCATATTAAGAATGTAAGCAAACACCATTTTAGCGTTCCTTTTTGTTGATATGGAACAAAAAGAGCCAGTTTTGTTTACTTTTAAGTTTTGTTTACTTCTGTGTAAAATGCCTGGTCTTTCTCTTTGCAAGACAGTAGTTGTCAGTGTCAGTGTCATAGTCTTTTGAATTTCGTTAACTGCATAATACCTAATATCAGAAAAATGGTTCATTTAACAGAAATGCATAAAATAACAATTCTACAAATGATTGGTTATGGAGATAACACACGAACACAAGTGGAAGTTGCTCGCTTATTTCATGAAAAATTTCCAAATTTGCCGCATATATCCCAAGGGACAATTAGTAAAATAGAAAAGCAGTTTCGCGAGCTTGGACATGTGAGGCAGATAAAAAAAGCAGCTGCCAATTCAATAAATGATGATACTAAATAGTCACATATTTCTAGTCGACAAGCCGCCGCAATGTTCGATATTAGCCATTCGTCGATTATTCGAACATTAAAAGAAAATAAAATGCATCCCTATAAAGTGATACCAACTCAGGAGCTCATGGAAGACGATTATGATAGGAGAACTTATTTTTGTGAACAAATGATGGCTATGTTAGATAACAATGTTATTCAATTAGAACATGATTTGTTTTCGGATGAGTGCACCTTTACACTTCACGGTCATGTAAATCGTCAAAATTGCCGCTATTGGTCTAGGGAAAATCCTCACTGGATCAGCGAAGAACATACTCAATATCCTGAAAAGGTTAATGTTTGGGCAGGAATTGTTAGGGATCATATCATAGGCCCCTTTTTCATTGACGGCAATTTGAATGGCGATAATTATTTAGCACTGCTCCAAAATAATGTCGTGCCAACTTTGACAAATTTGTATCCGAATCCAGCAAACCCACAAGTTCCAGCGAATATGATATGGTTTCAGCAAGATGGAGCACCGCCCCATTACCAAACTAATGTCCGGCAGTACCTCATCTTTCCAAATCGGTGGATAGGGAGACGAGGATCGATAGAATGGCCAGCGCGATCCCCTGATCTGACGCCATTAGACTTTTTATTATGGGAACGTATTAAAAACGTTGTATACAAAACTAAACCCCTCGACTTAGCTGACTTAAGAAGACGAATAACGCTTGCGATTAGATCGGTCTCGCCTGAGATGCTAAATAACGTTAGAAGAAATTTCTATTTAAGATTAGGAATTTGCCAAGACGTTCGCGGCGAGCATATTCAACGGTTCCTAAATTAACTTTTTACTTTTGTTTATACATTATGAAGAAATAAATAATTTTATTTTTTTAATCTTAATTTTTGCAATAAATTTGAAAACACTTAATATTGCCGAAATAGTTGAAGATAGGTATAGGACATTGAACATAAAATATGTTTAGAATCTCCTAAAGAATCCAAAAATTAAATAATATCCGGGGTGTTGCATTTGAAATAAGAAAGTTGGCATTGACCACTGTTACAGGACACACCCTGTATAAAAAGTTTTTATTGGAGAAAATGAGCAACTAAAAATACCAATCGACGGGTTCAAGCGTTTTTCCGAACACGCCCCCATTTATTTATTATCGAATTTATTCCATTTGGCTGATACACACTGTATATTGAATCAAGGCGGCTGGATAGACTAAATTTAATAATAAATATTCTTAATAATTTGACTTTTTATTTGTTAGTTTCTTGTTTGTTTTCTACAGATATCGTTATTGTAACTTGTTTAATATAAAAATAATACCAAATAGCTTGTTACTTCATTTTCTTATGCTAACGTCTCTCCTATCAGTATTTTCAAAATTATGAGATAATGGTTACAGCGAGCATACACAAACCATATATTTTTGGAATCAGGAGAAAAAGTTCTTCTCAATAAACTAAAAATATACAGGGTTATATACATATGTTTTTTTTGATAACAAATTTTGACGATTCAGACTAAATCCTAAAACTTTTGTGTGTAAAATTGTTTGATATCTTAAGAAATAAAGCGTATAGATCCCGTTCAAAATATAACCGAACACCCCGTACACATTGAAACTCATTGAATTTTGAATTTCTTATCAGTTTAAAAACAAATTGATAAAATACGTCTATTGATATTATTCTTATTCGCCTATGCGCACGTTATTGCTATAAAGCACGTCCGCCTAGTTTTATTTAAACCCCACTGATTTAGAGGAAACATTTCAAAGGTATTATTTCTTCTGATAAATTTCATAGCTATTTCTGAAAGAGAAGACATTTTTCTCGGAAAAATTCAAGCCGAAAGTAAATATAACAAAATAAATAAAGGTTGAGACGTTCGGTATGATGAAATAAAAATAATGGAAATGATATGTCTTCGGTTTTTTCGTGTTTTATCGAATATGTGTATAAACGCCAAGCGAGCCATAAAAAAAGACGTATTGTTTAATGGTTAACAGCTTTTGACAGAGAGAAAATATCCGCATTAAAGTTTCTTATTGTCGCGTTTTTACTTCCTTCGTAAAGGAAAGTATTTTAATTGTTAAAAAAATCACCCTTCGAGATTTTTTCAGATATTTACTTTTCGGAATCTCTAGATGCTAAAAAATATGTTTTCTCAATTCCGTCTGTCTGTAACAGGTTTTTACTATTTTTTTATACACTTACAGTAAAACCTGTCAACAACGAACAGTGGCCGTGCCACAGAAACTGTCCGTTGTATAGAGGTGTCCGTGGAGGGGAGTGAACAAATTAAATACCAATGTAATTTTATTTAAAAAAATAATATGTTTAGTACAAATTATTAATACAATTTTTACTACGTATACACCAACATCTTTTACATACACAGTTTGATACAGTTCTACTTTATAAAAAGTTTCTATTTAAAAAAAAATCAAGTGTTGTTTGTCTTAAACTAGTTAATTTATTTTTAATAATTTGAGAGTCCATTTTAGGTGCAACTTCTGAGCTTTTTTCTCCTAAAACAGATTCTCCAGATAACATAACACTTACACTTATGTTAGGATTTTCCGTGAATAAACTTTCATCAATTTCTGAGTACATTACATATATACATTGATGTTTCTACATAATTCCGATAATGGCAAATCATCTTTACTATCGTAGTCAACGTTTTCCTCGAGAATTTCGTCGAATCCAGCTTGGCGGAAGCAGTTATTGATGGTCTTGGAATCGACTTTTTCCATGCAGCAACAATCCAAATTAAGGTACTTACAACATCTATGGATTTCTCCAATTATTCGGTAGATTCAGAATACTTCATGGATGACAAAAGTCGCCTGATTAAGAACTTTATGTAGTGGTTTTTAAAACTTTGAACTACGCCCTGGTCCAATGGCTGGCAATGTGATGTCGTATTTGGCGGTAAAAAAATTATTTTAACATTTTTTTACTCCAGTTTTGCAGCATTATCCAAAAATAAAAGTCCATTTCCGTTTTGCCTTTGCATTTTTCGGTCAAATTTCATTAACCAATCCGACATTATATCCTTTGTCATCCATGCTTTCTTGTTATAGTACCATTCAAGTGGCAATTTTTCCACGCTTGATCCTTTAAAACAACGGGGTTTTTTACTTTTTCCAATCACCAGTACATTTTCTTTTTCTCCATTCATAACGGAGCGAAGTAAAATAGTGAGTTTTTCCTTGGACGCATTCCCGCCAGTACATGTTTCGCCTTTTAAAGAAAACGTTTTATTTGGCAAGACGCGGAAAAAGAGTCCCGTTTCATCGGCATTATAAATGTCTCTCGGTGCGTAGTTTTTTATAATAGCACATAATTTCGTCCGCCAGTCAGTTACCTGAATCAAGTCTACAGCCGCTGCGTCGCCACAGATGGATTTGAAAGAGATATTATCTAGATTCTTCGCAATTTCTTGTGCTTTTTCCTTTATTATTGTACCGGATATTGGAATGTTTTTGGAGCGTACTTTACAAAACCAGTCGTAGACAATTTGGTCTATGGCAGCACCCTCAGTTTTCGCAAATTTCTTTTCCTCTTTCATGGTCCCGGTCTCGGCGAATCGCTTGTTAAGATCGCTCTTGTTTCTCAAAATATCACTAGTTTGAGATTTTCCTATACAGAATTTTTCGGCTACTACTCTAACACTTTGTTTTTTTCCGCGTATTGGATTATTTCAACTTTTTCTTGAAGACTCAAAAACTTTCTTTTATGCAATTCTCCGCAATTTACCTACAAGCCAGCCTATTGTTAAACTAGTGCTATTAACAATAGGTAGGCGTCGCGCCGCTTATTAGCTTAGATTTAAAAATTGCCCATAATGTGCAATAAAAATACCGGCATTAAAAGTGGCTTTTTCAAAAATTATCTGAACATCTGTCGGTTCTGGGGGTAAATTTTACTGTTTTTATTAAAAATTTTCTAAATTTTACTGTCCGTGTCCTTTGTTGAGAGTGTCCGTTATCAAACAAACAAACAAACAAACAAACAAAAGTATGCTTTATTGCCGCAGAAAAATTTTACAATTTTATGGACAAAGCAAAATATACCTAAAAATAAGACATATCAAAACATTAATCGAAAATAATTTCGACAGGTCAGTGCTTTTTTTTTTTTAAATGTAAATTATCAATTTACCAAATCGTAAAACACACGTTAGAATATAGCATAACATTGCAAACAGTAAATGAATCATGATAACCTTATAAAAGTAAACAAACACACATGTACGAGGTGAATAATTTCGATGACATTGAAATCAAAATTGCAACTATGCGACCTTAAACTCTATGTTATTATAGTTATACAAATAATTGTGATGTTAAACAGAAGGTATATTGAACTAGTGTAGAATGTAGTATACAAAAAGAATTAAATTGTTTTTAATCCAATACCTAACAAAAATAATTAAGTTTTAAGTGAATGTTCGACAGTTCTTTTCCCTATATAATGATTTACAAAATTCTATGCTATGAGTTAGGACATGACTCACAAAAGATTTAAGTAAACAAGCGAGTTTAGTGACAATTTAAAGAGACTTACTCACTGAAAAAAAAAATCATTAACGCTGTAAAATGGTCTCTCAATGAGGTATGCTTTGGTGTTTTTTCGAAATTGTGCAAGCATAGGGATAGATTTTAAATGTACTGGCAGATTGTTGTAAAGTTTTATGGCGTTGTAAATAATTGATTTTTTTATTAATTCTGTGGAAGGAATGGGAAGATAAATATCATGCCTAGAGTTTCTGGTAGGGTATACATGTTGTGGCCTTTCTGGGAGGGTGTTTATATGTTTTCTCAGCAAACATACCGTTTCCAAAATAAATAATGCAGGAAGTGTTAATATTTCATGTTTTTTGAAATAGTATTGGCAGTGAGCTCTATTATTTAGACCAAACAAATAACGAATGGCTCTCTTTTGAAGCATAAAAATACTACGAAATTGCTCGGTGGTACAGCAGCCCCAAAAGGGAAGGCCATAGCGGAGGTGGGATTCAAATAAAGAGAAATAAGTAAGTCTGGCAGAAGGAACGTCTAGTTCTTTTGAAACTGATCGAATGGCGAAGCAGGCGGTAGAAAGTTTTTTAGTTAAGGTGTCAATATGATTAGACCATTTTAGGTTGCTATTTATATTTAAACCCAGGAATTTAACCGACTCTACGTATTCAATATTGCTGTTATGTACCTGAAGTGGTTGTAAAGTTCCCTTATAAGATAACGCCACCGTTTTATCGACGTTAAAACAAAGCATATTGGAATCGGACCAAGCCTTAATTATAACCAAGTCTTTGGAGATACTAGAGTGTAAAGACGTTGTATCAAAATCACTCCATGTTATGCTTGTGTCATCAGCAAAAAGGGAGATTCTTCCATTAATTTTAAGGTTCGTGATATCATTAATGTATAACAAAAAAAGAATAGGTCCCAAGACTGAACCTTGAGGGACTCCACTTGTAATCAACTTACAATCAGAACCGGAACCATTAGCCCTTACAAGTTGTTGCCTTTTTCCAAGATAAGATTTGAACCAATTTAAAGAAGTACCACGAATTCCATAAAAATGTAGTTTGTTTATCAGAATTTCATGACTAACACAATCAAAGGCTTTCGCATAGTCACAAAAAACTGAGGCAGTTGGGTGGTTGTTATTGAGAGATAAGTAGACGCCTCTAAGCAACGTGAACATGGCGTCACTGGTGCACTTGTTGGGTAGAAATCCGAACTGCTCCGGGGATATTATCTGATGTTTCAGGAAAAATGGCATAAGACGGTTCTTCAGTAGTTTTTCGATGATTTTTGATAGCACTGGTAGTAGTGCAATTGGGCGATAATAGCAAGAGTTAGTTTTTTCGCCGCCTTTATGAAGTGGAATAATTATAGCTGTTTTAAGGCAATCAGGGAATACACCTTTTATAAAGGACTCATTTATTAATGTTGTAAGGGCCTCTATGACTGGGAGTGGCAAGTTCAGGAATATTCTAATTGATAGGCCATCAGTGCTACACGAAGATTTACTTTTGATATTATGTATTACCTTCAATAGTTCAGTGTTGCTAACGGGACTTAAGAAAAAGCTATCAGCTAAATTTTTTGAAGGAGGGAGAAACGAAAGAGGGTCCAAACTTGGCGAGATACTAGAGGTAACATTTTTGCTTACATTAATTAAATAATCATTTAGATCATTAGCCCCTGGCAAGATCTGAGTCACAGGGTTTGATTTGTTTCTGAGGTTATTGATGATGGACCAGGTTTCTTTTGAAACGTTATTAGAGTTTGTTAGACGTTTTCGGTAGTGTAATTTTTTTGCTGACTTAATAAGAGTAGTGTAGATCCTCCTATAATTAGAGATATAGTCGAGAATAAGAAAGGAGTCGGTGAATTTTTTTATATATGAGAGCGAGCGCATATTTTTAGCAGAAATTCGTATTCCTTTCGTGGTCCACGGTTTATGCCGCTTAGGTTTGATATTCTTAAGCGGGAAGGCCTTGTTAAAAGCACTTAAAGTTTTATTTAAAAAAGTTCTGAAGTTTGTGTTGACATTATCAGATTCAAAATTCCAATTGGTGTTAAAGCAAATATTATGAAATACTGAGAAATTTGCGGCCGAGAAAATTCTGCCCCGATGGCGAGATCTTGGTAAGGGCCTAATAGGTAAACTAAACCTGGAAATTACCGCCTCGTGATCGGAAAGACCTGAGTTATAGACCTGTGATTGCACCTCTGATGGAGAAAAATCAGACGCCATGTAATCGATGATAGAAGAAGAGTTTTTTGAAATTCTAGTTGGCGAGGATACATGCATTGAAAGACCGAAAGAGTCGAATATAGAAATTAGATATTTCTGGATGGCACAAACAGTAGCATAGTCAATATTAAAGTCCCCGCATAGAATTTTTTTACCTTTAATCGGTAGGCTGTCTAGCAAACTTACCAGGCTATTTAAAAATGATTGTACATCAGAGTTTGGTGATCTATAAATACAAATTACATAAAGATCAAGGTTTTGATTATATACTATAGAGAATTCAAAAGAGCTATCCGCTATCAAGAGGGTTTAATACACAGGAATACATATACTGACGGTCGGTGACTTCAAAATTGTCCGTTCAGCAGAGGCAAAGTTTACAGAATTAACATACAAGTTCCATCAGCCGGCAAAACTACAATCAGATTTGGAGATCAAAACCGTGCCGCTCGCGCAAAGGGACCGCAAGCTATCGCAGGCGTTCTCACAAAAAAGAGTGTGGCAGTCGGGGTAATAGAAACCGTAATATTGTCGCCGCTGGTGTTTCAGTAACGCGCAGGGGAAGGTGGGACATTTCATAAACGTTTAATAGAAAAAATGCAGAGAAAGAAAAATAGGTAGGTATGTGAGATATAGAATATCGGTCGGTTATTGTTGTAATAAAAAACGACAATTGAAAATATGGTTTTATTATAAATATAATATGTAACGGTTTGAATTGGGACAAAACGGCTTGCACTTCCCTATCTTAGTTTTTATTTTAAATTACCTATCGCATTACCGCATGACACCAAATTCTGGTTTAACCGGAATATCCAGGGTGACTCACTTTGACGATCCACACTGTATATAGGTATATTTCTGTTAAATCGGAACTGTTTATATTTTACAGCTATTTAAAATCAAAATTCAAACATCAATATTTCGAAAAGAGTAACATTTAGATATAGGACCTGCTAGACAAAAAATGATTGGAATTCTGCGTTAAACTCGAAAATACAATAACACAGGGTGATTTATAAGTTGAGGCAAAAAATGTAACCCCGTACACCTGAGATTATTGAATTTAGCAAATCAAAAAGATTGAAATGAAATATGTACAGTTGGGCGCTAAATGCGAATTTTTATAAAAAAATAAAATCTAGAATTATAAAATAGAAGTAAAAATGGCTCTTTACCGCCTTCCATTGATCTTTTGTCAACGTAACTGCAAAATTTCAAATGGTAAATCGTACTCATGTCTTTGTATTTCTGCAGCGCGTGAATCCTTTTGAACCTATTTTTAAACGAAATGTAATTTAAATTGCTTATACATAACATTTTTTTGAGGTCGGATGTGCAGGAAGTTTTTTCTAATAGGTAGGTACCTTTTCATCTTACTTTGAACTTGACTAGACCTTGTCGCTGGTTTTTCAGTTTTTGCGTGCAGTTCTCCTTTAAAATAATTTTTCCTCTGATATAGTATAGCACAAATAAGTGAAAAAAATCCTTAATACGAAACTCAACTTCATTTTCAGAATAAAATTAGCAGTGCATGTAGCAGAATAAAATTAGCAGTGTATGTAGCATCTTTTGGTAGAATTTGAAAATTAATATAAGTGTGCATAGCTCCTGCCACTGAACGGCTAAAAACCCGCGTTGCCCATTTAACTCTCATTTTCTGAAAGTTGTTTGGGTATATATGAGTATTGCTTAATCTTGGAGGGAGTTTAAATTGTTTTATTTTATCCGTATTGAACATCGTTTCTAGATAACATTTGTTTGTTTCCCCTTCAGAAAGCTCAAAAATGTAAGAAAAAAAATTGTTCCTAGTCGACTTAAGCAAATGAGGTACGTCAAATATATATACAAGTTTAATATTATCCACAAAAAAATGGCACGTTCTCTGTTAATTTTAAGTCACTTTTTACTAATTTTAAAAAATTTGATCCTTGATCTGAAGTGATTCCAAAGACATTTAAGCCTATTATAGTTAACTTTCGTACAGACTCAAAAATGATCGTTTTACTTAAACAACCATCTACGGAACAATAATTCACCGACATATTATAACAACGCGCAGAACGATTTGCATACGCACACGAGACCACTCTATATCTAACACTGAAAGTAAAGTAGGCAAACAACGTGAGCCACCCTATACTGCCTGGTCAAAGTCCGCACACCAGTAACACACTGCGAAACACGTGTTAAAAGCCGATTTTTAATCTAGACCGCCACCTCGAGTGAAGGAACTTGTATGTTAATTCTGTAAACTTTGGCAGAGGTTTCCATTGTTCGGAGCTGTCCGTTAAGGGAGGTTTCACTGTATATACATTGCAAAAAAATAATCAAAATAAAATATTTAAATCATTTTAAAACCTACAGGTTGTTGTACAAGGTTTTCCCGTATATTTTTCCACCCACCTAGACAGATTATTTGAATAGATACGGAAATGTCGTAAATACAAAAGTTGTTGGGTTTTTATGAAGATTTAGAATATTATATCATTAGTACGAAAATATTATTGGAAATGTCAAATTTTGACAGGTTGTCAGTTTTTTTTTTAAATGAATCACCCTGTATATTAAATCATATTCTTGAAGATCTTTTTTTTTCTAATTTCAAATATATATACTTTTAATATATGCTGTCAATTAGTTTTGTATATATAAACGTGTAAACATTAAAGAAATGCTAAGGTAATTTGCCCTAAAACATAGTGAGCCATGGTCAAGACAATTGCAATGAAAGACTCTTTTTTGACCTTTGTCGGTCAGAAATAATTATTTACGAGCATTTTTAATATCTAATACGTTGGACGATGGTTTACTCGGAAGAAGAGAAACTCGCCATGATAGAATTATTTTATTTACATGGTAAAAATGCATCGATAGCTCGTAACGAATATCATAGAGAATATATTTTGAAGGTAATTTTAAAACTTTTGTATTAAAATAATTTATTTATCTTATTTATTCTTGTTTTAGAAAATCCTGAGCGCTCATTTCCCGATACAGCCACCTTTTTTAACAAATCATGGCATAAAATCCACTCAGTTCTAAAACATTATAAATATAAGCCATATAAGTTTTTACCTACTCAAGAATTAACCGATCAAAATAAAATTGACCGATTACACTTCTGCCAAGAAATAGAAAGACGTGTTATGATGAACCAACTAAATCTGTCAAACATAATTTTCACTGACGAGGCAACATTTACCATTGGAGGCATGTTTAACCGGAAAGATAAGCATTTTTGGTCAAAAGAAAACCCGCGAGATCTTCAGGCGGTCAAAATTCAGGGAAGAAGACCCCTACATGTTTGTTGTGGCCTTCTTAACAATCATGTTATTGGACCGATATTTTTAAATGGGAATTTAATCGGACAAAGGTATCAGGAGTTATTAGAAAACGAAATCGAAGGTCATTTAGAACAACTACCGATTAATTCATATCTTAAATTAATATGCCAGCAAGATGGTGCCCCTCCTCATAGTGTCCATCCGGTCACCAATTTTTTAAATGACAGGTATCCATTTTGGATTGGAAGACATGGACCATTAAGATGGCCAGCAAACAGTGCCAATCTCTCTCCATTGGACATATTGTTGTCGGGTTATCTGAAAAACAAGATATACTACAATAGTCCAAGAACCATCTAAGCTTTAGAGCAAAATATAGTCCAAACAATCGACGATTTAAACACCCAATCACCTCATTTTATATACGAATCCATACACAGAATATTTAGAAGAAATATTCAGAAATGCATTAAAACCAAGGAGGCTATATAGAAAACCAAAACTTAGTTCTGTAAGCTAATGTTATTATTTACCTACTTTATATTATCGATTTTTTATAGTATTGTTTCTTTTCACTATTCTAACTTTTCGCTTAAGTGTTTTTCTTTCATTCAATTGTTTAACGATGTTTAATATTATGCTACGAGTCGGTGTTGGTCTATCTGGAAACCGTCTATGATATTCGTTACGAGCTATCGATGCGTTTTTACCATGTAAATAAAATAATTCTATCATGTCGAGTTTTTCTTCTTCCGAATAACCCATCGTCCAACGGTTTAGATATTAAAAATGCTCGTAAATAATTACTTCTGACCGGTAAACGTCAAAAAGGCGTCGTTCATTGCAATTGTCTTGACCATGGCTCACTATGTTTTAGCACAAATTACCTTACCATTTGTTTAATGTTTAAACGCTTATATATCTAAAACTAATTGGCAGAATATATTAAAAGTAGATATATTTAAAATTAGAAAAAAAAGATCTTCAAGAATATGATTTAACATACAGGGTGTTTTATTTAAAAAAAACTGATAACCTGTCAAAATTTGACATTTCCAATAATATTTTCGCACTGATGATATATTATTCTAAATTTTCATAAAAAACCCAACAACTTTTGTATTTACGACGTTTCCGTATCTATTCAAATAAACTCTCTAGGTGGGTGGAAAAATATACGGGAAAACCCTGTACTTCTTTGTTGACAAAACAAAGGTGGTGACGCACAGTGCTTCGAGTAGTAGAGATTATTGGACAAAAATAATACCATTTACCTCTGGCGGTCATAATACAATTTCTGACAAAATTGTTATTTTTTTACTTAGGCGAAAACATTTTGCACATAATTTTCTAAGTTAATCACATACCTACAGGGTGTCCAGAAAAACTTACAACTAAGATTTGTAACATTGACATAGAGGGTCAAGAAGAAAAATGTGCGTTTATAAGCCATTGTAACTTGTTTTTATTATAAAACACAAAATTAAAATTTAACAAACACTATTTAAACTACACTAACACTTAATTACTAAAATTTTTAAACATAAAATAAATAACAAACGTTAAACTCAGAGCTAATTATTAGTCCGAATCGCTTTCATTGCTTAATATTTCAGAAACATTGAATTCCAAATTTAAATCTTCTGAAACAACTAAATTATTTTTTTTTAGATATTTATTAATTTCATTGTTATATTTGCTAGTTTTCTGTTTCATAACTTTTCGGTTTATTGATAGTAAGGGCTCTGATGTCAGCAATAATATGTTCATCAAATCTTTGTTACAATTAGTTCGTGATGATTTGCGGGTGTGAGATAATCGGTTTTTCCTAACTTCCTTGTGCCTTGCTTCTAAGGCGTCTTCTGACAGTTGTCCAATAGGTAAGTCGAAAGCACTTATTATCTCACACCCATGAATCAAGACTTTGTGGACAGTTGCAGGCATATAATACCAACTGTAAGAATTTATATACAAATTACGAGTTTCCTGTAACAAACTCCGAAACTTTTCTAATTCAACATGGTACCCGCTAGCCAATATCCTAAGTATCAACGAAAACTTAACAATAAGTTCCTTGTCGATACTTGTTATCTCCGAGCTGAGATCGGGATTAAAAAAAAAACGCCTTGCGGTGTTTCCATCATTTGTGGAGCCATATCCCGGTTTTGGCTTATCCACAATCAGTCCCATCTTCGATTTAAATTCTGTTATACGTTTTTTATTATTTTCTACTATTTTTTTATTTTCATTTCCTTCAACCCGCCATACTTTTATTGGGAGTCTATACGCAATATGCAAAAGGCACTCAAAAAAACGTATCCAGCAGTGAAGTGTGGATAAGCCAAAACGAAAGTTTTCCCTATTTACAGACCATTTGACAACGTTTTCGTGGTTCATTTGCTTTGGGGTGGCTCCACAAGTGATGCACTTGGATGCTGAGTTGGTGCCGGAAATAATATTAGTTACACTACCGTCCATCATAGTGAAAATTAATTCGAAAGTTATATTATAAGTTTGATTGTGCATATTTATTGTCGATACTTTCAGCAAATTGATATTTTTTATCATTTTTTGCTCTTCCAATCGCACTAACTCAGCATTTTCCTTAGCAAAAATAAACTTTATTGGTCGACAAAACAAGGTCGAGGAACGTGTCATATTTACCCATACATCCTCATTTGTGCAAGTATTAATCAATTTTAATGGCACTAGTGCAATTAGAAAGATATATTCATCCGTATGTTGGTCATTACTGAACTTCTGCTTATATGTGCTATGCCCACTACTGCCATCAAAGCCCCACTTACAAATTAATTTTAATTCTTTCCCACTCGGTACGCTTGAAACATTTAGAATACTTTCTGCGGTTTTATCTAGAAGATCTTGTAAATTTACTTCAGAACTGACTTCATCAGTATTAATTTGAGACGGCAAAAGTGCTTTTTTTGCAATGTTTAAAGCGTACAAACTTGGAAAGCAATCCTTGTGCAAAGCATTAACTACTGCCCTTAAAGCTAAGTATTTTCTTTCGGATAAGTCTAGGTCCAAGCACAGAGCTAAAGCCTGATGTGGTGTCAAAACCTTATCTAAGGAATCTTGATTATTAGAGCTACCAGCCAAATTAGCAGCAAAGTTAAGCTCAGCTTGAGATCTGCTTTGTATTAAATCTAAGACGCGTCTTTTTTTTGTTTTTGTAGAAGCTTCCTCAAAAGGGATGGTGGGTCTTCCTCGAGATTGACTTGATCGTGGTTGCAACGCCAACGGTTTTAATGGTTGCACTTGAGGTCTTTTAAAAGCCACAAAATCTTTTGATGTGGCTACCGGTTTGCTTAGCCAACTTTTGTTGCGCTTTATAAATCTTTCTCGAGTTCTAGAGCTTTCCTGCCACAGTTAAGTCATTTTCATGCAAAAAATTCTACCCATCTTTGAAATTCGTGCCGATAATTCTTCCGAACAATCTGTTAAATCAAGTATTTCACATATTTTGTTAAATGTGTTTTGCTGGCGATGACTATGTGAACTAGTTGTGGTGGCAGGTAGGGGCAGAATATCGATACAAAATCTGAAACCTTATATTTTCTCCTACTTAACTAAAATAATATCAGAAAGAGATATTTAGAGATATTTTGTAAACCTTTACCAAAGTTTTCAAATATAGTTGTGTTAACAACTAATCTGTTATTGCTAATTGAAATATCAGGTAAAATCGTACATTTGGACTCAACAATTAAATATATAGTTAAAATTTAATAAACCTACCTGGAGCTTGACAATCCATAGCGATTTTCTTTTTAGAGTGAACAGTTTCAACAATAACTCGTTAATGAAAACTCCGTTCTGAACGCAAGAACAAATTATTGTTAAACTAACAGCTAGGCGTTGATCGAAATTCATTTGTCTCTACAGTGCTAATCAAGGATGACCTGATTTAAATAAACTTTGTAATGCGTGTTTTGGATACTTATACTTATATTGATGTTATAAAAATATAAATAATTATTACTTTGTTTTGTGATTATTGTCCATTGCTCAAAGCACTGTGTGACGTCGTCATCACATTGATGTCCAAGCAAATAGCGATGTTGCCATGTTGTCTTGGAATTAGTTGAAACCTTATCCAAAATTAAACATTTTAAAAATAAATATCTCGAAAACCTTTTCGAATTTACCGATGGTGTATAAAAAATTTTTGGTTTAAAATCGTTCATACTATCTTATGTTAAAATAGTTGTAGTCAAACCCCTAGCACCCTGTATAAACGCTCATATCTACTTAGTTTAATTTATAACACTAACAAGCAAATATGTTCAGCACTTCTGTTAAATGGCTTCCGGAAATTTTTATAGCTCACAACCATAAGAAACAAAACAATAAAAGCATTTAATGGACTGGAAACGATTCGTATCAATGGGCCAAGACGGAAAGTACTTAAATTTTATTGTCTCTAACATTAAGTTCAGATAAATGTATATGTGCAATAGAAAAACTTCGCCTCGTAAAAACCCAATAATGCTACTTCAACGATTCCATAAACTTCTCTCTAAGGTGTGCGTGCCGGTGTTCGATACTTATGATTTTTAGTTCCATTTTCTGAAACTGAAGTCCACTTTTTATCGTTAAAACTTTTTAGTATAAGTACGGGTTTTCTTTCTAATAAACACTTTACAACAACACTAACTTTAACAAATACTCATTACAACATAAATCGATTACTAACTACTAACATCTATTATTAGAATAATTCCTTAACGTAAACGTTTCTGTCCATATATAGAGTGGCGCAATAGTGTGACGTTTTTTATAATTTTGAATTTTTTCTGTATGAAAGTTGTATAACTAGAAAGAGTCTACAATTTTAAAATATTTTTAATTGTACAGGGTATTTGACAAGAATCAACCTTTTTTAAATGGGACACCCTATATATTTTTAAATACTGGGTTTGCATTTTATTTCGACGTTGCCAAATTATTCAAAAAATATCTGAATTAAAAAAAATCAGGGTCCTCCATAAACTGTTATAACTTCCAACCTACAAGGATTTCAATAAAGAAAAATTGTGCCAAAGAAGATAAATGTCTAACTTAGAGTTTAGATAACCGCATACGTTATACACAGGGGCGTGCAGTCCATGGAAGCAAGGGAAGCAGTGTTTCCCCAAAAAAAATTACAAAACATTTTCTAAAATGTAATTTTTGAAATAGGAAACCATTAATTTAGTTTATATTAAAAATGCTAAAATATTATCTTAATTATCAAGCCCATAGTAAATGCGGCCTTGACTCCGACCCAGCCTCAATAGAATATCGAACAGAACCTATGCGGGCCGCTAGCTTCTCTGCAGCCAAGTCCTGTAAGCTTGATTTCCTGTGAATCGAGCCATAGGTTATTGAACTTTCCACCGGCTGTTTGCAATTTTTGCATTTCAGTCGCGTGCTTTAAGTGGTGGCGGAAGCTATCGTTGGAGTAGGTTCTTTGTTTGAAAGGCTATCCGTGTGTTGTGTGATACGTACGTCGCGTCGTGCATGGTGCGATATGGAAGACAATAATACGGACGTGGATATGCAAATACTGTCGACTTCGGCTGTCGGTAATAACGTTGAAAATGTTGGAGAAATTATTAACAGTGTGTGTGAATGTGTGGTGTATGTCTTAATAATAAAGGGATTTTCAACATTAAACTTCGCTGATAAGCTTCAAATAATTTCCAAAGGAAGGGCAAAACCGTCTATGAAAAATTAACCACAAAAATAAAAAACTGTATTAGACATTTTTATCCGGAAAAACAATACGAACAATTTAAATGGCTAACAGGGTGTGAAAATATAAGTAAATTACTTTGTTGGCCATGTTTACTTTTTGAAAATGAAAAAGGTCTCTGGAATAAAACTGGTTTTTCCGATTTAAACAATTACCTTAAAGTTGTAAAAAGACACATTATGTCCAAAGCGCATTTACAGGCCGTCATAAAAGAAAAAGTCTTCGGCAAAACCAGAATTGAACACGCCCTTAATAAACAGTTGGAAATTAGTCACCGCCAACACAATGAACTAGTCGATAAAAATAGGCAAATATTAAGAAGACTTTTCAATGTTGTTTGTTTTGTCGGACAGCACGAATTGGGATTTAGAGGTTACGACGAAACAAGGGTTTCCTCAAATAGAGGAAGTTTTCAAGATTTACTTAGTTTAATGGCCAAATATGATGATTGCTTAAAAAATCATTTAGAGCAGTCTAGCGTTTTTCGCGGAACATCGAATCGAATCCAGAATGATTTAATTTCCGCTGTGGCAACCATTATTCTAAAAATAATTAAGCAGGAGATTGGCGAGGCGCGGTTCATTGCTATATGTTCTGGACGAAACAACTGATATCACTAATTTTAGCCAATTATCTATAGTAATACGCTACGTTAAAACAGAAGGAAGTATTCAAGAGCGATTTTTAGGTTTTAAGAATGTGTCCGAAAATCGTACAGCAGATGCAATATATAACGTAGTTTATAAGGTTTGAGGTCGTTTTACATGCTACAAATAGGTAAGTTTCTAAAAATTGCTTTCCTTTCTTAAAATTTCACCGTACGCCGCTGGTTATACAGGACGTTTGCTGCAAATACAAACAAACAAACAAACAAAAGTATGCTTTATTGCCGCAGAAAAATTCTACAATTTTATGGACAAAGCAAAATATACCTAAAAATAAGACATATCAAAACATTAATCGAAAATAATTTCGACAGGTCAAACTTTTTTTTTTAAAAATGTAAATTATCAATTTACCAAATCGTAAAACACACGTTAGAATATAGCATAACATTGCAAAAAGTAAATGAATCATGATAACCTTATAAAAGTAAACAAACACACATGTACGAGGTGAATAATTTCGATGACATTGAAATCAAAATTGCAACTATGCGACCTTAAACTCTATGTTATTATAGTTATACAAATAATTGTGATGTTAAACAGAAGGTATATTGAACTAGTGTAGAATGTAGTATACAAAAAGAATTAAATTGTTTTTAATCCAATACCTAACAAAAATAATTAAGTTTTAAGTGAATGTTCGACAGTTCTTTTCCCTATATAATGATTTACAAAATTCTATGCTATGAGTTGACATGACTCACAAAAGATTTAAGTAAACAAGCGAGTTTAGTGACAATTTAAAGAGACTTACTCACTGAAAAAAAAATCATTAACGCTGTAAACTGGTCTCTCAATGAGGTATGCTTTGTGTTTTTTAACGTTGAAAATGCAAGTTGGGATAGATTTTAAACAGATGTGTGTGTAAAGTTTTATGGCGTTGTAAATAATTGATTTTTTTATTAATTCTGTGGAAGGAATGGGAAGATAAATAATTTCCTAGAGTTTCTGGTAGGGCAAAACATGTTGTGGCCTTTCTGGGAGGGTGTTTATAAATTAACCACAAAAATAAAAAACTGTATTAGACATTTTTATCGGAAAATAAATAATGCAATTTAAATGGCTAACAGGGTGTTTTTTAAATAAATTACTTTGTTGGCAGTGAGTTTACTTTTTGACCAAACAAATAACGAATGGCTCTCTTTTGAAGCATTAAAAATACCTTAAAGTTGTAAAAAGACACATTAAGGGAAGGCCATTTACAGGCCGTCATAAAAGAAAAAGTCTTCGGCAAAACCAGTTCTTTTGAAACGCCCGAATAAACGGTAGAAAGTTTTTTAGTTAAGGTGTCAACATTAGACCATTTTAGGTTCTATTTATAAAATAGGCAAATATTAAGAAGACTTTTCAATATTTGTTTGTTTGAAGTGGTTGTAAATAAGATAACGCCAGTTTTATCGACGTTAAAACAAAGCATATTGGAATAGAGGAAGTTTTATAACCAAGTCTTTATACTAATGGTAAAGATGATTGTAAAAATCATTTCCATGTTATGCGTTTTTCAGCAAAACAGGGAGATTCTTCCATTAATTTTAATTTCCGCTGTATCATTAATTATAACAAAAAAAGAAAGAATTAAGCAGGAACTCCACTTGTAATCAACTTACAATCAGAATCGGAACCATTAGCCCTTACAAGTTGTTGCCTGGACGAAGACAAGATATCACTAATTTTAGCCAATTATCCATAAAAATGTATTGTTTATCAGAATTTCATGACTAACACAATCAAAGGCTTTCGCATAGTCACAAAAAACTGAGGAGTTTTTAGGTTTTGAGAGATGTGTCTCTAAGCAACGTGAACATGGCGATGCAATATATAACGTCCGGGGATATTTTATAAGGTTTCAGGAGAAATGGCATAAGACGGTTTTACATGCTACAAATAGGTAAGTTTCTAAAAATTGCTTTCCTTTATGAAGTGGAATAAATTTCAATCAGGGAATACACCTTTATACAGGACATTTATTTGCTGCAAATATGCCGACTTGGCAAAATTGGAACTAATGTTCTTTTATTTTTTTAAATGGCACACCCTGTATCTAACTATCCTGTCGTGTTTCGTTATTAGTCCTCACTTTTATTAAGGTGATCTTATACCTATCTCTAATAGTTTTTGCGATATATTAGTTTTTAGTAATTGTGTCGTCGAAAATGCATTAAAACATATTGATGAAATTTTTATCTAGTTAGCCATGTTTTTTTAAAGAAATATACCTCAAAGGAATATTGTTGTTCTTTCAATTTATCTGCCAGTAGTAAAACTCATTGCTGTAAACATTTTATAAAATAACTTAGCTTCAAATTTAAACAGTAATTTGATAATTATATTAATTAAATTCACATAGTTAATTTAAAAAAAGTCTAATAAGATGTGACAAATGAAAATGCCAATGTTTTAAAAAAGTTCGTTTTAATTATAATCAAGAACAAATAATTAAAGAACAAATTTAATTCAGTCTGCACATATAAATTAAAAGACGTCTTTGAATTTATTACAAACTGTGACAAATCTGATGAAATATCAATCCGCCTTGCGAAAAGATTTTTAGGTGAGATGAACGATTTTGAATTCACGTTTCTGGCATTAGTGTTTAATGACATTTTCTCAATCACGGACATACTATTTGATGTTCTTCAAAAAAAATCGCTTGACATTCATTTTTGCATATCCAATATAAAACGCTGTCGTGAGGCGCTCTGTAAAAAAGAAATGAACATTTTTTTAATACTATGTTTGATAAAGCAAATTCTATTACAGAAATAAATCATTACAAACGTGAGCTTGCTAAGCTTTCACCTGAAGAAATTAGGGCTAAGTATAGAACCCTTTTTTATAAAATATTGGTCCATATTTTAATGGAAATGACAGTAACATTTCAAGACTGAAAAACTTACATTTTCATGTTTGGCAGGTTCTGCTAAATTTTCCGAATATAATTTAAATTTTCCCACTGGCCCGTTTGAAAATTTGTTACAGTTATATGGGGAAATAGTTTCAAAAAGTCAACGACTTAAAAATGAGCTTGTGTAACGATGAACATTCCTCCGAAAGGAAAGAGTGATCCCATTCCATGGTATCACCCCGTCCAAAAAAAAAGACATGTTTTGTCCTTGTTAAAAGTTTAAGTTTTAGTAGAGTTTTTTGATGATGGATGTCAATAAAGTGACTTAAGAAAATTCTATTCGCGATTCATTAATTTCTCCACGAAAACCCACAAAATTATTGTAACCATTCTTACCGGTTATAATTGGCGCTCCAACTCGTGGTCGTGAGAAAGTATTCGCGAGTAAAAGGTCGGAAAAACTCAAGTTTTGTGAAGTATTGTGCCGGTCGTCTTTTCAAGTTTTGTTCATCGTTAAAGTGATTCGCACCGATAAGTTGCTTCTAGAGACTTAGGACAACATCAATCGGGCTATTTTCGCAATAATTTTCAGTGATAATTTCAAGTGACTAGGTACTTTGTAGAAACTACGTTTTTGTGAATAATTGGCACCGAAATATTGCTTCTACGGGCGTAGGACAAATATTTGGACTCTTTTGCAATTATTTTCATCGTTTGACTCAATTAAAAGATCAGGTACTCTGCTAAATTGATTGATTAATTTACTAATCATTGTTTTCCATTTTTTCAATAATTCCAAACGTCAACATTCCCGCTCAAAAAGTTCAAAGTTTGAGGTTATGTGCTCAAACCTTCTTCTTCATTTTAACTACAACTGGATGGACTTTGCTGCCTGATGCCGGTTGGTGGTTCGATGTTCCAAGGGTGATACCATATAACCAAAATCGACTTTACACATCGAATTCCAGATGACTTGAATTTTATTATTTTTCTCTGAATGTTAGAAAGAGATTCTGACGATTCAAGAAGCCCTTAGCTACTTCGTTCAAAGACAAACTCATCAATAAATATGTCTGTTACTATGTCGAATGAACAATTTCAACAACTATTGGGCTAGTTTAACTGTTCAAACTGGACAAGCTGCCCAACAACCTGCTTCCAATGGAAACTTCGCGAAATGTAGTTCGAGATTTGACGGCTCAAAAGACTCAGATAAGTGACGATAACGCGTTAAAAGGAATTCCAATGCTCCTTGACGGTTTCGCCGCGACATGGTATCAAGGTGTTAAATCTTCTTTAGGGACATGGCTAGATGCCACAGCCTTGTTAAAATCTACTTTCGGACCTAGTAAACCACCGTATCGTGTTTACCGAGAACTTTTCTCTCAAGAGCAAGACTTAAAGACTAACACTGATATGTTTATATGTAAATGCCGCGCGATTTTGGCGCAGTTGCCAAGTGGAACTTTAACCGAAAACATTCAGTTAGACATGGTGTACGGTTTATTGAACAGAAGTATTCGTGAAAAAGTACCGCCCGATAAAGTGGACTGTTTTCAGGAACTTTTAAAACAAGTTCGCTTAGCGGAAGAGACTTTCGATGTTGTGGACGATAGACACAAAATTTCGGACGATAAAAACAAAAAGCGGTGTCCTTACTGTAAAAACATTGGTCACGTGAAAGACGAATGCCGTAAATTAAAGAACCAAAACAAATCCGCGGAAACAAGTGTCGCGCCTGCCCAAAACGTTAACAAACCTTGCGTAGCGAATGTGCCGAATCAAAATTATTCCGGAAAACGGAACTACACTAGATAAAAATTACATCAATATATACACTTAGAAGTAAACTTACAAAAACAAAACCTAGCAATGAACAAGAAAATACAAAAAATGTTATTTATAAAATTCCGTGTCAATGCAATAAATTTTACATAGGTGAAACCTCTAGGCCATTAGCCAAAAGAATTAAAGAACACCAAACATACATGAAAAATAGGGAATTTCAAAAATCAAACATTTGCCAACATGTACTAGATAACAATCATAAAATTAATTGGAATGCTTCTAGTATTTTAGCAAAAGAACCATGTTCCAAAAAACGTAAAATAAAAGATAGTTTTTAAATGTGTTCAGATTATTTGTTGCGTTTAGATTGACAAACAAAAATCTTTTTTGGCTTTTTCGCAACTGAATAAAAATATTTAACTTTAAATTAATTGAAGCAAATATTTAATAAAATTACATATCTCAACATGTAGACTAGTCTGTCTACGGAATGTTTCCATACATATATAAACAATATTATTTAAGCAAGCATAATCAATTATATCATTTACCTTAAGTTTTTATAGTGTCTATTAAAATTTAAGGTAAATGATATAATTTATTATGCTTGCGAAAAAGCCAAAAAAGATTTTTGTTTGTCAATAAAAGATGGTGCCTTAATATTATTAAATAAAGATAATTGTGTAGCATCTTGTTCCGTTAGTTAACTATATAACTATAACACTTGGTTAAATTTGCTAAATACTGAAGTAAAAAAAGGACACCTCAAAATACAATAAATTAAAATGAACATACTCTAGGTACACATATTTCGCACCTTATTCTAACAATTAACAATAACACCTTTAAATTGACATTCATTGACATTTTGTCAGAGATTAGCCATTCTGGTTATATTTCTGATACGAAACATAAGACATATTCTGCTTTTAGTATTTTATTTGTAGGTTTGCTAAAGACGGAAGTAGACTTTCCCTCGAAACGTCCAGAAAACAAACATATTTCAGTGTCGTTCCTCGGGTACCTTCATAGTGGACCCAGAACTTAAAACTATCTATTCAATTTATAGGGTAATTATATTTTATTTTTATTTTTTCCAATTTTCTAAGGCGGAAAAACCCAAAAAATAGTTTTAAATCAATATATTTTAATACATTTTCCACAACACAGTTAATAAAAATTAATATATCGCAAAAACTATTAGGATTTGGCATAGGTACGTGGATGACATACTGGTCTGCTTCACAGGAAATAAAGAACAACTACACACAGTTTTAAATCACCTCAATTGAATCCATAACAAAATTAAATTTACACTCGAAATGGAAGAAAATAATTCAATAAATTTTCTAGACATCACATTAAAAAGGTCACTTAATAAATTAAAATTTAATATCTACAGAAAACCCACTTATTATGTAACTATACCCAACTTTCAGCATATAGGTCTATGATTCATAGAGCTTTTTCTGTGCCATTAGACAAACATTGCCTAGAGAGGGAACTTGACGTCATTAGATCCATAGCAACAAATAATGGCTATAAATTATCTGAGATTGACAGATCCATTTTTAAAAAATGTAAACTTTCAACTATCGAACAAATATATCCTAGGCTTAAAGATTGCCTTATAAAATATACAACAATTACATATTTTGGACCAATATCTAACAAGATTGCGTATATTTTAAAAAGAAATAAAAATACTAAAGTTACTTTTCGATCGTCACAAAAACTATTTGATTTTTAACGTCAAGACAAAAATAAATAAGTATAAAAAGTCTGGAGTTTATAGGTTAAAATGCAACGAATGCAATAGCTGCTATATAGGGCAAAAAGGAGAAATTTCGATGTTAATTTCAAAGAGCATACGCCTCATATAGATTAAAAAAACAGAACTCTCATTTTGCCAACCATTTCTTAGAAACTTCACATACATTCCCTGACATAAATAAGTTATAGTCAAAGGCAGTGTTATCGTGCGGGTCATACGATTTATCAACGACAAACTTTTTTTGAGTTTGTTTTTCTTTTATTACGTATAATCATATCCTCCGCATAAAATCCGGAAGATGAATTAGATAGACCTATGATATTTTCATATGAAGAGGATAAACATATAAATACCAGCAGTTGCAAAAATCTTTGAGCGATGTCACTTCAAAGTCAGATTGACAAGTCAGTGACAAAATGAGTAATAGAGAACAATTTTCGGGTTTTTTCCATCCACAAGCGAAAAAATGATATTATATCCAATAAAATATTACGAAAATGAAAATTCACCGGCCAATATCCAGGAGACAGTAGCAAAAGCTCTGGGAATCGGTATAAGGACAGTGCAGAAAATTATGCATGAAAAAAAGCATAATTTACTACCGAAGAAGATTAAGAAATTTACACGAAAAAAAGCCAAAGACAGAAGACTTAAGTGACAATGTAAAAACGGATGTTCGTAATGCAATTTACGATTTATGCACATCAAAAACTAATATAACCCTTCAAGCTTTAAAAGAAGCTTTAAAAAATCCAGGCATATTGGAAATTGGATAAAATCGTTGTCGAAATTAATAAAAATGTTGGGTTTTCGATATAAAAAGGACTGTAATCGAATTTATGCGAGTTGCCACATGTAGCAAGTCAGCGTATCCAGTTTTTAAAGAAATACGCGGAAAATGTTAATTCAAAATTTAGAAAAGTGGTATTTTTTGACGAGACTTGGATATTTTCTAATGGAAGTGGTTCGAAGTCTTGGCAGGACGAGTCTGTAAAAAGAGAAAAAAGGGATGTGGGACGGGAAAACGGTTCATCATTTTGCATGCAGGTTCTTCAACAGAAATTCTCCCAGGTGCAAGTTTACTGTTTTCTTCAACATCCAAAAGTATGGACTCCCATGATAATATGAACTGTGAACTGTTTGAAAAGTGGTTAAACGAACAACTGATTCCAAATTTAGATGCTCCATCTTAAATCATGCATGTTATCATTCAAGAATCTTAAATAAACAACCTACTTCATCCTGGAAGAAAAGTGATATTTATGATTGGCTAATAAAACAAAAACAAAATCCTTTACCCAATAGGCTGAAACTAGAACTTCTTTTAATGGCGAAATCTATTAAAAAACCAACAATATATGCCGTAGATGAAATATTACGGGAAAATGGATATGAGGTTTTACTACTGTCGCCATACCATTCCCAGTTTAACGCAATAGAATTAATATGGGCTGGGGCAAAATCATATTACGAAAAACACGTGAACGATGGTCTTACATCAGATGAAGTGCAAATTGTTTGGCAACATTCATTAAATTATATTACGCCGGAGTACTGTAATAAATCTGTGGAACATACGGAGAATTTAATATTGGATTGGTGGAATCGAGAACGAGTTCTAGGTGTCGAAATAGCACCAATGGTCATTGCGCCATTTGAAGACGACTCAGAAGATGAGGGCTTTTTAAATGATGATGATATTTTTAAGTCTATAATATTAAAAAGTTTAGGATTATATTAGTCTTTGACATGTATAAGTCATAAATTGCACTATGAATATCCATTTTTGCATTATAACTTAAGTCTTTTGCCTTTGTATTTTTTCGTGTACATTTCTTAATCTTCTTCGGAAGTAAATTATGTTTTTTTTTTCATGCACAAGTTTCTGTACATTCCTTATACCGATTCTCAGAGCTTTTGCCACTGGCTCTTGGATATTGGTCAGTGAATTTTAATTTAAAATTTTTTTATTAGATTTGACACCATTTTTTTAGTTCATTTGTAATTTTGTAGGCAATAAATAAATAATTATAGAATACTTGTTCCCATTTTAAAGCGTGTTTGAAATAAGTAAATTTTTTTATTAATTATAAGACAAAATTTGATATATAAAAATCGGTAAAATCGCTTTAACAGAAACTCGGGGCTAACGAAAAATACAGGCTATATGTATATATATATATATATATATATATATATATATATATATATATATATATATATATATATATATATATATATATATATATATATATATATATATATATATATATATATATATATATATATATATATATATATATATATATATATATATATATATATATATATACATATATTCTGTATTTTTCGCATGCATGGCCCTTAATTTTAGACTGAAATTTGAAGAAATCGGATAAGTAGTTTTTTAGCTATGCCGCGAACAGACAGACTGACGGACAAACATACCTACAAACAGACGGAATTGAGAAAATATGTTTTCCGGCATCTAGGGGCCCTTAAACATAAAGATCTGAAAAAATCTCACGAGGGAAGTAATAACTAATTATCTTGTGTTTTAAACAAAAGTGTATAATATTTTTGCAAAATAAATTTTTTTTGTTATAACAACTCAAAAAAAACAAGTTTTCTTTGCACAGGGGTGGCCCGCATTTAAATAAATGAACCGCCTTTTGGTGATTGATAACAAAATCTCTCTTTCATTAAGTGGCTATATAAACAGAACATATCCTGATTATTAAGGCGCTTGCCATTTTGTGTATTTTTGTTTTTGCCAACCAAAAAATTTTAACCAAATACATATTTAGCGAATTTTCTTATTTAGTCCCTCGACATTTAATATATAAAATATTATTAAGTAGCTATCTTAATAATATTGCGTAATATAATAAAAAAACTATTTTCTTTCTCCCTGTGTATTTGCAAATAGCCCATCGAGATTTAATAGCTCGATAAAAGAATCACACAACATTTTGGTATTCACTGTGTTTTCTGATTTGATTAATAATGTTGGTGACCTTTGGACCGCATTCGACTTATATCATAGATTTGTGCATCAGTATGGATATTTGAAACATTTAAAATATTAATATCAAACTTTAACGCGGATTTAGACTGTAATTATTCATTACTTGAATTTGAGTAAGGTGACGATCTTAATAATAATAATAATAATAAAAAGATCTAAGCTCCCGAATCTTAGACTTAGACAGGGTTTAGTTTGCAGTATGACACACTTGAGAAGCTCCACACTCTCATCTACTGCTCTGCCCTTGAGGTCCTTAGATGCCATAAACCACAAGTGCATTCTCACAAGAAAACGGGCAATGCTACACACCAACAAAAACCCATATGGCAGAATAGACTTGAGAAGGCAATTGACGATTTGAGACAGGAACTAGGAACACTCACAGAATTTCGGAAGAATGAACATCCCTCTAGCAGATTTAAGACGCACATTAAAAAGATATTTAAGAAGATAGGTACAAAACCCACCGATCTCAACCATCAACAAAAACTAAATGAGTATGAAGATACACTAAAGCAGACACTAGCAGCTAAAGCGAAACGTCTGCAGAGATACAACAAATGCTCAAAGACAAAACGGCTTTTCAACACCAACCAAAGACAGTTCTATCGGATTATCAATAACACCCAAGATCAAATCAGTACTAGCATTTGACCGAGTATTGGTCGAACATCTGGGAAAAACCAAAAGAGCACAACCGAAAAAATGCTACATGGACACATTCTCAACGTAAACAGCTTCAAACACCACAAATGGAATTTAACTCTATCATCAAGAAGGCAGCGAGCAACTTTTTAAGGGAACGAGCAACTGGAAGTCGCCAGGAGTTGACCATATTCACAATTCACAACGTCAGTTTACTAAAATAATGCATTTCTAATTCTAGGCACTACAACTATGCTACCCAAAAGCAATAGGACAGAAGACCCGTTCCAGTACAAGCCCATCACCTGTTTGCCCACCATGTACAAGATCTTAACAGGATGCATTGCAAATCGTATCTATCATCATATCACAATCTCAATACACAATAAACTAAAATGATCGAAAGTTGATTACTCAAAAGAATTAATATTATAAATAATAATATTCAGACAGTATGATTAGTTAGGATAGTGCATTTCTGCATAGTTCACCGACAACAACGAAAATCAGGGCTGCGAAAGAAGATGGAGCTTAAATTTCTTTTTGAAATTTAAGATGCTAAAGTTGTAGAAGTTGGTTGTTGTAAGAAGAACTAAAACTAAAAGTGAACGATCTTCTAAATGCCGATGTCGAGTGTTTAGGAATAACCATTAAGCTTCCGTGAAGGGTATTTAAGTTGTTAACATTTCCAAACCGCTTAAGTTTTCTAAAAATATAAATTGGCTGTTAGTCAATAAGACCGCGATGTCCTAATGTTAAAAGATGCAATTGTCGAAGTTTGTCTAATTTAAGACGAGTGGAAGCTGTCATTTTACTATGAAAACGTTCGTGTTTTCTTATTCTAAAACCAAGTCGGTAACACGTTTTGGATTTTTTGAAGTTGGTTTTTGTTAAATAAGGGACCATAACAGAGTGACAATAAGAAAGCTAGAAAATTATTAAGGCTCACAAGTTGAAGTTTGATGCTAAGGTTTAAAATTTCGCGATTACTGTAAAGCTGTTTCATTATATGATTTACAAAGTTGACATTTGTGTTTTGAAAATCGTAAGGTATTGTCAAACCAGACATCAAGATTCTTGCACTCAGTTACAAAAGCAATTTTCTCTTCATTTATATGGATATTAAGCTCACTCGCGGCAGCTATCCGCGTGCGTCGTCATCAACAAAATAATTCATATTTTGGACAACAATACCTGTAAAGTTATGCAGGCACACCCTACAAGTAAAATAGAAAGACGCATCGCCAATCGGATTAACGCATCCAGTCTACCACCAGCGGAGAAGAAATCATTAATGCCAAGCAATTCCAAGATCCCGATGTTCTACGGTCTTCTCAAGATACACAAGAACAATGTACCACTTCGACCAATCGTCAGTGCAATAAACTCGCCCACATACAATTGAGGTTAGGTATTTTCTTAATCCACTTACTAGAAAAACAGATTCGTTTATAAAAACCTTTGCATATTTCGTGGAAAAATTTAAGGCAATCCAATTGGATCTTAAAGACACTTTGGTCAGTTTTGATATAGAATTACTATACACAAATGCTCCTGTTAACAATACAATTTCCATTATATCAAACATATTGGAACATAATCTCGACAATAACTTAATAGACCTAGTGAAAGGTTGTCTTACATCTAGTCATTTCATTTTTTAAGGAACTTTTTATGAATAAACCTAAGGGGCAGCTATGAGATCTCCGTTACCACCTGTGGTAGCGAATATCTTTATGGAGGTGTTTGAGAATATTATTTTAACATCTGCTCCACTAACACTCAAAATACTGGTTCAGGTCTGTAGATGATACTTTTATTGTTTGACCTCCTTAATCAACAACATCACAATTAAATACAAATTGAAGTTAAATCCAACGGCACCATTCTTTTTTTAGATGTACAAAGGAAGGAAAATGGTACATTAGGACATTCTGTGTATAGAAAATCGACACATACAAATAGATACTTAAATGCAAATTCGGGTTACCATCCAACACAAAAGGAAATCAATTATTAACTCACCAGTATTTAGAGCTTTCTCGATTTGTGATCAAGATTCTCTAGCATCGGAAACTGACCGAAGCTCTGAGAGGGAATGACTATTGCATTGTGTTCATTTAAAATATATAGTAATCCAACTCCAACAAAGGAGAATTGATAAAAAGCCACCGTTAGTTAGCGTTGTTCTTCCCTACATACTAGGCAAATTAGGAGGATTAATTCGGCGGTCCGTATAATCTTCAATAGACATTAGAAGATTGGACAATGGTTTCAATCCCTGAAATATATTGTCCCTTTTCAAACAGAAGGAGTACATAAAACTCCTTGCTCCTGTAGAGAAGTGTATGTGGGAAAAACAGGACGCTCAATATCCACTAGACTTAAGCAGCATAAACGATGTATTAAAGAGAAACAAATTCTTCAATCTGCTATAGCTGAGCACCATCATATCGCTGGCCACACTATAAATGTAAAATAAATCACGATATTAGCATCGGTTCCAAGATTTTATACATGCAAGTTAAGAGAATCTATTGACATTTTCAAAGTCACGTTTCGGCGAGAACAAGTCGTTAGATCTCGTGTAGTAAAGATCCCTGAAGATGCCTTGTGCAATCAAAAGCAAAACGTCGGACAGTAATTTGACATGGTATAATCCCAAGAACCATGATTTTTTAATTCTATTTTATAATAGACAAAGTTTTTTATGTTTCCTGGAAATTTTTAAAAATGTACCTTGCACTTCTCAGGTGTAAAAAAGTAGAATATTTTGAGACTTGCTGACTTTAAATATTGATAAGTGTGATATTTCTAGCATATAATTTAAAACTTAGAGTAAAGTGCCTTGTTTGGACCGTTTTCTGTGTCAGACTAATTTATCTTTTGTGTAACGGGCTTTCTGTCATTAACAAGGTCAGTTAGTAAGAAATTGCGAGCCTTAATTAGAATTAATGAGCTAAAGGAAAACAAACGATTACCATGCCTAATTGCTAATAATACAGATGTGTTTATTTCCATTTTGTTATTTCACATACGATTGACACACAATCCATATACTGCTAACTATTCCACTACATTTTTTGCTTTTTTTTAATATACGGCTTACATGAAAAATTTGAAAGAAATCAGCCATTTTTTACCGACTTCAAGAAAGGAGGAGGGAGGTTCTCAATTCGACCCGCATGTATTTTTTATACGGTTTCGTCATACGTGTTTGTATTCTGGGTGGTGTAGAAGCAATCCGGTTCAGAGTAGTCGCATTTTCCAGAAACGGGGGGAATTAACAGCAGCTTTAATTTAATTTTTGGCATAAAGTATTGGGCTTATGAAGTCGTCGCTTTTTGTAATTTCTAAAGGTGTTAGGCTTATACTGACTGATAATCATCATCAGTGGCTATTAAGCAGCCAAACCAATTAATTTAAAATAAAAACAAAAAAACGAAAATATTTTTTATTATATAACGTTTAGTTAAAAAAAAAATGGTGAAACGTGTCAAATGTTTTTTATCACGTTTTACATTAAACATTTTCTACGCTATTCACGCAACACGTTCATTAAAAGTTTTTGATGATGCCATTTAGATAAAAATTTCAAATTTTGGGATTAAGGTAAGGTCAAGGGGTACTTCTTTTTTGAAATATTTTCAACTTCCTGTCACTTTCGTTTTAACCGGAAGTTGGTATCAACTTGCTTATTTTAAATGGAATACCCTGTATTTTATGATATTTTTATGTAGCATGTTCTATACCTAGGTTCAAGCGTTCTTAAGACACTTGACCTTGAACCAAAAATGAGCCTTCGGGGTACCAAATTTTTAAAATCTCATATTTTTGTAAGTTTTGAAGATATAATCTTCGTATTTTGCAGACGATCGGTAAATAATCTTAGGTTTCTATTTTTTTTATTGAATTTGTCTATTTTTATACGGGGTGTCCTAAATTCAGCGGCAAGCATTAACATTTTCAAAGCCGCTAAAGTCCGTTTTTTTAAATGGGACACCCTATAACTTTATGCACTATCAAATGTAGAATTTAATTTTCTATCGAACTGTATTAAGGTTCATTATACCTATTCGTAACCATTTTCGAAATAATCAGGTTTTTATTAAACTATCATATATATTTGCTAAATGCTTACACCTTCCCGTAGTAAGCCATGGAAAAACAATTGTGCTTTTCTATTCCAAATGACAGCTGATTTGAAACTTTTAAATTAAAATAAAATAACATTCAAAAGCTGATATTCTCAATTTATTTTATATTCGCGGAGAATGTTACAAAATATTGGAGAGAACGTGCCATGTTTTTAATGAAAAGCATCCTCATTTATCGCCAATGAACAAGAGAAAATTGAAGAGGACTGAAACGAAATTTTTTCGTTTCGGGAAAGTTAAAGTTATAAAAAATGTAATAAATTGTTTACATTTGTTCTAAACTTGTTTTAGTGAACTTAAAAATTATAGCAATCTAACAATCATCAATAAATAAATAAAATAATAAAATTGAATTATAACATATGTTCTATATGCTGTCCGTTCATTTGAAGACACATTTTAATTCTTCTTTGTACAGTTGCTGTGGCCCGTTGAATTTGTCCGTTTTTTAATTCGGCAAAAGCTGTTCGTATCCTGTCCAGTAAATCTTGTTGGTTATTTACTGGGAAGCATAGACTTTACCTTTGATAAATCCCCATAAATAAAAGTCTAGGGGTGTTAAACTGGCGATCGCGGGGGCCATCTCCAAAGGCCATTGGGACCAATCTTCAAAAATTCAAGATAATTGGAGATAAACTGCAGCGGAATTATGTGCTGGTGCCCCATCTAATTGATACCAATAATTTTGCAGCTCACCAATAGGAATTTCTTCTATAAATTCAGAAACCGTCCCTCGTAGAATTTCCAAATACTTATCACTGTTTAAATTGTCTTCATAAATACAGTACAGCACCTGATCATTTAATACTATACCGAAAACATTGAAGCTAAACCTCTCTTGAGAACGCGTTTCGCGTAAAGCGTGCGGATTTTCTGCTGCCCAGAAATGTTCGTTTCTTCTATTTGTTATTCTTTTTCTAGAAAATTTCGCTTCATCCGTCCAAAATATTTTTGAAAGGAATTGAGGGTCCTCTTGAATTTTCAAAAACATGAATTCGCAAAATTCTACTCGTCGGACGTCACCACCAGGTCTCAAGGCTTGCACGTTTTGGAAGGAATAAGGGTGCATATGATGTTCGTTCAAGATTCTTTGGACAGATGAAGAAGAAATTCCCAAATCGTTTTCTGCAGACGGTATTGAACTTTAGGGGTTTGCGTGGAAATAAGCTAATGTGTTTATTACGTTATCCTCTGCATTTTTCACTGGTTTCGGAACATTTTTTGTAACTTTATCCTTGCCAAAACGCAAAAAGTTCGTTTCAATCCTCTTGAATTTTGACTTGTTCAGTGGCGGCAAATCAGGGTGGCGTTCATTAAACACACGCACGTTCTCTCCAAAATATTATAATATTCTCCATGAATGTAAAATAGATTGAGAATATCAGCGTTTGAGTATTCTTCCATTTCGATTTAGAAGATTTAGTTTATCACTGACAGCTTTCGATAAATAACGCATACGGATATTGGATCTCAATTGTTTTTCCATGGCTTACCATTGGAGCATGTAAACATTTAAGCAAATACATACGATATTTTTATAAAACCCAATTATTTCGAAAATGGTTACGAATAGGTATAGGGAACCTTGATACAGTTCGATAGAAAATGAAATTCTACATTTGATAGTGCATAAAGTTATAGGGTGTCCCATTTTAGATTTTAAAATTTGGTACCACGAAGGCTCGTTTTTGGTTCAAGGTCAAGTATCTTAAGAACGCTTGACCCTAGGTATAGGACATGCTACATAAAATAGCATTAAAATTCTCCGTAGAATCCAAAAATGTCATAAAATACAGGGTGTTCCATTTAAATAAGCAAGTTGATACCAACTTCCGGTTAAACCGGAAGTGACAGGAAGTTGAAAATATTTCAAAAAAGAAGTACCCCTTGACCTTACCTTAATCCCAAAATTTGAAATTTGTATCTAAATGGCATCATCAAAAACTTTTAATGAACGGGTTGCGTGAATAACCCTCTATATGTAGTATAAAAATTCAAGAATCTTCAAACATATAAATATTTTTCAAATGAAGGAAACAGATTCCTAAAAACAAAATTAAATTTTGGGTTTTTCTTTTAAGAGGTGGAAAACGCCAAATCTGTTTTATATTTTATATATAACTTTTTTTTTCGACTTCACAGGGTCATTCTACATATATATTTTTTATTTCAGAAACCATTAATATTTTTTAAAAATAATAAAGTATGTATATTTTTTCTATATTTTTTGCATAGTGATTAAAAAAATATATATAACATTAAGGGCTGACAAAATGGTTTATGTCTAATTTTTAAATGGCTTAAAATATTGAATTTGGGTTTTCGATAATAAATAGAATGACGATGGTTCCGATAAAAATATTTGACAGTTTGTTGTCAAAGCTAATTTTTGGTCCAACATGTCAGTGGCGGCTCGTCAGGGTAGGCAAGGTAGGCGCCGCCTACCCTTGAATAATCGTGCCTAAATACTGCCCAAAAAATCTAATATCTCATATCAATTAAACAATATTTAACCGTTTAACATCACAAAATATACAAAACTTTCGAAAAAACCCGTGCGTTTCCCTTAGAAATTCCTAACATTTAAATAAACATCGATTACATGCGAAACCTATGTACGTTTAGAGGCGATATATCCCAACCGCCTAAATTTAGATGTTCTCTACGGCAGCCAGCCAGCCCACGAAAACGCACATCGCCGACGACCAGCGACCGACATACAGAGAAAATCACGCGAAATAAACTACTACAGTAGGCGAAACGATCGTCCGCCTTCGGCAAATATTTGACGTCTTCGCATTGGATTCCAATATTGTTCATCTGGCAGTGTTGCCAAATTCTCGAATTTTCACCTGAACTGCTTTACGTTTTTAGAAAATATGCATATGCATAAGGCTACCAACTTTTTCATTTACGAATGCGGGACACAACGAATTTTAGTATGCGTTGTAGGCGCATTAACCATATTCTAAAATTCTTTATTTTCAGCATTAATTTTTTAATTAATTAAATTGATTATCCGAACATTCTGTTATATACTAAAGCAAAAAAATTAAAGACATTAAACATAAATGTTAGGTTAGGTGAGGTTTTTTTAATAATAATAAAATGAAACATGTTTCTACACTTTGGTATTTTTTTTAATTAAGGCTTATTTATAACACATAATTTAGTTTAATCAAATCTTCTTAAAATGGTACTTCTCTGTATTATTAAACCGATAAACATGGGAACTTAGAATATGATTTGTTGCAATTCGGGACTTGCGGGACATAATTAGAGAATGCGGGACGATTTCTAACCTTATTTGTAACGCGGGACCTTAAAAGATAATCCGGGACTGTCCCGCAGAATGCGGGACGGTTGGCAGCCTTACATATGCAAACATTGCAAACCATAAAAAAAAATAAAATAAGCAGTTTCAATGTTGTTAGAGTGGTTTTGAAAGGGTTTTTTAAACAAAATCTAGGTACATCTCAAGAAAAATAAAGAAATTCTTCTCAGGCTTGCGAAACCGTATTTACAAATTTTGCGTTTGGCAACGTTGGCCACCTGCTACTATTCTCATTAATCTCATTTATAATTCGTAAAAATCGTAAATAGTATGCATGATGCAATATTATCGTTCGTTCGGATTTCCGGTCAAGTGATTTGAAATTTTGTCAATTACATTCTGACCGCTCTCGTTTTCTGATATCGATCAATAAATAAAAACATTGGACGGTGATACGTGTGTGTTTTTTTGACTATTATTTTACGACCGCGTCTAGTTTTTCTGTGCTTTAATTTGTGATTTTGGTTGTTTATCGGCATTGGCCAGAAGAAAAACGAAGAAATCCTGATAAACGGATAAGTATTTTTGTTTTATTTGTTTCTAATAGACATATTTAGGTATTAAATATTTTGCTTTTAAGTGTAGTTTCGCTAGTTTTAGGGGTTGGACGGTTCATATTCGATGAATTTACCGTCGCGTCGACCGTAGGTTAAGTGCGTTTTTTCCGGTTTGTTCTATTTTATATAGGTACATTACGTTGCTTTGTTTTTTTTTAATGGATTTTTAAAAAGTCATGGCGAATAATCCGGTGCATGATATTGTTTGCTCTTTGTGCGAGACACCATTTTCGCGTCTAAACGAAAACGATCGAAAAGATGTTATTTATTTTGGCCGCCCCACGCCACTTCTCAATATTTTAAAGCCTGATAAAAAACAGGGCCAAACTTTTTCACGATCGTTTAAAGCTCAATGGTACGAAAGTCATCAGTGGATATGTGGTAGCTATTTTAAACAAAATTTGTTTTGTTGGCCATGTTTACTTTTGGCAAAAGGCAGAAACAATACTTGGGTGCGTCAGGGATTTTCTGATTTGAAAAATTTATCTGCGGCCATAAAAAAACACGAATCATCGAAAGAACATTTAAGCAGTTATCTTAGTTTAAAGCGGTTAGAAAAAAACAGTAGCACTATACAGGATGCGCTACAATTACAATCTTCTTTGTCTCTTAAATTATATAATGAGGAGGTGAGAAAAAACAGACTTCTAATGAGCTATTTGGTCGATGTTACGTGTCACCTAGCAAAGCAAGAATTATCTTTCAGAGGCCATAATGAAAAAAGCGGTTCCGTTAGTGCGGGAAATTTTCGGGAAACTTTTAATCTGTTAATTAAACGTGATAACGAAATACAACAACATTTAAAAAAAATTGGAAATATTTTTTTATCAAAAACTATCCAGAATGATTTGATATCCTGTATTTCCGATTACCTTGCAGATACAATTCATAGGGAGATAAAAGAGTCGTTGTTTTTTGCAGTGCAAGCTGACGATACTACGGATATTTCTGAGAAGTCCCAATGTGCGATTTCAATTCGGTACGTTAATAAATACGGTGAAATCAAAGAAAGTTTCTTGGGTTTTCATGACGTTAGCGAAGACAGAACAGCGGACGCAATGTATGGATTAATTGTTACAGTCATAGGCAATTTCGATTATAAAACAAAATTAGTTGGGCAATGCTACGATGGTGCTAGTGTGATGGCAGGTTCATTGAATGGTTTGCAAAAAAAAGTTAAAGATGATGCTCCTTTTGCTTTGTTTACGCATTGTAGTGCGCACAGATTGAATTTGGTTTTACAAACTGGTTCAAAAAATATAACAAAAAATTGCTGAATTTTTTTCGCAAGTGCGTCCTCGATTCCCGGATTTTTTCATCAGTCTGCAAAACGGACATTTACTTTAGATTCGACGATAGGAAAGAGGATTTCTTCCAGTTCAGACACCAGGTGGGCTTCCCGTTCTAAAATCATTCAAATCTTGCACTCTGAATGGGAAGGCCTAAAATTAGTTTTTTTCTAAAATTATTGACGACCAATCATCATCGGCTGAGTCAATAAACGGGGCCAAGGGATATCTTAAATTTATGAACGATTTAGAATTTTCGTTTCTTACCGCTGTGTATAAACATATTTTTGACATAACTGACCCCCTTTTCAACATTCTACAGAAAAAATCATTGGACATCACCTATTGTAAAAAGCAAATATTTATGGCAAGAGATCGTATCAAGTTATTGAGAAATGAGACAATGTTTAATACAATATTTGAACAAGCCCAAACAAGGATTTTTAATAATAGGGACTCAGGGCAATTGTCAAAAAGAATTAAGTTATCGGACACCATTAAAGGCGATGAGCAAAGTTCTTTACGCATTTTATTTTATGAAATAATTGACAATATTGTGACTCAAATAGAAGTTAGGTTTGCAGATATGTCTCAGTTATTATATTTTTCTTTAGCGGATTCCTCAAAATTCGAAGAATATAGCAAACATTTTCCGCGTCGAGGCAATTTTAAAACATTTCGTAAAAAATGAACTTCAAGAAATATTTCCTGAAAGTTACAAACTTTTTGCGTTAATTGCTACCATACCTATTACAAGTACCTCAGTGGAAAGACATTTCTCTTGTTTAAAGCGAATAAAAACGTATTCCCGCAATACAATAAAAAATGAACGTTTATCGTCACTTGCGCTAATTTCAATAGAAAAAGAGTTGTTCTGCTCCTTACAGAAGGCTGATAACTTTACGGATGTCATAATAAGTAAATTCGCCCTTTTAAAAGATAGGCGGATAAATTTAATTTATAAAACTTAGTTGTCAGCTAAGTGTGTACGCGGCTTGACGTTTTCTTATAACGTCATTATTCTTGAAATTATTGTGGTTGTCGCCTACCCTAGCCTAAACACCACGAGCCGCCACTGCAACATGTAAACGGTATTCAAAAAGATATTTATTTAATATTTTGCATACTAGACAGTATTTTGAATATACATGTTTTTTACATTAAGAACTGGCAGCTGTCAAATTGTCAAACATAATTTGAGTCTGTAGCCTTACTTTCAAGTCAAGTTATTAAGTCATGGTAAATAGGGGTTTGGATTGCCTGATGCAATCCACGTACGTCCTCTTCAAATTCACGAGATAACACGTGACTGTATAAAAGGGAAGGGCCATACCAGATAATCAAGAGGAATAATGACTTGGTGTATTAGATACGGAAAAATCGAAAAAGAAAGATAAAGGTAGAACACCTGGATGAAATATCATGGCGAAACGTTTATGTACGTGGGCTAGAAGTAACCAAACACGCCACCCTATATCGATTTCGGTCACGGGAATTCTGGAAAGTTAAAGTGAATTTTCTAAAGCATATACAGGGTGGCGCATTATTGTGACAAAGTACCATATCTCCCTCGGTTTTTACAAATTTGGATTTTTTTTTTATGAAAGTTGTACAACAAAAGGAACTCTACAATTAAAAAATATTTCTATTTATACAGAATATTTCACAAAAGTGAGACACATAAGAATTAACTTTTTTTAAATGGGACACCCTATATATTTTTAAAAATTTGGATTTTCTAAGAGATTCTCCGTATAACACCTTATTTGGTTTTGCATTTATTTATTTATAACAAAAAATATCTAAAGTAAAAAAAACAGGGTCCTCCATAACCTGTTATAACTTTTAACCTACAACGATTTCAATAAAGAAAAATTGTACTAAAGAAGACAAATGTTTAACTAAGACTTCAGATAACCGCGCATCTAATAATTTTATACAGGGTGTTTGCTGCAAATATGCGAACTTGACCAAATTGAAACTAATTTTTTTTTGGTTTTTTAAATGACACACCCTGTATCTAACTATCTTATCGGGTTCCGTTATTAGTCCTCTTTTATTTTTATTAAGGTGATCTTATACCTATCTCTAATAAATGAAACAAATAAATGAAAACAAAGTTTTACTTTGTTAACTGTTTTGTGAATTTAAAAGGTTAACATTTGTATCTTTATGATGTTTACAAATTTCTTTTGCCTCTAAACAATCCAATTTGCGACTTTTTTGCTCATAATGTAATATATCTATAGTCGAATGCGGTCTTATCGTGCGGGTCCAAAGGTCACCAACATTATGAATCAAATCAGAAAACACAGTGAATACCAAAATGTTGTGTGATTCTTTTATCGAGCTATTAAATCTCGATGGCCAATTTACAAATATACAGGGAGAAAGAAAATAGTTTTTTTTTATTATATTACGCAATATTATTAAGATTGCCATTTAATATTATTTTATATATTAAATGCCGAGCGACTAAATAAGAAAATTCGCTAAATATGCATTTGGTTAAAATTTTTTGGTTGGCAAAAACAAAAATACACAAAATGACAAGCGCCTTAATAAAGTCGGAAAGCGGTTCGAATCAATGGAACAATCAGGATATGTTCTGTTTATACAGCCACTTAATGAAAGTGAGATTTTTTTATGAATCACCATAAATTATAAGCCCCGCTTAACCTAAAAATCTAACCAGTTATACAGTGTCATTTATTTAAATGCGGGCCACCCCTGTGCAAAGAAAACTTGTTTTTTTTTGTATTGTGATAACAAAAAAATTTATTTTGCAAAAATATTATACACTTGTTAAAAACACAAGATAATTAGTTATTACTTCCCTCGTGAGATTTTTTCAGATCTTTACGTTTAAGGGTCCCTAGATAAAAAAGTAAACAAACAAATAGTGTCAAATCTAATAAAAAAAATTTTAAATCAAAATTCACTGGCTAATATCCAGGAGCCAGTGGCAAAATCTCTGAGAATCGGTATAAGGAAAGTACAGAAACTTGTGCATGAAAAAAAACATAATTTACTTCCGAAGAAGATAAGAAAATGTACACGAAAAAATCCAAAGGCAAAAGACTTAATTTACAATGCAAAAATGGATATTCATAATGCAATTTATGATTTATACACGTCAAAGACTAATATAATCTTTCAAAATCTTTTAATATTATAGACTAAAAAATATCATCATGACTTAAAAAGTCCTTATCTTCTGAGTCGTCCTCAAACGGCGCAATGATTATTGGTGCTATTTCGACATCTAGAACTCGTTCTCGATTCTACCAATCCCATATTAATTTCTCCATATGTTCCACAGATTTCTTCCAGTACTCCGGCGTAATATACTTTAATGAATCTTGCCAAACAATTTCCACTTCATCTGATGTCAGACCATCGTTCACGTGTTTTTCGTAGTATGATTTTGCCCCAGCCCATATTAATTCTATTGTGTTAAACTGGAAATGGTATGGCGGCAGTCGTAAAACCTCATGTCCATTTTTCCATAATATTTCATCTACGGCATATATTGTTGGTTTTTTAGTTTTAGTTTCAGCATTTTGGGTAAAGGATTTTGTTTTTGTTTTATCATCCAGTCATAAATATCACTTTTCTTCCAGGATGAAGTAGGTTGTTTATTTAAGATTCTTGAAAGATAAAAGATAAATTTGGAATCAGTTGTTCTTTGAACCACTTTTCAAACAGTTCACAGTTCGTATTATCATGGTAGTCCAAACTTTTAGATGTTAAAGAAAACAGTAAACTTGCACCTGGGAGAAATCCTGTTGAAGAACCTGCATGCAAAATGATGAACCGTTTTACCGTCCCACATCCCCTTTTTTCTCTTGATACTTTTTACAGACTCGTCCTGCCAAGATTTCGAACCATTTCCATTAGAAAATATCCAAGTCTCGTCTAAAAATACCACTTTTCTAAATTTTGAATTAACATTTTCCGTGTATTTCTTTAAAAACTGGATACGCTGACTTGCTATATGTGGCAACTCGCATAAAAATCTTCGATTAAAGTCCTTCTTATATCGAAAACCCAACATTTTTATTAATTTTGACAACGATTTTAGTCCAATTTCCCGTATGCCTCGATTTTTTAAAGCTTCTTTTAAAACTTAAAGGGTTATATTAGTTTTTGAAGTGTATAAATTGTAAATTGGCAGTTTTCGTGTACATTTCTTAATGTTCTTCGGTAGTAAATTATGCTTTTTTGGTGCAGAAAATTGCACAGTCCTTATACCGATTCCCAGAGCTTTTGCTACATTTGTTTCGCTTGTGGATGGAAAAAACCCGAAAATGTTTTCTATTATTCATTTTGTCACTGACTTGTCAATATGACTTTGTAGTGACATCGCTCAAAGATTTTTGCAACTGCTGGTATTCATATGTTTATCCTCTTTTTTCATATGAAAATATCATAGGTCTATATAATTCATCATTCATCTGCGAAATAACAACAATTTAATTTAGACACATAACACCGTAATAAAAGACTATCATAGAGTCAGTAATTATCAGGCAATGCATAAATGAGATAGTATGATTTAATTCAATCAAAAAATCTCACTGAAATGTTTTCTATTAGTAGATTTATTACTTCGAAGTTCACAGTTCTTGACGAAAGTTAGATAGAAAAATAATTGAGAATTTTATTATTTCACGTAGTGATTATAGGCAGCACGCTAATGTACGAATATTGATTTAATATCCTATAAATATTAACTTACTTCACTTATTTAATATTCGATAGTCATTTATGAAATCGCTTTATAATAATGATGAATTCTAATAATAGATATGTTAGCGTGATATAATTTAATATTGTTGTTTTTACACTGACACGCAAGTGAAACGTTTCACGAAATTCATGGTGATTTTCAAGTAATTCGACGAACAATAGAGGATTTTTATATAAACTTGAAGAAGGTTCCAACCTGTAAACCCCTACTTCATGCTGTAAAGTATAAAACCTTAAATTGGCTTTTACGATCAAATGGTTTTGTTTGGCGCAAGTGCCAAAATAAACGAAAATTGCTCGTTGAGAGACCAAATATTTTTCACAGGCGGATGAAATATCTATCAACTGTAAGGCAATATAGGAAAGAAGGACGTTATATTGTGTATCTAGACGAAACCTGGGTAGATAATGATATGACAGTAAACAAATGCTGGCAAAGTGAAAGTGTTACAGGTGTTGTTCAGGGAATCCGCTCTAGTAGTCACTTTATTATAGTTCATGCTGGTTCAGAAGCCGGATTTGTTCCAGGTGCTGCTTTAGTTTTTCGCTCGGGACTAACAACTGGAGACTATCATGGACAGATGAATAGAGATAATTTTGAAAAGTCGTTGCTCGAGAAGCTCCAACCGGACATTCCTCCCAAATCAGTCGTGATAATGGATAATGTGTCTTATCATTCTCACGTAGATAAAGTGCCAACTAAATACTCTACAAAAGCTCATTTGATATCGTGGCTTAAATCAATAAATGAAGTAATATCAGCAAAAACAAAAGCAAAAAAACAAGCCTAAAGAAAAAAAAGTGTAAAATTGACGGTCTTTTATGTATCCTCGGTCATACACCTTAAGGGCTGCCTCCATACATGTGCGACCTCAACCCTATTGAACTTGCATGGGCAGGAGTAAAAAAATATATTCGAGAGCGCAACACCGGTAAACTTTTAATTAAAGATTTAAATAAAATAACGTTAGAAGCGACTGACTAAATATCGGCTGAAAATTGGAAATCAGGTGTTAAACATGTTCGTTCTATTGACGATAAATACTGGGAAGTAGATGGCAAAATTGAAAAGGTTATTGATGATTTAGTTATCACACTGGGATCTTCAAGTAGTGACGACGAAACCTCATCATTTTCAGAGGAAGACAACGATTTAGAAAGAATCGAATCATTACAATCACAGTCGTCAACCTCAAAAATGGCTTAGTTTTTATTCATATATTTTGTAAAATTGTTCATAAAGTAGCTGTCAATAAACTGCTTCAGAATAATTAATTTTCTGTTCAATACCGGGTGTCAAAAAATATATAATATTGCAATTAATATTTGAAAAACTACAGAACTCGTATTTTTCCAAAATTAACACATCAATGCAGTTATAGTAGGGAGCCAGCACTGATTCCAGTGAACAAGCTTTATCAAAATTTTAACTTATGCAGTTCGACTTTAAGCTATTCGGGTGTTCAAAAGTGACCGTTTGTCTCTGTCTGTCATATTACTTTGTACAGGGGGCGTCATTGTGAAGTACTATACAGGGCGTTTCCTATTTGCGTGCTATTGTTAAAGGGGGGTGATTCTTAGACCTTTTTAAGAAAAAGGTTTAATATGAACCTAAAAGTCTTAACTTTGGAGATACAGGGTTTTAAAAAAACATTTTTTTAAATCCTAATTCTGATGCTATTATAGATAAATAACTGTGTGAAATTTGATACACGTCTTTTATGCATAAAAGGGCATTTTTTATTAACAATCAATTTTTGAAATATCTACCGGCGGCGTGCATATGTACATCTACAATAGCATCAAAATTGGGATGAACAAAAATCTTTTCTTTTTAAACTTTACCATCCTGTATCTCAAAAGTTAAGACTTTTAGGCCATAAAAACACCCCCTTGAACATCAGCACGCAATTAGGAAACGCCCTGTATAGTACTTCACAATGACGGCCCCTGTATAAAGTAATATGACAAACGGAGACAGACGGCCACTTTTGGCATAACCGAGTAGCCCAAAGTCGAACTGCATAAATTAAAATTTTGATAAATCTCGTTCACTGGATCTGATGCTGGCTGCCCTTGTAAAATCTGGACTTGTTAATCGTGTATCACTATACTGGGTGGTCCAATAATAGTGGACGTAAGCAGTAGCCCGGGAACCGTTAATGACAGAACTCAAGAAAAAATATATTTATAGGCAAATCGATCAAGAAAAATCAAAATTAAATCATTTTAAAATTCGCCGCGAAAGTGCGCCCTTTTTGGAACACAAGAGATATAGAAGTGCGGTACACGAAAGAAAACAGACAAATATAGATAAAGGTTCATTAAGCATAGTTACATTTTTTAATTATCTGAAGTGCATATAGTCAAAAAAGAGTGCCATATTATTTAAACAACGACGGGACACCACTGGTTTAAAGAGATTTCTTGGCCGACCTTCCTAAACCAATTGACTCCGCCCGGTTTTCTTTCGTGTCCCGCACTTTACCTAAAGAGGTTTTATTACTCTAGAGATTACATTTATTACTTAATGCATTCATAGTAAACTGGTACTTAATGGAGACAGGTAATAAAATACAGATTATAAATACTTCTTAATTGTGTTTTAAACATGTTAGTATTTGCTGTTACGCCATACTGTTAACAGTATTATTAAGAATATTGATAAAATGGCGACATTCACTCCAACGGACAGATGTTCTAATAATTCTCCCCTATCTGTGAGTGAAAAAGTTATTATTATGTACAGGGTGTCCGGATTTGGTTGCAAAAGCAGGGTATCTCGCTTATTTTTAAAGATAGAACCTTGCGGTTTTCACGAACCTGAGCTAATTTTTTGTGAAACTCATGAAGCCGTAAACAAAATTATCATGGCCTTCTTCGTTTATGAGATACAGGGCGAAATAGAAAATTTTGCATTTTGGGACCCCCCTCGTATCTCGGTTATCCTTTAACTTAACGCAAAGGGAAAAATTGCTGCTTATGCAGTTTTTTAGATAGTTTTTTGTATTTATTTATTGTATAAAAATATATTTGTACTATTATGGAAGAAAACCAAACTTTCGAACATTATGAAAAGTACGATATGTTAGCTTGTTTTCTATTAAGTAATGAAAATGTTGAAGCGGCTTCTGAGATGTATTTTAACAGGTAAATAGTTAATTTTTAGGTATGTTGAAACACTATTGCTTAATTTTTATTTAGATATCCAGAAAGGAGGCAACCTAATATATCCACTTTTTATCGGATAAAAAATAATTTACTTAATCACGGATCATTTATCAAACCTCGTACGAAAACATATAATAAAGAAAATCGGGAGGCTGAGGAAATTACGGTTTTGGCTAATGCAGAAGCTTACCCTACAAACTCTTGTAGGACCAGTGAAAAGAGCATAGGGATTCCAAAAACTAGATTTCAAGAAATTCTAAAAAAGCACAAATACCACCCATACAAATTTAAGCTCGTGCAGCACTTACAGCCAGGGAATGCAGAGCGTCGGGTAGTTTTCTGCAATTGGTTTCGAGAAAGATGCGATATGGTTAGAGATTTTGAAAGGAAGGTTATATGGTCAGACGAAGCACATTTCAGTAATTCTGGTATACTCAGGCACAATAGTAGATTCTGGTCCCAGGAAAATCAACACCAAATATTTCCCAGAAAACAGCAGGGCAGGTTTGGTCTAAATGTGGCCTGCTTCATATTAGGAACACATATAAAATTTTATATATTTGAGGGAAATCTAACAGCCAATCGCTATATAGAAATTTTAGAGGCAGCTATACCTGAATTACTTGACGATGTTCCTCTAGCGCAAATGAACGAAATTTATTTTCAACAGGACGGTGCTCCTGCACACAATTCTGGAATGACGAGATTATTTCTGGACAATAATTTTACCAATTAATGGATCGGAACAAATGGACCAATAAGATGGCCCCCTAGGTCCCCAGATTTGTCGATTTTAGATTTTGTTCTGTGGGGATATCTGGAAAATAGAATTTACAAAGACCACTATGATAATGTCCATGCAAGATTTAGGAAATGCAATAAGAGAAAATTTTCGCTATTTACAAAATCATCCCGTTATTTTGCTTAATTCCCTAAAACGAATACGAAAATTGTGTGAAGCATGCATAGAGCTAAATGGAAATCAGTTTGAACAGTTCTTTTGATTTTCTTGGTTACTGTAGTTCTTATACGACAGTTGATTTTTGGTGAAAGGCTTGTTACATAGTAATTTATTACTGTTTTGTTCTGGTGTTACATAAATCTAGGTAGGTGGTACTTTTTTGGTGCGAAATTATCAATACATATTTTGATAAATAGATTTAATTACATATTTATTTTGATTTATTGTTAGGATATAGATATTGTTAACGACTTTAAATAAAAGGCAGCATTGTTTTGCATGGCCTACTGCAAAACTTGGGATGATAATTATAAAAATTAGGATTTTTGTTGTTGTTTATTAAAATAGACCCATACTATTATATATATTTTTGAGAGGCTTTTAAATGGACAAATCCATTTCTGGACAAATATACAGAGTGTCCCATTTAAAAAAACTCAATTTTGGGTCATATCTAAAAAATAACAACTCAAATGAAAAATATGACTACGCCACTGGATCCAGCGTAAAAAACTGCATAAGCAGTAATTTTTCCCTTTGCGTTAAGTTAAAGGATAACCGAGATACGAGGGGGGTCCCAAAATGCAAAATTTTCTATTTCGCCCTGTATCTCATAAACGAAGAAGGCTATGAAAATTTTGTTTACGGCTTCATGAGTTTCACAAAAAATTAGCTCAGGTTCGTGAAAACCGCAAGGTTCTATCTTTAAAAATAAGCGAGATACCCTGCTTTTGCAACCAAATCCGGACACCCTGTACAGGGTGTCCCATTTTCGTAGGTTTTACGGGGTTTCCAGCTTATGAGTAGAGATAGAGAGATGCGGTTTTCGCGACACCGTGCTACTTTTCGATGAAACTAAAGAGGCCGCAAACAGATTTGCCCTAACCATTTTAGTTTCCGTGCTACAGGGTGATTTTGAAAATTTGTCATTTTCGGACACCCCCTGTAACTCAGCTATCGTAAAATATATTTAAAATGTTTCAACTGATATTTATAGATTTTTTCACGTAGAATTCAGTGGCGTACTCAGATTTTTGCTGAGAGTCATAGTTTTTGACATATTGGCATAACCTACTATTTTTTAAATGGGACACCCTATATATTATTTTTTCATCTTATTCTTCGTGTCGAGAGCTTTTCAAAAACATACCATAAGTCATATTTATTTTCATAAATAACATGAAAAAATACATTTTTCTTTAAACGGATTTATGGCATAGCAGATCAATCGAAATAAGAGAAGGTGGCTGTGGAGCCATGGAAAAAGTTAACAAATATTTATTAACGAAATAACAAAGTAACAGCATCAGAAAAAATTAGGAAGTAGGTAAAAGGTAATAATTATAATTTCATTAAAACTACAAATATTGTTCAAATTGTAGACCATTATGTGTCCTACAAGTGTGACAAACTTTAAAAATTCTTTTTAATGCATTTTCTATTGTAAATGACTGTCTTTGTAACTCTGCAAAAGCGTTTTCGGTGGCCATTCTTAGTTGTTCTAAGTTTTCGTATCGCCTTACATAAACCTTGTTTTCTAAATAACCCCACAAAAAGAAATCTAAAACTGAGAGGTCAGGGGATCGTGGTGGCCATCGAACAGGTCCGTGTGTTCCTATCCATCTTCCAGGAAAATGGTCGTTAAGCCAGTTTTGACTTATTCTGGCATTGTGGGCTGGAGCTCCGTCTTGCTGGAAATAAATCCTATTTAGTTGAGCCAAGGGAACATCATCCAAAATTCCTAATGCGTCTTCTAGGATTCGCACGTAACCAATCGAATTCAGATTTCCTTCATATATTTGGTAAACTATTTTTCGGTTGAAAATAAAACAGGAGACATTGAATCCAAATCTGCCCTGACGCTCCCTAGGAAAAATAACATGGTTGTTTTCTTAACTCCAAAATCGCGTGTTGTGTCTATTTAAAATCCCTGAATTAGTAAAATGTGCCTCGTCTGACCAAATAATCTTTTTTTCAAAATCGATATCTTCTGCCTTCATATTTATAAACCAATTGCAGAACTCCAATCTGCGCTCTGCATCACCAGGATGCAGATGATGCACAAGTTTGTATTTATAGGGTTTGAATTTGTGCTTTTTCAAAATTTTCTGCACTTTGGTTTTCGGTACACCCGCCTCTTCGTCTATTTTCCTGCAAGATGTTTCAGGAGCTGTCTGAACGAGGGCTAAAACGTTGACCTCAGATTCTTCGTTGTCTTTATTGTAAGTTCGCGATCGAGGCTTATTAAAAGATCCATATTGGCAAAGATTATTTTTAATTTTTTGAAAAATTCTTTTTCTGGTTGTCTTCTCTCGGGATATCTAAGATAAAATAAAGCGAACCAATAAAGTCAAAATGCAGGAAGATAAAAAAGAACTAACCTGTTCAGATAAAGCTCTGCCGCCTGATCTGCATCTTCATTAGACAATATAAAACACGCGTTCATATCATATTTCTCAAAATATTCAAATTTTTGATTCTGAGCCATATTAAAAACAATAATTATAATAGACGTCAAGAAAAATTTAAACGCAATAATGCCAAAAATGACAGCAGTAATGGCTGCCTGATCATTTTTGTTGGCGTTGCCATGGCTACCACAGCCACCTTCTCTTATTTCGATTGATCTGCTATGCCATAAATCCGTTTAAAGAAAAATGCATTTTTTCATGTTATTTATGAAAATAAATATGACTTATGGTATGTTTTTGAAAAGCTCTCGACACGAAAAATAAGATGAAAAAATAATATATAGGGTCTCCCATTTAAAAAATAGTAGGTTATGCCAATATGTCAAAAACTATGACTCTCAGCAAAAATCTGAGTATGCCACTGAATTTTACGTGAAAAAATCTATAAATACCAGTTGAAACATTTTAAATATATTTTACGATAGCTGAGTTACAGGGGGTGTCCGAAAATGACAAATTTTCAAAATCACCCTGTAGCACGGAAACTAAAATGGTTAGGGCAAATCTGTTTGCGGCCTCTTTAGTTTCATCGAAAAGTAGCACGGTGTCGCGAAAACCGCATCTCTCTATCTCTACTCATAAGCTGGAAACCCCGTAAAACCTACGAAAATGGGACACCCTGTACACGATTGCATAACACACGATTACCCTAGTTTTACCGTATAAGAAATTCTTGAACGATATTGCCGAATGGAATTGAAAAGTCCACCGGTTTAAACTTATCGCGGGAGAGAAATTTGGCAGGTCAAGTGGAACCTCCCAATAAAATTCCACAAGTCCTTCATGGAGACACCAACTCTGCAATTCGAAGAAAAGTTCACTCTTTTAATTTCAAAAAGGAAATACCCACTCCAGATAAAATTTTGATGGAGCTTGGCCAAGATGACAGTATTCCTTTGATAACTAGAAAAATCTTATGGACAACTTTAGAAAATATGGACTTTGCCTAGGAAAAGCATAACCGCAAAGCCCTTTTCCTGGAAAATGATGAAATTGATTGAGACGTGGATCAATGAAGGTTATATAGTAAAAAAATGTAGCAAGACAAAAAATATAGCCAGTGTTCGCCAAGCTTTCATTGCAGGTCCGTCAACTAGTATGAAAGTGCCTTCAGGAAAAGGGAATAGACTAATAATTGCACATATTGGATGCGAAGAGGGATTTTATAAGAAGGTAACTTTTCAGTCGTGCCGGACGGGAGATTACCATTTCGAAGACTATTTTGTTGAAATGAAGAAATATCTTCTAGCTGATTCGGTAGTGATTATCGATAACACAAGCTATCATTCACTGCGCATATAGATCGAAGACACCAGCTTCATCTTGGTGAAAACAAGAAATTGTCGACTGGCTAACTGCCAAAGGTATTGAGTTTGAGCCCAATTTGAGCAAGGAAGAACTAGTAGCCATAGCAAATTTACATCTTGACAACCTGATTGATCGGACCGTCGACCCTTTAATTATATTGTCAAAAGGTGATGAGGTATCTCAGATGATGGAGAATATAACCTATTATGATTTAATTGTTGTATTACAAAAGTATTATATATAATTTTTATTTTGTTTAAATAAAATCTGTGTAAATTTAAATTCTATCACTGCACTACAATTTTCAGTGTCTATGAACGGATAACAATAGGCAAAAGGCATAAATTGACTCAAAACCGGTTGGTATTACTTAAGTGTTATTAAGTGGCATATATTATTGGTGAATCACTCTGTAGACCGTTTGTATACCCAATGACGTTTAATTACTTTATATATTTCTGAAACAGACTATAGCAAAGATCCATTGTAGCTAACGTAATATATAACTTATTTAAATAGAAAGACTTGAATCGGTCCGGAGACATCAATGCTTGCCGAAACTACTATTATTTCGTGGGGTAACCCTCTACTCGCGAACGGGAACTCACTTAAATACCGTAAAATGAGGTTACTTTGCTCCACTTTTAACGTAAGTTAAGTTTAACCCCAAATAAAAAATATGTTTTAAATAGATACAAATGTAAAATTTCTACAGATGGTAAAGGAAGGTTTATTAAGCATGTTTTTGTAATATTTTTCTAACAAAAAGTCCCTCAAGGTATTTTTTTTTAAATTAAAAGTGGCGCAAAGCTTGTCAATGGCTGGGGCAACTTTGCGCCGCCCTGCAAAAATGGTTGTAATAAACGCTTGATTTATTTGTGGAGCAATGTACCTCCTCTAATACGTAGACATTTCTCCACTTTACTTATTAAAGCACCAGGAAAAAGCTTTTTGCATATTTTAGTTCGAAAAAAAAGGAAAATATTTTAAAAAATAAAATAAAACTTTATTCTGTTGATTAACAATAAAAAATTAACAGTGTTTATTCTTAAAAACTATTTAAAAATATCAAATGAGTTTAAATAAAAGTGTTTGTTCTTAAAAACTTTATGAAAATATCGAATGAGTTTAAATAATCAGCTAAGACCACCATTGTTGTAACTCTGGAACTTTATAAAAACCTCTCTTAGAAATCTGTACAGGCGGCTTAATGGATCCTAGCACGTCGTCCCACGAGTAACTCATTTGGTCTAGTTTCTGGGGCCATTTCCATGCTTTTAAAGATTTCTGCATTGCTTTGATGACCACTTGTTGATCATTGAAATTTACAATTTGCCCAGGAAATATTTCCCCTTCGTAAGTAAATGCAACAAATTGCCCAACTTTTTTTTCTAATTTGTTGTTGTTCACATAATCAATAAACTGCTGTTCTTTTTCGTGTCCATTGACTATCTCATCAAAGTTAATACTATCATCTGAGGAATTGTCACTAAAAATATCTAAATCGGTTTTCTTTTTAGCTTTTAGAGATTTCGTGAGTTCATCGGACAAATTTATGCCTTCGCCACTATTCTCCGGTTCAATGCAAACACTTCTTCCTGCAGGAATGTTCAGTTTTTTTCTACGTGTCTGGACAGTTCTTGTTGAATCAGATCTTCTCGCCTCAAGGCTTTGTAAAAACGCAGAATGAATTTCACTTGGATCGGAAGTGTTTCTGGGAATACGGTTTAACAGTTCCTGGACATTTGCTGGATATATCCCACACTTACGGAAACCAGATTTTAAGTTCTCTGCAATATTTGGTTCAAGAATTTCCAGCATCTTATTTAATAACGGTGGAAAGTGTTGTTTTTGTATTTTAGTGCTGCGCATTCCTTCTGGAGTGTCTTTCCATTCAGTGAGGACTTGCCTCCATGCTATTTTTAAAGGCCTGAACATTGCCACATCCAGCGGCTGTGTCAAATGCGTGCTGTTAGGTGGTAGACATATTAGGCTTACCTGGTTATCACCGCAAAGTTTAAGTGTGTCTACAGTTATATGGGAGGAAAGGTTATCACAAATCAAGACCTTTTTCCCTTCTAATTTTTTCAGACGTGGCATCATTTGGTTTTTGAGCCAGTCGTTGAAAATTGCAGCATCAAACCAACCAGTGGGGCTGGCATTATACCTGCAACCCTTCGGCCCATTTTCCGTCCATGTCGACCACATATGTTGAGCACGATAAACCACATAGGGCGGAAGGAGCTCGCCATCGGCATTTCCAGAAAACATAACCGAAACAGAAGTTTTTGATGCATTTCTAATAGTTTCTGGGTATTTGCAGCCCTTTTTGACTAAAACACTCTTTTTGCCGGGGTCGTCCACAAGGTTAGTTTCATCAAAATTCCAAATGTTTTTGGCTGGAACATCCTTTGTTTCTTCAATTAAATTTGCAATAAAACTCCTTAGGATAGTTTCGTCTACTGCAGCCCTGTTTCTTTTTACATTCTCTGCAAACCTTTCAGAAAGTCCACGATGCCGTTTAAGAAATGATTTTATCCACTCTCGCCCGGGTAAATTATTGTGGAAAATTTTGACTTGCTTTCCGGCTTGGTCGAGATAGTTTTTCATGATGTGTCGTAATTCTCTAACGTTTACGGGAAAACCAAATTCCCCCATGGAGATTATACACGTCTCAAAATGATTTTCTTCCTCGATATTAAATACTGGTTGTTTGCCGAATTTTTTTGAGTGTTTTCCTTTTAGTTTATTAAAAATTGTTCTTCTAGGAATTTTGTATTTATCTTCTGCTTTTCTGTGTGAAATGGTTCCAGATCTTATTTCAGCCAAACATGCTTGAAGTGATTCTTCAGTGTAATCGGCGTATTTTCTCGCGCCAAGTTTTCTTTTGTGTTGTCTAGGCATTTCTGAAAAAAGAAAAAATAAATAAACAATATACTTTGCGCCACTAATTGGATAAATAGGCAACACAACTTCCTAAACATGTAAGGGATACTTTGCTCCAGTAATCAGGCGGAGCAAAGTATCCCCGAGTTGGTAATATTTTGACACTTTAAACGAATTTATTTATTTTTATGTTTAAAAATTATTTTAAAAGCAAAATATTATATTCAACGGCAAAACAATATATCATAAACAAAATATATAAATATTTACCTGTTTTATATCTAATGATAATCAAGATTTAACAAGATTTTTACAACTAAAATATGTTAACGTTTAACACCTAAATATTCACTGCCCAACTAAAGCACCTTATAACGTCTAGAAGGCATCATTTCACGGTCTGTTTAATTATTGCATATGCAACCTTTAATACAGTAACGCGTTCGGTTCGTTTAAAACCAGTGCGTCTCTATGGAGAACACTTTGATCTTTTTTCGCAAGTGGCGCAATGTATCCCCTTATGGCGCAAAATATCCCCACTTTACGGTATTAGAAGAGATCTTTTAGTTAAAAGAGGAATATTGAATTTGGCTGTTAATTTTTGGGATTGAAATTTGATACAGGTTGGCTCAAAATGAAGTTTCTAAAAGTAAGCATACGTTTTAATATTCACAACTTATTCCTACAAAAACCTGAAGAACTAAATCAAAGAAACAACGCTAAATATTATCTTAATCAAAAAGCAGTTTTAAACCTATTAACTTATACACGAAGAGTAACATTTTTTGTTTTTTAAGATACTTGTATGTACGGGGTGGCCAACTAAGAATGGACGCCGGCCATAACTCGCTAACCGTTAATCATATAACTTGGGGGAAAAAAAATTATTAGCTAAATCGACTAAGAGAAATCGCTGGAAAATATTTTGAAGTTCCGCATATGGCCGCTAGGGAGCGCAACTGTTATGGTCAATCAGAAAAAGGGCTGTTTCTTAAAAAATATTCATGTAAAGGTATATTATAAATACTGCCATCGTAAAGAGTAGAAAAATTGTGATTTTTTTGTTAAAGATATTTTGCTCTATCTCGTAAAATGTAGTGGTGGGGGAAGGTCAAACATGTTTTTATTTAAATGTCAATAACTCCGTTATAAGTCAACGGAATTGAACAAACTAGGTCTCGTTTAAAAGAGCCCGACTTAACTAATAATCTGATGTAAAAAAAAAATCCGATTTGATTTCGCCGTGGTAACTAGAGGGCGCTGATTGACATCACAACAATTATTACGCATTATTTTGAAAATTTTAAATAGCACGCTATATCTCTTTTAACACAATTTAATAGAGGAGGGAATTCTCAATAAGTCAGTGCAAATTTCAGCTTCCTAACTTTTTTCAAACCGGAAATATAAATAAAACAAATATTAGGGCGCTGGGTACGCAACATCTCCCTAATCTGTATGGACATAGCCTACATCACAATAATTCAGTAATAATACCACAGATAATATTCAACGCAAATCGCTAAAAATTATACTAATGTTCTGAAATAACCACCAGGTGGCGCAGTAGACGTTAATAAGCATAGTTTTACTCGCAATTTTACTTTTCTCTATATTTTTTTGTAGTTTACTCTATTTTCAGTAAGTTAGATATTATAAGGTAATAAATAAGAAAAATCCTAATATATTCGACCGTTGCAAATCTCCGTCTTTCTTAAAATCGACAATTTATGCACAAGAATAACAATAAACTAAAAACATAGATAAATAATAATTCCTTAGCAATTTTCTGCTACATCAAGCAAAAAAAATAGTAGGCTGTGAAAACAAAATTGAAAGTAATACGTCAAAAAATAAACAATAGTTTCTTGTCAGTGCCTTTTAGTTGCTATTTATCGTTCTTGAATTTCCTAATAGTATTGCTATCATTTCGCGATTTTCGTGTTTTTTGAGTTTTTCTAGTTGCTGTTGTTCATGTTATTGTTGTAGTTCGTATTTTTCTTGTTCAAGATTTGTTATTGTTCGTGTTGCGGTGTGTTAAGAACAAAATGATTTATACAAATCAAGAACTATTCGACATGATAGGTGTTTATTTTGAATGTTTGAGAAATGCTACGGTTGCTGCAAGAGTATATGCGCAGGAATATCCGCAGAGACGCCACCCAAGTAAAAAGGTTTTTCTTCGAGTGATCCAACGTTTGCGAACCACTGGAAACGTGCATATTCCCGTATACCGCAGACAACGCAGAGGACGCACCGAAGAGAATGTAATTAATGTGCTAGCGTATATCGAGTTTAATCCTCAACTAAGTACTCGAATTATTGCGCTAGACCTAGGAGTAACGCGAACCACTGTTCAAAATATACTCAAAGAGCACAGGTAAGCAACGACATCGCAAATATAAACTGGACATATTTTTTAACAAAAGTCACGTGATTCTGATGTCACATAGGTCTTTAAGCCTAGAAAACCAATAATTTCCTGGAACATCAATTAAATATCTTCATCTTGTTTTAGGTTACATCCATATCACTTAGTGCTGCATCAGGAATTGACTGCTGCAGATTTTGATCACAGACTAAACCATTGTCACTGGCTTTTGGGTGTAATGAGGGAAGATCGGCAATTTCTGAGGCGAATATTGTGGACCGATGAGGCTACCTTCCAGAGCGATGGACGTGTCAATCTTCACAATACACATTATTGGTCCAGAACAAATCCACATTGGATGCGCGAAGTCCAGCACCAAGGCCGTTGGTCTGTAAATTGTTGGGCAGGGATTTTAGGCGGACGAATTATCGGACCATTTTTTTTCGATAATCCATTGAATGGTGAGAGATATCTAAGATTTTTAAGGGAGGAATTGCCGATTTTGTTGGAGGACGTACCTCTGAACGTCCGACAACGATTGGTATACCAGCACGATGGTTTTCCAGCGCACTTCGCCGTCAACGTTCGGGAATTTTTAGATGCCCACTATCCAGGCCGATGCGGCACCCTTCCATGGCCAGCTAGGTCACCCGACCTAACGTGTTTAGATTTTTATTTATGGGGTCGAAGGTCGGGGAAGATTTAGTTTTTGCCACCAGACCCACTACACGGGAAAATATGATTCAGCGAATAAGAGACTATATAAATACTAGTTGCTGAACTGGAGGCTGCAGTTTTATCCACGCGAGATAGGATGCATAAGTGCATCGAAAACGATGGCCGACAATTTGAACATTTAGGGCGGCATTAATTGAATTATATTTTTATTATCGTTTCTTTCACACGTTCCATTTAAATGGCTTTCATTTCCCATTATAATGAAAATTTAATATTGCACTTATTGACTCCTACTGCGCCACCTGGTGGTTATTTCAGAACATTAGTATAATTTTTAGCGATTTGCGTTGAATATTATCTGTGGTATTATTACTGAATTATTGTGATGTAGGCTATGTCCATACAGATTAGGGAGATGTTGCGTACCCAGCGCCCAAATATTTGTTTTATTTATATTTCCGGTTTGAAAAAAGTTAGGAAGCTGAAATTTGCACTGACTTATTGAGAATTTCCTCCTCTATTAAATTGTGTTAAAAGAGATATAGCGTGCTATTTAAAATTTTCAAAATAATGCGTAATAATTGTTGTGATGTCAATCAGCGCCCTCTAGTTACCACGGCGAAATCAAATCGGATTTTTTTTTTACATCAGATTATTAGTTAAGATGGGCTCTTTTAAACGAGACCTAGTTTGTTCAATTCCGTTGACTTATAACGGAGTTATTGACATTTAAATAAAAACATGTTTGACCTTCCCCCACCACTACATTTTACGAGATAGAGCAAAATATCCTTAACAAAAAATCACAATTTTTCTACTCTTTACGATGGCAGTATTTATAATATACCTTTACATGAATATTTTTTAAGAAACAGCCCTTTTTCTGATTGACCATAACAGTTGCGCCCCCTAGCGGCCATATGCGGAACTTCAAAATATTTTCCAGCGATTTCTCTTAGTCGATTTAGCTAACAATTTTTTTTCCCCCAAGTTATATGATTAACGGTTAGCGAGTTATGGCCGGCGTCCATTCTTAGTTGGCCACCCGGTACGTGATGAGTTATTATATTATGACACCCCTCTACAAGGTTATTTATTAACAAAGATAGAGAAAAAGACTAAATACAAAAAGTTTAGGGTGTGGAATACGCTGTATATTGTTTATTTTCATGAAAGGCCATTCTCTACTGACTTTAAAAACATATAATTTGACAATATTGGCGCAATACATTGAGTTCAAGGTAATATTTTAATATGATGCAAAACTTGTTACAGTAAACCAAAATAATTGAAAAACGGGCCAAAATAGTCAAACTATATATTTTTGAAATCAGGAAAAAAAAAGTAAATTCGTAGAAATTTTAAAAATACAGGGTGTTCCATTTCAAAAAACGTATTCTGGCGATTTAAAAAAACCCTAAAGCTTTTATATTTACAATTTTCCCTATCTTTGTTAATAAACCCTGTAGGTAGGTGTCAAAATATAATGACTCACTCTGAATATTTTTGAAACAAGCTATATAAATTCTTCTTAATAAACACATCGTAAATGAGGCTTTTCATAACACTGGCCGACAAAAACAAAATTTTTTGTTGTAACACAAATCAGAATAGCATAATTTAATAAAATGGACCTATCCAAAAAAGAAAATAACAAATAGAAAGTTGTAGCACGTAGGGTTTTCTTGTTAGAGTTGTAGAACCATATCGAAGGTTACTATACTTAATATTTATAGAAAAAATTATTTCAGAAAATTCTTAACCCTGTTTATTGACTATGTTTACAGTTTTCGCCTATTGAACATACCATACATCTAAAAGAAAAGCAAACGAGAAAAATATTAACTTAAAACACTAATTAAACTTTATGTTTTCCATTTATGAGGAGTTTATCTTCTCTCTTCAAAAACCAACATTAGTCGCCCATCATGGCTGGATCCCATCGTCCTTGATACCGAATTTCCATTGTTCTGATATTTTGGTGAAACCTTTCACCCTGCTCGTCACTAACAGCTCCCAAATTCTTAGGAAAAAATGACAGATGGGAATGGAGGAAGTGAATTTTTAATGACATTCTGGCACCAAGCGCTTTATAGGCATCTAAGAGTTCATTAACTAATTGTTCATAATTTTCATCCATATTGTTGCCTAAAAATCCTCTTACTACATTAACAAATGAATTCCATGCTCTGAGTTCCTGCCTGGTAAGCTTTTCCGTAAAATTGACATCGTCCAGCAATTTTCGGATTTGTGGCTCAATAAAAATGCCTTCTTTTAATTTGGCATCACTTAACTTTTTCTGGCCAAATTTTTGTTACATAATGCTGATTTATTGCACGACTGTCTCATAAACAAAGAAAACAGCAATATTTTGTAAATCCCTCCTGAAGTCCCACTAAAATCGCTATAACTTTTAAGTCCCCACATATCTGCCATTTATACCTATTGTAGTTTATTTTATCCAAAATCGTGCGCATTTTTTTTTTGATAATTTTCTTTCATTGCAACTGGTATAGTTTTTTTATTTCCATTACGCAATAACACAGCTTTTAAGCTATATTTAGATGAGTCTATGAATAAGCGCCACTCACGGGGAGAATGTTCAATATCAAGTTCCTGCATTACACTGTCTATATCCGCGCACACGCACAACGAATTTTTCATACTGTAGAATTCAGAAAACCTTCTTTTTTTCTGAAATTCGTAGTTTTTGTTTCTTTGGCCAATACGTTCCATTCCTTAAGACGGGAACCCAGAAGTTCTGACTGTTGCTTGGATAACCCCAGCTCACGTACTAAATCATTTGACTTCAAGAGGTTCGTGGGTTCAGGAGGGGTTTAAAAGACACAATTATATTCTGTGCAACGTTTCGTAGATGTATTTCTACTTTATCAAGCACTAAAAGACACAAAGCACATTTAAAAATCAAAATTACAGAAAACAAATAATACTACTACCTGAAACCTTTTAGCATCCATGCACCCATATTTTTACCTTCATTGTACAATAATAAATATAAACTTTGTTTTTACGTACTTGAATGAGACATAAACTGTTGTAAATACTCGCGCACTGCGTGTTGTCGAGGAACTGAGCTGATGGTAATTTCAAAATATTTGCAAAATAAATAGATGTTATACTTTTTTACGATCCCATTCAAATTTAAGAGCCTTGACTCTTTATGACAATGTGCGGGTAAATTGATGCTTTGGGGTTGGTTACACAGAAATTATAACATGATACAAACAATGACTAATACATATAAAATAATACAAAAAAAAATATACAATACCGAACAAAATAATAAATATTGATATACATTGTAAGTATTTTTCAACTATAATTCAATAAAAATGAAATTAAAAATCATGTAGTAGGAATAAAAGATTTTCCCATTATATCTAGACATAGAATACTTTTTGTTTTACATGTTTTTGGTTGCTTTATATTTGTCTAACACATTACTATATATAACACTTAAATTCTGTGTGTCCGATCTTAGATTTATTGTATCATTCAAATAAATGTAAATCATTTCGCCTATATTCCGTTTGTACCAATTAGCCTCCCTATCCAAAATGGTTGTATTGTCGAATTGAAAAATGTGACCAGTGTTAAAACGCAGTTTTATCTTTTTTTGTTTGATTATGGTTTTTGCAGTCATTTTTGTGTTGGTTTATTCTGTCGCCCAAATATTGTTTAGTTTGTCCTATATACTGTTTTCCACAAGAACAAGGGATGTTGTAAATGACATTGGACTGTTTATTAAAAGCTGTTTGATCTTTGATTTTGGTATAAAGGAAATTGGTTGTTTTGTAGTTGTAAAAAGCTAGTTTTACGTTAGTCTTATTGAAACAACTTTCAATTTTTTGTGACAAACCATTAATAAAGGGAAACTTAAAAACATTTTTGATTGATTGATTCAGTTGGGATTTTTTTGAATTTATTGATGCAAATGTTTGAAAAATTAGACGGATAGTTATTTAATTTTAAAATATTCTTAATAATTTTTATGTTGTCATCGTGGAAAGACGGGTGACTAAGGGTTATAGCTCTATGTAGTATTCCTGTGATGGTACCAATTTTCTGAGAAATAGGATTGTTTGAGTAGAAATTCAACACTCTACCGGAGCTGGTGGGTTTTCGAAACCAATTGGTTTTTAAAGTTCCGTCGTCATTTCTAATCACCTCAACGTCCAGAAAGCCAAGTTTTTTGTTTTTTTCAACTTCAATTGTGAACTGAATATTAGAGTGATATCCATTAAAGTAGTTTAGAATTACGTCATACTCATGATCAGGAACTGCAGTGATGGAATCGTCCACGTATAAGAAAAAGAAAGGAACTCTAAAAGGTAGTTTGCTCAACACTGTAGCCACTAGGTCGTTCATTAGAATGTTAGCTAAGATAGGACTTAACGGATTACCCATCGCGCCTCCGTCTAGTTGTAAATATATGTCATTTTTAAAAGTAAAAAAACTAGAATCAAAGCAAAAAGCAATCATTTCTAAAAACAGTTGTTTGGGTATGTCAACATAGGCAGATATGAATCCCCATTGCCCACCAATAACATCCAATACAAGCTGTTTGGGAATATTAGTAAACAATGAAACTACATCGAGTGATACAATTTTATGATTAGGTGGTATAGTTATTGTCTTTAAGGGTTCAACACACTCAAATGAGTTTTTTACATTAAAAGGATACGTTGTGGTTACCGGCTGTAGTTTTTCATGCAAAAAGGAAGCCAACTTGTAACATGGGGTGTTGACGCAACTAACAATGGGTCGCAAACTGAAATTGTCCTTATGTGTTTTTCTTAGTCCGTAGATTTTTGGGGCAATGGAATTGTGAATTTTCATTTTCTTCTCATCCTTTTCGTCGATACATTGGTTTTCTCTAAGCAAGGTCACTAAAGTGTTGGCTTTGTCTTGGAATTTTTTAGTCGGGTCCTTTCTTATGAGAGTGTAAGTTTTGTTGTCGCCCAACATTTCTACCATCTTTTTGTCGTACGAACTTTTTTCCATTATTACTGTCGAGTTTCCCTTGTCAGATCTTCCTACCATTATCTCCGGATGGTCTTTTAAAAAGCGTTCTGTTGTTCGTGTATCTTTAAGCAATGTATTATACGAATTGGTGGTTTTTCCCCTAATACTATTTTTTTCCTCGTCGTTTATTGGCTGGTTGGAAATACAATATTGTAATTTCTAAGTCCTTAATGATTGCTGGTATGGGAATTTCCTTTTTGCTTAATGGTAGACCAAATTTTGGACCAAGGGAAAGGATTCTTTTTACTTCACGATATTTATTTTGCAAATATTTTGAAATTACCATCAGCTCAGTTCCTCGACAACACGCAGTGCGCGAGTATTTACAACAGTTTATGTCTCATTCAAGTACGTAAAAACAAAGTTTATATTTATTATTGTACAATGAAGGTAAAAATATGGGTGCATGGATGCTAAAAGGTTTCAGGTAGTAGTATTATTTGTTTTCTGTAATTTTGATTTTTAAATGTGCTTTGTATCTTTTAGTGCTTGATAAAGTAGAAATACATCTACGAAACGTTGCACAGAATATAATTGTGTCTTTTAAACCCCTCCCGAACCCACGAACCTCTTGAAGTTAATTTAAAATGGGAGACGAAGTTCACGTCAGGTAAATCATTTGATTCACTTTGAACAATCAAATGTGTCTCGCCGGAACTGGGACCTGTGGTAAAAGTAGGATCGGCGCACTGTTCTTCTGAGCTGCCTGATGATACGTTACCACCATTATCTCCCAAATCAATAGCTTGCCAATTTAAAGGCGCAATCGGCACTGGCAAATTTGCATTATGAGGAACAGGTCGTATGGCAGATTGCAAATTTGGATATTCTATATTGTGCTTTCTCTTTTTGGAATAACCTTCAGTCTTTGTCAGGCAAAAATAACAATCGTCAGAATGATTGGTGGGTTCTCGCCATACCATTGGAACTGCAAAAGGCATACTTTTTCTCTTTCCCCTTCATCCACTGCACCAATGATACACTACAACTAACACAGCACACATGGGGAGCCCACCGCTTACCTTGATCCCCAATTAACACACCAAAATGTTTAAAGTAGGCTTTTTTTACGTTTTCGGAAAATGGCCTGGCTTGTGATTTCACCAGAAATTCTCCACAAATATAACAAAATTTGTCAGGAGAAATTTTGCAACTTCGGCGCGTTTGACTCGACGTTCTCGTCTTCACATACACTTGCTTATCGATACACCGAGAACCACTCAATTCGAAACTCAACAGAAGAGTGATGTATAACCTTTATTTTATGTCTAATGTTGTAAAAACCCCAGCCTAGGTAATTTGTCGTTGTAAAGTGGACCCATTTTAGCCGCCCCACAATAAAATTGTTTACCTGCCAATATAAAAGTTTCTAATCAGGCTATTAAAAAATTGTATTTATTATTGGGAGGGTATTTCCATTGTGAAAATAATGAGTTGGCCTGTGTTAGAAAAATCTAGTCGGCCAGTGTAATCATTTTTCTTTTTGGATCGAGTCGTTGCCATTTCCAGAGGAAAATATAGGTTGATATAGCCGCCATAGAAAAATATATACATCAGGTGATAGACGCAAATTATCTTTGGCAAAAGTCTGCGGTTGCTACTCTCGTTTGCCGGCGTCCTCAACACACTTGGCAACATTGCGCGTTAAGTTCTCGGATGGATGTTGTTCGATCTACTGCGTCGCTAAATTGATCTATTTCACTAAGTAGTCTAAATTTTATTAAGAAATGTCTTAATATCTTTTCGGATCTTGTAAACTAGTTCCGCTCAGTTGCTAATGGAGAGATTAATAATATATTAAAATTAATATCTTAATATGATGAGTAGTCCTTCCCTGTTCGTTTCATTTTATAATACATGTACAATGGTTTTCGTAATAGAACATACTCATAATAATCTTTATGCTAAAAAATGTAGATTTTCTATTGGTTTCTTTAACCTCTAGTAGGTATTTTTTATAATATTAAAATTTCTCGTTTACCTTGAAAGAGTATCTTTACAATTATACCCTTTTATTTTCTTCCATACTTACCGTTCTTTTTTTTCTGTAAATTTGGTATATTTTTTTCAAGTTTTATATTGTCATATATTATGTTTTAATACGTTTGATGCAAGATCTTTAATGCAAGTACGTTTGGGTTCAAGTAAGCTGACTAGCACTATCTTTTAATTACACTTAATAAAGATCTGAGGCACGAAAATTATTTTCTAGTTTTTTCAGGAGTTTTATATAAGATTATTTCTTATTGTTGCAGGATAGTTGGTAGCAGCAAAACAATAACAACGACTGTTTAGAGAGGCGTAAGAACTTATGATAAATGTAAATAATGTACATATTTTCTTGCTTTGCTTTTAAGAATAAATATTAATAAATGCACACGTCTGCTTCCAAATAGATCTGCTGGTGCAAAACTTTAACTGACTCAAATCAAAGGGCTGAATACGGTTTTTGCAAATTCACTAATTTATAAAGAGTAGAACAGAAAAATTGGAAGCCATAAGAGATATTAAAATTCTGATACTCATCCTCGAGTTCCTTTTTTCAGAAGGTTATAATGGCCCAAGAGTCTGCAGAACAGATTTGTAAGAGCTCCGAGTTTACACGATTGGCATCGACAACGCATGTAACGCTCTTATGTTGTTCCACCGTGTATAGTACAGAGAATACTTATTTAGTGTTTTAGTTTTAAATCTGTTGTCAATTAGATCTTAGATCACAGAACGCTGTGAAGTACTAAATTAAATTAGATTTGCTTTTATAAACTAGTTTTGGTGGAAGTGATTAACCATTCAGAGGTACTATTAGAATAGAATAGAATAGTTTATATTACCATAAAATACATTGTTGTATAAAGGGTCGTCAAAAAGTATATATATATATATATATATATATATATATATATATATATATATATATATATATATATATATATATATATATATATATAAAACAAAAGAAAAAGTATAAAATTAAAATAGAAATATAAACTTATAATACACATTAAAAAACAAACACAAATAAAAAACGTACATGTAAAACATCTTAAAAAAATTGTTTTTTAGAAAAATAAATACACATAACATTAAAATATAAAATCTATACAATTCTCACAAAAACATGGAATAAGAAATACAAGACAAACTATCATGTGTCAAGCAGTAACGAAACGCTCAAGACTGCAAATATTCTTGTACTGAATAGAAAGCTTTATCAATAAGAAATTGTCTGACTTTGTTCCTTAAGTTGTTGCCACTAAGAACTTTATAGTGTTTGGGCAGGTTATTATAAAGGGTCAGACCACTGTAATATGGAGATCTCTCAAAGAATGAGTTTTTATGAGATGGTACACTAATGACATTCTCATTTCTAGTCTTGTACGAATTAGTCTCTCCCAGTTTGACAAATAATTTAAGGTTATTGTTTGTATAAATTAGACACTTAAAAATATACTGGGTGGTGCAACCAAGATGGGGTGGACGATTGTGGGCAAACGGAGAGGAATTTGAAAAAAAAAAATTGGGATATGATTGATAGTCAAGAACGCTGTGTTTTAAAATTGTACCCATTATACAGGGTGGTCTGAAAAGTTCGTGGTGAACCAAACTTGTGTTTTTTTAAATGGATACCCGGCCTATTATTATTTTAGTTGATTCTCCTATTCGTTGCGATCATTTTGATATAAGGTGAGTTGGGTCTAAAATTTATACCAAGGGAATGGGACGAGTTTAAAGTGGAAAAAAGGGTTATACTCCGGCCATTCTTTGAAAACAATTGAAGCAGGTATGGAAAAACCAAATATTCTATAAAATGTATTGTATCTAGGACTACAATAATCGCTTGTAAGTCGTTCAAAATTATTCACTGTTATACAGGGTAGTCAGGTTTTGCAAATTTACCTTGGATTGAATTTTTTTTAAATGGAACACCCTGTATATTTTACTTTCACGTTAAAGATAACATTACTAGCTTTCAGAAAATACCATATTTGATACCTTTCTGACCAACAGTTTTTCAGTAAATTAGCTGTGAAATCAAAATTTCTTCATTTTAACACGAATTACTCTGAATTCACGTTGTTAAAATTGACAATTTAATATTAGGAGGCCATGATATCATCATAAATTGAACAAAAGATTGACAGTCCTGTCAAAACAGCAAAGTGTCAGAATATTGTCATCAGTAAATAAATAAATATTGTTCTTTGATGATGCGATGCCGAAATAAAAACAAGATAGAAGCTTTTGCAAGTTTATCATAGAGATTTCAAGAAACAGGAAATGTTGCTTTCAAAAAAACGTAAAGTAATTAATAAACCAGTTACCAATGAAGATAATGCTTTGACAGTATTAATAACAGATCTTTTTTTACAAAAAAAATACATTTAATATAAATCAACAAAAACAATGTAATTAAAACTTATAAAAGATGTTCAACTAAACCACCGTTTTGCTGAAGGCACATTTCGAGTCCATCCATAAATGAAAGTTTCACTTTTCTCAAAGTCAGGTCTGAAATGTTGCGAAAACTGCTTATTATTCTCAACTTCATATCTTCCACTGTGGTTGGAACCTCTTTATAAACTTCTTCTTTAACATGTCCCCATAAAAAGAAATCTAGTGGCGTTAAATCGGGTGACCTCGCAGGCCACTTAACTGGTCCACCTCGCCCAATCCAATGCTCTCCTTTCCCTGCTTGCTAGTAAAGGGTTTTTTTGACACTCGCCCAACATAAAAGTCATGTTTATCAACTCTGGAGTACTCAAACTCATTGTTACTTAACAATTTCTCGGCTTATCGTCAAAAAACAATGGTAATTGATGCCAATTCTCTGACACTTTGCGGTTTTGACAAGAATGTCAATCTTTCTTTTCATTTATGATTATATCATGGCCTCCTTATATTATAGGTAGTCAATTTAAGCAACGTAAATAATACCGTTTCTGTTAGAATGAGTAAATTTTGGTTTCACGGTTAATTTACTAAGAAACTGTTGGTTAGAAAGATATCAAATAGGGTATTTTCTGAAAGCTGGCGATGTTATCTTTAATATGACAGCAAAATATATGGGGTGTTCCATTTAAAAAAATTCAATCCAAGGTAAATTTGCAAAACTTGACCACCCTGTATAACAGTGAATAATTTTGAAAGACTTACAAGCGATTATTGTAATCCTAGATACAATACATTTTATAGAATATTTGGTTTTTCCATACCTGCTTCAATTGTTTTCAAAAAATGGCCGGAGTATAACCCTTTTTTCCACTTTAACCTCGTCCCATTCCCTTGGTATAAATTTTAGACCCAACAAACCTGATATCAAAATGATCGTAACGAATAGGAGAATCAACTAAAATAATAATATACCAGGTGTCCCATTTAAAAAAACACAAGTTTGGTTCACCACGAACTTTTCAGACCACCCTGTATAGTGGGTATAATTTTAAAACACAGCGTTCTTGACTATCAATCATATCCCAAAAATGTTTCTTCAAATTCCTCTCCGTTTACCCACAATCGTCCACCCCATCTTGGTTGCACCACCCTGTATATACAGGGCCTATATTATACCTAAAACGCTTTCAGTTTTCCGTTACAAACACTTAGGTACAATTAACATTATTTCTAGGAGAAACAAAATCAACTGATGGAAAGGTTTGATCGCATAATAATTTTTTCATTGTACAATAATTGAAGGCATAGTTTATACTATAGAGATGAGTTAAAAAACCTAAACTATGTACAATCATCATGATTTAATTTAAAAAACAAAATATAGAAGGAATCCTTTTGTTACGTATTAAGCGGGGTGGCTCAAATTATAATTTAATTTTCTAATAACCTATTTTATAATTTCTAAACTTTAGGGAAGCTAAACAAAAAAAAAACAGTTGCGGAGCTTGTTGAGGAAATTATAGTCTAGCTAGGGTGACAAGATATGTATTCTTTTGAAGAGTAAAGTTCTCTTTTTCAGGTCCGTGAACTCTGTATTGTAACTATTACTATATGTACACAAATATACCCTATTTTGAGAAATGTGATCATGTTTTCTAAGTTATTATAGACGTTAATGAAGTTCAGTTGCCGTTAACTTAATACAAAGAGTACGATTTTTTTTAGTTTTCAGTTGGTTCATACTTTAAGGTAGACAGAGTTAAATTCAATAAAGTATATTTTTTAATCAAAGGAAAGAAAAAAGCCATATTTTTGTAGCTTAAAATTTTTGGAGTGTTTATACAGGTTGTGTAAAAAATATTCGTTAAAATGAAAACTGACTGGAAGAAAAAGTTATAATTATTTATGTATTTAGGAAATATCATCACATATTATCATGTGAAAATTGAAACAGTAAAAAAATTCAAAATAATTTATTAAACGATGGTTACAAATGTACAAGTTAGGAAAAATAAAAGCTAATATGTTCACCCCGAACTCTCAACAATTTCTGGTAGCGGCCAGACATACTAGAGATAATAAATTTATTTGGAACACTTTTTTATTTTCTCTGCAGGAATTAGATCTGGGATGATTTGTGGTTGATTTTTAGTTGTTTTAAATGTGTATTTTAGCCTACTCCTAACGTTTTTAATAATATTTTTACCCGGAGATCGGGCCTGGGCCGCCTACCAATCGGGTTTATTCCATTATGTTGATAATATTTAATATGTCTGCTTGAAGAGGGTTTGCAACACCATCAATGAGTGTAAAAGTGCAGTATTTACCGGTTCCTTTCCTCCGTCGATAGCCGTTATTATTTTGGTTTATATTTACGTTTACATGTGTTGTTTGTGTTTGTTTCACTTGTTTGTGAAGTTTTTAGAGACCCTGTTTGATACAGTGACTATTCGTGTGTGGTATTTTGAAGTAATACGAATAAATGGATTATCCAAAACGCTCTTTTGATCAGCAAGCAAAAATATCGCAGCAAATTCTTACTTTGCAGACACACATTTTGCCCTAATTCGGGGATGATGCTATATCTAGTTATTAATGAACGAAGTTAAAATCTATGTCTCTGCCTCATTCTTAACTTATCAAATTTTTATACAAAAATTCCAAACTATTTTTCCAATATCGCCTTGTAACGCTTTAAAATCCTCACCCGTTATTATTGTTAAAATTATTTATAAACACACATCCTACTATTTTGAAATTTGTGTCCTTTCATTTCGTATTTTTATTTATTTTTTTTTATTATGTTACTTGTTAAAATTGTTAATAAACATACATTATTCTATTACTTTTAAATTTAATTCTATCCATTCCTTTCGTGTTTTTATTATTTTTTTATTATACTACTTGTTAAAAGTATTAATAGATACACTTATTTAACTCTTTATTTAACTTCTTGTCTTAATCTAGGCTGCGGGACGGGAACTTTACCAACTTGAACACAATTCAGATTAATACAATAGACCCCTGTTACTGAGTTATACATAGATTTTTAAAATGCGTACCTCGTTTACCTTGTTAACTGGGAAAAAAATATGAATTAGTCTTAATCAATTATTTGACAACCACCAATCCACTATCACTCGACTAACTACTAATAGTAAAATAAGTTACGAGATTCGGTGCTTATGTACGCAACAACGTTATAGAGTCGAACGACTGAGCTGGCGCGGCGTGGCTCTTGGATGACACAGGCATCTGAGGCATCAAGCAAGCCGACGCAAAATTATACATAGAGCTAGTAACGGCATATCGATATATATTTTATCTCGATAAGTATAAAAAAATAACCACCGGGCGCTGAAAGACCAGGTGAAGAATTTTATTAACACGCATTTTTTCTTGCCTTTGGATCCGCCCTTGAATGTGTACATCTTTCTAAAATGACTGTACAGGGTGTTTTAAATTGGTTGTCCCTAATGGGAAAATTGGAAACTATAAGAGATATTAAGATTCTGATACGTCATCGTCGAGTTCTTTTTTGAGAAGGTTATAATGGCACAAACAGATTATGACTATCGCGACCCGTCACGGAGCTGCGGGGTGGTTTTCAAATTTTGCTACTTATAAGATAGTCCTTTAGTTTATTTACTGTCGGAGATACATCAAATCTGAAAACACGTTTTGAAGGCACTTTTTGATGTAAAATCCAGTGGTGTGTCGCAATATTGTTTTTGGACTATTGTTTTTGACATATGTCACGAACACGTATTTTCTAAATGGGACACCCTGTATTTTTATAGCTCATTAAATCCGGTTAAAACACTTTATATTATTTATTTTTTGCTGCCAAAAAATAGGAAAAATCTTTTAGTATAAAAAAAGATATTAGGGGGCCATGGAATTGTTAATTTAATGTAAATTAAAAAATAAATAAAATATTATTTTAAAAAAAATTTTTTTAATCAGACTGGCATAGATTTTCATCAGAATAAATGTCGCATCGCATTGCAATCACGGAAGAAAATTTATTTAAAAAATCTAGTGTGCCATGGACGATAAACAAAATAACGATTTTTATCTGTCAGATCAATTCAGATCTGTGAAATCATTTGTCAGTCAATTACAGTAATTAGTTTTCAAAAAAGTATCTTCTTTCTTATATAAAATGCAGAGGTACGAACATTTTGAAAAATACAATATGTTAGAATGCTATATTGACTGTCATAAAAATCGTCGCGCTGCGTAAATTTATATTTTGAGGGATATCCAGAACGGCCTCAGCCAAGATTTTTGAACTCCTTGAAGGCAATCCGATAAATTTTGGAAATTTTGAGAGAATCAGGGCAAAAAAATATCATAAAGAGAATAATGAAAATAACACAATAAATTTAATTGGATGTGTCGCTGCAAATCCCAGCATATCAGGTAGAAAAATCGAAGATGACATTGGCATTTCTCGTGAGACATCTTCAAGAATTGATACTTTGTTTCTCTTACTGGTTTCACTTTACCTTTTTAATTACCGTTGACTTTTGCTGTTAATTTGTTTTGTTGTTGCTATTTTTTTTGCGAAATAAATTATATAATTGGCTCAATATTAAACATTTTTTAAAGTCAAAAATATCTAACAATATATTAGAACAATAGTCAAAAATGAGGACTGTAAAATATATTTTTTGTAAAATAAAAGAATGAAATTGAGGTACCAAAGCATTTTCATCAGAAAAAAATAAATACATTTGGCAACCCGGTGAAATACAGGACATGTTTGGGTCGTTTCTTTACAACAATGATTAATTCAAGTTAAATTTCCTATTACATGGCCACCTAATATCTTTATTTTTATAATAAACGTTTTTGCCCTGTTTTTTTGGTATTAAAAAAAACAAATAATATAAAGTGTGTTACACTATTTTAACCGCAAAAAATACCGGGTTTAATGAGCTATAAAAATACAGGGTGTCCCATTTAAAAAAATATATGTTCGGGCCATATCTCAAAAACAGTAGTCCAGAAAAAATGTTGCGCCACACCATTGGACTTATGTATCTCCGATAGTAAATAGACTAAAGGACTATTTTAAAAGTAGTAAAATTTAAACACCACCCCGTAGCTCCGTGATGGCTCGTGATAGCCATGACTGTTTGTGCCATTATAACGAGAGTCTGGGGAACAGATTTGTGAGAGCTCCGAAAACGGTCGATCATACTTTTGTAGTCAGGGTGCCAGTGATAGATTTTGCTGATATGTTGTGTGCATGGTCATGCCATGCGAGGGAAATAGAAGTTTTAACTACTTTTTGCAAAGAAAGAGTTAAATAAGTGTATCCATTAATACTTTTAACAAGTAGTATAATAAAAAAATAATAAAAACATGAAATGAATGGACATAATTAAATTTAAAAGTAGTAGATTAGTATGTATTTATAAATAATTTAACCAATAATAACGGGTGAGCATTATAAAGTGTTACAAGGCGATATCGGAAAAATGGTTTGGAATTTTTGTATAAACATTTGATAAGTAAAGAGTGAGGCAGAAACACAGATTTTAACTTCGTTCATTAATAACTAGATACAGCATCATCCTCGAATTAGGGCAAAATGTGGCTGCAAAGTAAGAATTTGCTGCGATATTTTTACTTACTGATCAAAGGAGCGTTTTGGATAATCCCTTTATTCGTATTACTCCAAAATACTACACACGAATAGTCATTGTATCAAACAGGGTCTCTAAAAACTTCACAAACAAGTGAAGCAATAGGAAACACATGTAAATGTAAATATAAATACAAAAAAATAACGGCGATCGACGGAGGAAAGGAACCGGTAAGTACTGCACTTTTACACTCATTGATGGTGTTGCAAAACCTCTTCAAGCAGACATATTAAATATTATCAACATAATGGAATAAACCCGATTGGTAGGCGGCCCAGGCCCGATCTCCGGGTAAAAATATTATTAAAAACGTTAGGAGTAGGCTAAAATACACATTTAAAACAACTAAAAATCAACCACAAATCATCCCAGATCTAATTCCTGCAGAGAAAATAAAAAAGTGTTCCAAATAAATTTATTATCTCTAGTATGTCTGGCTGCTACCAGAAATTGTTGAGAGTTCGGGGTAAACATATTAGCTTTTATTTTTCCTAACTTGTACATTTGTAACCATCGTTTAATAAATTATTTTGAATTTTTTTACTGTTTCAATTTTCACATGATAATATGTGATGATATTTCCTGTATACATAAATAATTATAACTTTTTCTTCCAGTCAGTTTTCATTTTAACGAATATTTTTTACACAACCTGTATAAACACTCCAAAAATTTTAAGCTACAAAAATATGGTTTTTTTCTTTTCTTTGATTAAAAAAATATACTTTATTGAATTTAACTCTGTCTACCTTAAAGTACGAACCAACTGAAAACTAAAAAAAATCGTACCCTTTGTATTAAGTTAACGGCAACTGAACTTCATTAACATCTATAGTAACTTAGAAAACACGACCATATTTCTCAAAATAGAGTATATTTGTCGTACATATAGTAATAGTTAGAATACAGAGTTCATGGACCTGAAAAAGAGAACTTTACTCTTCAAAATAATACGATCTTGTTACCCTAGCTGGACTATGATTTCCTCAACAAGCTCCGCAGCTGTTTTTTTTTGTTAAACTTCTCTAAATTGTAGATATTATAAAATAGAATATTAGAAAATTAAATTATAATTTGAGCCACCCCTTTAATACGTAACAAAGGATTTCTTCTATATTTTGTTTTTAAATTAAATCATGATGATCGTCCATATTTTAAGTTTTTTAACTCACCTTTATCGAATAAACTATGCCTTCAATTATTGCGCCGGTTGATCTTTTTTCTCCTAGAAATAATGTTAATTATACCTAAGTGTCACGGAAAACTGAAAGCGTTTTAGCTATAATAATAATACGCTCCTCTGAATCATTAATCACTTCTGCCAAAACTAGTTTATAAAAGCAAATCTAATTTTATTTAGTACTTAACAGTGTTCTGTGATTTAAAATCTAATTGACAACAGATTTAAAACTAAAACACTAAAATATAAGTATTCTCTGTACTATACATGGTCGAACAACACAAGAGCGTTACATGCGTTGTCGATGCCAATCGTGTAAATTCGGAGCTCCTACAAATCTGTTCCCCAGACTCTTGTTAGATTAAGCCGTACTTGATCACCTAAATTTAGGACTGGGAACGTGGGGCGTAAAATAAATGGTCATTAATTAAGCCAGTAATGTGCAAAAAAATATGTTGAAAAAAAAATGTATTAGGCAATTTGAATTAGTGTTGTAAAATGTTTTATTAACATTTCTCCCTGTATTATAAAATTATCGAGAGGTGGGGTGGGTCACAAAAAAATTTTGCAAGGTTTTTAAATCCCAGATGTAAGTATCTATTTATGCGATTTTTTTGGATACACAGGGATTTATGTTGAATTTTATTAAGATTTTGGGAATTAGAGACATCCTCGGAGAATTATAAAGATTTTTACTGTTATATGAATACCTGTGGATATGTTCGTGTCGTGTATTTATGGAATTTATTGAATTTATCAAGATTTTTGACTTACATTATTGAATGAATATATTTAGTGTCAAAATAGGTTGAGGTGCTTTAACACTAAAGAAATATTTTAATCTTTAAGTAGGCCGAAAAATTTATAGATTTAATGCCGCGGGGGTAACATATATGGAGTGGACAACTTTTTCAGAAATTTTACATCTTTATTCTATATGTTGCTTAATTTAAACCAACCATAGTAGGCGCGAGAAGCTAAAAACGGGACTATCAAACCTATTAAAAAAAATTGACATGCCAAGTACAAACCCCCGGTGCTTCGTCTCACATCACCCCCCCCCCCACAAGCAACTCCTCTAGATCTGCCCTTGTACATATTAACTATATCATTTTAAATTACGCATTGATTAAGAGAATGAATTTCACAGTCTCTCACTAGGATTTTTCTTAAAATGAGCTTCACTCACGTAAACTGCATGCCCTTAAATTTGCTAGTTGCTTACATAAACCTTCATGGATGCTGTGACAATAATAATATAATATGGCCACTATTGCCAAAAGGATATGGATATGGACAAGTTTGCGATATATTTAGACTTAAATACTTTGTATTTAGAGCTAACTTTACAAAAATTATTTATATAATTTTACAAAATACATTCACCAGCCAATTTTAAAATTGTATGATAAATGTGATGCAATTAAAAGACTTACTTGTCGGATTCACACGTCTAGCACTTCCCAAGCCTCTAGGCGAATCCCAAGCAAATACCTATACAGGGTGGCAATTTAAAAACTTGAAATGGCCATATCTTAGGAAGGAAAAACTTAATCAAAAAACGCTCAAAACACTTTCTATAAAATGAAGAAGGAACAAATAAAAGCGTATTATTCGACCCTTATCTGTAACCCCTTGGGCAGGGTGAGATCTTCTTCAAGTGCCGTACCCATATTCGGGCGTTGGCGATGGTCAGTGAGTGCCTTGAAACCTATCTTATATTAAGATGTATATGGTTTCTTGAATGCACTACACTAGACCATTATACTAGGGAATGTGTTCTACGTAGTGATTTCCCGTTGCCTTCTACGCAGTTGTGTCGTGTAGTGTATGTGTTGAGTAAGAGGCCTTGTTACTGTTCGCAGTCGACCCAAGTCTACGAACAGAGTCGTTAATGTATTATCCCAACGACCAAAGGCACCTCGGGAAGGTACCGGACCAGGCATATCGAGCACTCTTTATTTTTAAAAAGTGCCGGCTACGCCAAGTCTCGAACCCGCGCCTTCCGGGTGGAAGCCGGCTCTCTTACCACTGAGCCACCGAGGTGAGATACACCCCTAAAATCTTAAATAGAAAGGGTGGTCCAGTGATACATCATCTTAAAGCTCTTGAAAAATACTTTCCAATGGTACCATAGAAAGCTGTTTGTCATGAAATTCTTCTGTATTTACTAAAGGAAACAATAAATAAAAACACAGTTTTAAACATTTTTATTTTTATTTAAGTAAATGTTCAAAATGATTGGTACCGATATCCTGGCATGTCTCTTAAGAATTCTAAACATTTTAAGCCTTGTATTTTATTTGTTTATAAATATTCGCATTTTATTATCACAATTTTTACTTTAAAAGTAACTTGTACTATTAGTACTGATATTTTAACAGTTGACTTTTGGTTCAGTTTAAACGAAAAGCAGCACTTATCTTAAATAATGGTGTACAACACAGCTGAATGTGTAGAAATAATTTTCATTTACGATTCTCAGGATCAATGTTTCTTAAGGACAGCCCAAAGATTTAATGAAAGGCATCCAGGTCAAAATGTAAGTCCGGAGTATGTTCGCCAACTAGTAGCCAAATTTGAAGAAACTGGCTCTGTCGCGAATAAAAAGAGAAATCAACCGAGACTAGTTGACGAAGCAGCGCAAATTGAAGTTCTGGGGCAGTTTGCAATTAATTCAACTTTATCAACTCGTCAAGCAGCTGTAGCAACTGGCTTATCTCGTGAAACAATAAAAAAGGTACTTAAATTTCATAAGTTTCATCCCTATAAACTGTGCATACTGCAAGAACTTGGTGACGACGACCCGGATAGAAGAATCCAGTTTTGTGAAATAATGACAGAATTATGGCAGAACCTCGAGTAGTTAAAAATATTTGTTTCAGTGATGAATGTACCTTTTATTTGAATGGACATGTTAATAAGCAACACTGTCGTTACTGGAATAACGAGAACCCAAACGCATTTAGAGAAGGGCATATCGAGTACCCCCAGAATCGGCCCAATATTTATAGAAGGGAATTTGAATGGCGACATGTATGCTGAAATGCTACAGAGGTCTATTGAACCACTAATAGAGCGGGAATTAGAAAATCAGAGGGCCATACAAGGAAATTTAACAATAGAAGAACGCTTACTACATTTTCAACAGGATGGGGCACCTCCTCATTATGTAGTTCCCCTCAGGCAATAGTTGGATGATAATTATCCCAACCAGTGGATTGGAAAAAGAGGTCCTGTTGAATGGCCACCTAGATCCCCGGACCTAACACCTCTTGACTTCTTTTTGTGGGGTCAACTTAAATCTATGGTGTTTAAAACGCAACCTGAGTCAACAGAGCAACTCAAGGACAGGATAGTTTAGGAATGCCGTGCTATATCCAGAGAAACATTTGCAAATGTACTGCAAAACGACGGGAACCATTTTGAACATTTAATTGAATAATTATAAAAAATTTCACAATTGTGTTTTAATTTAGTGTTTTCTTTGATAAACACAGGAGAATTTCACGAAAAACAGCTTTCTATGGTACCATTGGAAAGCATTTTTCAAGAGCTTTAAGATGATGTATCACTCGATCCCCCTTTCTATGTGTATCTCACGCTGCCCAAGGAGTTACAGATAAGGGTCGAATAATACGCTTTTATTTGTTCCCGCTTCATTTTATAGAAAGTGTTTTGAGCGTTTTTTGATTAAGTTTTTCCTTCCTAAGATATGGCCATTTCAAGTTTATAAATTGTCACCCTGTATACAATAAATTGAGGTGGTTGTATTTAAAAAAAAACTCAAGCAATTATGTATCGCAAGACTTATATCTTATTTTAACTTTTTTTTCGTAACATGGCGCCCAAAATTTAAATCCAAAAATCTTTTTATTCGTCAAATATTACAGCCAATTCACACAGGGGAGGGGGGTTAGTTTTGAGACACCCTGTACATCGGAATTCGGTATTTTTGAATTTTTTTCTTAAACTACATTCATTTGTGAACAAAAATATGCCACCATCTTGAATGGCACACTAAAGGTTATGTACGAAATTTAAATCTTTAGATAGTACATACCCCTTTTTTTAGCGGTATCTGTATTAAAGCTTTTAACTAAGTATAAAATTATTTCAATGATTGACTTAAAAAAAAAATTAAACTATCTCTACTAATAAAACACAGCCTTGTCGAATTAATTTTTATTTTCAGCAGCCCAAAAAAAACTAAAATCTACCCTAACACAATAACGTCTTGAAAGCTACAAAATGTTTTCAAAATGCGTACTACCGGTGTCTCTACATTTTTGTGCACGCTTTTGTAGGTTTGCAATTGAGCGGTGAATCATTTGAGGGTTTTGTCTAACCTCGTCGCAATAAAAATGTATCCTATTTATTAATTGATCCCTAGTTTCGATTGGAACACTGTAAACTTTTTGTTTTAGATGCCCCCACAAAAAGTAGTCGGCTGGATTAAAGTCTGGCGACCTAGCTGGCCAAGGATGTGATCCTCCGCGTCCAATCCACCGATCAGCAAATTGTTGATTGAGATAATTTCGAACATCAATTCCAAAATGTGCAGGTGCCCCATCGTGTTGAAACCATATGCCTCTTAAATTTACATTTTCTAATAAGCCCGGTAAAATATTTTGTAAAAAGTCCAAATACACAACAGCCGTTAGTCGTTGAGGGAAAATATGTGGTCCAATTAAATGATTATTTATTAAGCCGCACCAAACATTCACTGAAAACTTTCGTTGAGAATTGGCCAATCGCAACGAATGAGGGTTTTCATCTGCCCATACATGAGAGTTTCTAGAATTAAAGACTCCGTCCCTTGTAAATTGGGCTTCATCAGTGAATAGTGCTCTAAAAATAGTTCTTCGATGATTTATTACCCACCTAGCAAATGCTAATCTAGGCAAGTAGTCGCCTTCTTCTAATCTTTGTACCTCTTGTACATGGAAAGGGTATAAGTTTTCATTTTTTATAGTTCTCCATACTCTTGTCTGCGGTATCGCTACTTGGGCGGAAATTCGCCCAGTGCTTGTGGTTGGATCTTCCCTCACAAGGTTGAAAATATTCTCTTCTTGGACCACGTTATTAGCACCCACTCTTTCAAGATGAAGATCGGTTGAGGGAAACTTACCCTTTTCACGCAATGTATTAAAGGTTGCGGCAAACGTTTGGTGATTTGGAATTCTCCGATCCGGAAATCGTCTTGTGTATTCTTCTGTAGCAGCCCTTCCGTTACCATTACAAAATCCGTACACAAATACGATGTCTGCGTACTCAGCATTTGTAAATAACGGCATTTTTACAATTATTGAAACGTACAAACTTTTTGCAAAGAGAAAATTCAAATAAAAAATCTTTAATTAACAATGTCAAACACAAATGATTGAAATGTATGTACGTAATGTCATTTTTAAAATATCTGTCTAAATTCCAAGGCTTACTTTATTATTTTTAGGTATTAAAATTTATTGAATTTGTATTTTTTTGTAGGTTTTAAGGTTACGAAAAAAATAAAGGTAAATAAAAAAATTAAAAAAAAACAAGCTCTTACACGTAATTTGTATACAATAACAAAAATAAAAAAAGATACATTTTTACGGTAGCGGATAAATGATCACGATCTCAAGCATTAGATAAGAGATGAGGCGAAAAAGACTCAAACAGAAATTAACTGGTTTATTAGTAGAGGTAGTTTAATTTTTTTAAAAGTCAAGCATTTAGACAAAAACCTCAAATGTAAAGGATTCAACGCTCAATTGCAATTCACAAAAGCGTGCACAAAAATGTAGAGATACCGTTAGACAGGCGTTATTGTGTTAGGGTAGATTTTGGTATTTTTGGGCCACTAAAAATAAAAAATAATTCGACAAGGCTGCGTTTTATTAGTAGAGATAGTTTAATTTTTTTTTTAAAGTCAATCATTAAAATAATTTTATACTTAGTTAAAAGCTTTAATATATAAAAAAAGGGGTATACTATCTAAAGATTTAAATTTCGTACATAACCTTTAGTGTGCCATTCAAGATGGTGGCATATTTTTGTTCACAAATGAATGTAGTTTAAGAAAAAAATTCAAAAATACCGAATTCCGATGTACAGGGTGTCTCAAAACTAACCCCCCTCCCCTGTGTGAACTGGAATTCGAACGTCAAAAAGTTATGATATACCAAGAGTGTTTGTGTACAAAATTAAAAAAAAATGGATTAAAAAACTATAGGAGGCCATGAAATGGATAATATTCCTATTTGCGTAACTCTAGTCCTAATTTCATTCTATATTTATTTATTGTTAAATTTTAAATTTAAAACTATTATTGAAACTTAATATTAGAAACAAACTTCTTGAGTAACATAGCTATCAACATAAACAACATATAACAACAGGTAACAAAACAACAGCTTACATGGAAATAGAAAATCAAGAAACATTTAAAACAAATAATTATATAATTGATTTTTTACATACTGTCCGTTTTTTGCTATACACACTGTATATCGAACGGCGTCACTATTATTAAGACTAATAATTTCATCACGATTTTTTTTTGTTTTAATTCATTTACAGAATAATTGTTTTGATTTTTTCTACACTCTATCTTCAAGTGTGCCCCATAAAAAATAATCTGAGGGTGTCAAATCGGGTCTTCACGGCGGCCATGGAATCTCACTGTTACTATAAATACCTAAGTCACATTGCTCGTTTAAAAATGCTCTTGAGTTTTTCCATAATTTGTTTTCTTTTTGTTATGCATTCCCACAGTGGAAAATATCGCCTCATCTGTCCAAAGGATTTTATTTAAAATCCCTCTCTCAAAATGCAGGTCTATCATTTGCATACAAAAATCCAGTCTGGTGTGATAATCAGCTTCACTTGAAAATTGAACTAGAAGAAACTTATATGGGGATGTTTTGTTTTCTTTAATACTCCATGTATGTTGGTCATGAAAAAATTCAAATCCCTTTGTGCATCTCTTAAAGAGTTTTCCACTGGACGGGCTATTTCTCTTTTTCTACATTTCAACACTCCATGAGTTGATAAATCACTGCAAATGTTATCATTTTCTTGTTTGGTATCATTGCCTTGCCAAATATTCGGCGATACTCTCTTAATGCAAATGCTGGACTTTTATTAGTTTCAATGTAACAGTTATACAAAATTAATCGTTCTTGACTTGAATTGCGAACAATTTTTTAAAAAAGAACAAGTAAACACCGATACAAGGAAATGTTTTTAAAGTCTAATTATTTTAAACTTAAGGGATTTCAATAAAACAACAACCAACCACTAAAAACACAAATAAATTGCAAAACTGTCAAATTTATAACACATAGTTATATTTTTAAATGTGTTCAGATTATTTGCTGCGTTTATATTGACAAACAAATCTCTTTTTTGGCTTTTTCGCAACTGAATAATAATTATATTATCCATAATAATAATAATAATAGTTATATTATCCATTCCATGGCCTCCTATAGTTTTTTTGAGTAGACAGCATCACAATATTCAAGAAATAATTGAGATTTTCCGTTAAATTGCGATTTTTTCTGTAACCATTAAATTTAGGTGTAGAACATTGCTACTTTTTTATAGTGATTTGAAAAATAGCTCCAGTTTTCAAAAAATCACACATAACCTTAATTAACTCGGAACCTACGCAGAAATCGACTATAGTTGACATTAGTAACTTATGTTTATTTTTGACAAAGAATCAAATAATCAAAAATACAGGGTGTCCCATTTAAAATGTTATGGTTGATGTCGTCTCAGCAAAATTGGGACACCCTGTATATATGGAAACATTATATCTTAGCAGTTAAGGAACCTTTTGTATGAAACTTTTTTTCGCATCTATTACGGATTTTCAGGTAGTATAGTGGGATAATACAATAGACCGCGCGATTGATTTATGCAGTTCAAGTCTGTTATAAACTGAAAATATAATTTCGGTTTTTATTTTCGAAAGTAATAATTTTGTGTCTTCATAAAGCCAACATTGTCAAGAAAATATATAGAAGATACTTATTTGAAAATTTTAATTTCAAATTTTGAAAACAAACTTTATTTAAAAGTGGAGAAAGTGTCCATATTATCTCAAAGAGACCTGATAATGAACAAATTAAAAAATTATATATACACCAAGTCCAGGTCTCAGTCGAAAATAAGTTTATAAATTAGGAATAGGTTACATGTTTCGTCCTCACGAGCATCATCAGAGCTAAAATGAATATACATTACAACAGAAAATACAATTAAATAATATATAACTTTACCATAAACAAAACACATTTTACAAAGTACATAAAACAAACATAACCAAACAAATAAACAATAAAATACGAAACAAGGCTACACTTGAATGACCAATCAGAGACGTCGATGTAGATCTATTTGATGAGAGGCGATAGGTCAGAACGAAAAAAGAAGAGATTGTTCAGGATGAGCTTGACTAACTGTCGTAAAGTACATGCTACATTAATAAAAAGAAGAAGAATTAGTGACAATGACAGAAAAAGCTTGAAGGTTATGCAAAATAAAAATATATAGTTATTCTTTTGAAATATTGTTAAAAATCAAATTAAACACTTCATTAACTCAGGTAAAGATGGGGCTCTTTTTAGCCTTTGTTTTATGTTCATACGATGATTCTTTTACAATTTTTTTTTCTCAAATCAGTGCCTGAACCACTGGCCTCGACAATAATTTTTAAATAAAGCTACTACGTTTTTTTTTCAAAAAAACATAGCCTATAATGGTTGTAAATTTTTTAATAGACTAAGTAAGAATGTAAAACAAGCTGCTACTTAAAAAAAATAAAAGTAAACTTAAAAGTCTTCTTATTAAAATGAACTACTATACTGTGTAAGAGTTCTTGAGTTAAATATTTTATGCTGAGTGTCTTGTTTTTTTTATATATTGTTTGTAATTTTTATTTAGAGACTGAGTTTAAAGTTTGACATGTATATATTACTTTATACAAATTTGTGTAATAATTATTGGTTTGACGTTTTCACCAATTTCGTATGTACACTAGTTAAATGGAAGAAATAAAATTATTATTATGACTTGTTGTCTCACAGTATTCCTGTGGTTGTATTTTATACTGACGGGTTATACCAAGTCAGTGCAAAAAATAAAAATAAAAAAAGGGAAATGAAAAAAAAATAACTATTGTGTATTAAGAAATGATCTAACTATGCTACATGTTTTGAAAATGACCGATTTCTGGATGTTCCTGTGAATGTCTGTATTAAGTCCTAATGGAGTCAAATGCGGGGTAAACGTTGTTGGGGTGAGACCTGTTACTGATATGACGAGAGGAACAATGATGATTCTTTCCTGTTTCCCCAGCCTTTTTACTTCCATTGCCAAGTCGGTGTATTTGGCGATCTTCTCACTGTATTTCGCTTGGATGTTCTCGTCGTTGGGGACAGCCATGTCAATTAAATAAGTGATTTTCTCTTTTTTGGATTGAAAGGTGATATCGGGTCTATTTGCGGAGATTGTTTTATCGGTGTGGATGTCAATGTCCCAGTAGAGCTTGTAGTCTTCGTTTTCAAGTATAGATGTTGGTGTATAACGGTAGTAAGGGTCTGTGTTCTCTGTTAGTTTGTATGTTGTGGCTAATGCTTGATGAATGACCTTCGCTGCTGACTTATGTCTCGCGGTGTATTCAGTTCCGGCCGTTATTCTACATTTACTCGTTATGTGATGGATCGTTTCTCTCTGCTGGTGACATCTCCTACACCTCTCGTCTTCAATGATTGTGTCCTTGATGATGTGTTTTCAGTAATTTCTGGTTTCTATGACTTTGTCCTGGATGGCAAGGAGGAAGCCTTCTGTTTGAGGGAACAGCTACCCTTCTTGTAACCACGTATATGAAAGCTTTTTATGAAAATGGTTTTGCTTTATGTGGTATCTGTGTCTTCCGTGAAGTGTTTTTTCAGACCAGGTGTTCATCTTTTCTAATCGTGATTGGATGTGACTGTGTGCATCTGCTGCGTGGCTCGTTTGAGACAGGTCGAGCGGTGCATAATTCTTGTCTGCCTTCACTATTGCCTTGTGGAGGTTAGTTTGTTTGTTGTGGAAGAATTTTCTGAATTCGTAAATTTGTTTTTTATTTAGCGATTGTATATCTATAATTCCCCTTCCTTGTTCTTTTCTCTCGATAGTGAGTGTTTCCTTGCATGTGTGGGATGTAACTTCCTGTGTTTAGTGAATTCAGAGCGTATGAGAATGTGAATGTTTTCTATGTCTGTGTGTTACCATTTAATGATACCAAACGAATACGTAAGAATAGGTATGGCGAAGGTGTTAATAGCTTTCGTTAGATTTTTGGAATTCAGTTTTGTTTTTAGTAGCTTTGTAAGTCTGGTTTTAAATTCCGCTGATTTGATATGAGTGTGGTTAATTTTGGTGCTTTGATGGAAGCCTAGGTATCTGTACGTTTCTTCTTTGAGCATGTTATCTATAGTGTCACTGTTGATTGTTTCCTCCGTAGGGAGGTCTTTCCACTGTCCCTTGTTGATATGAAGTACCTTGCATTTACTTATACCAAATTCCATGTTGATGTTCAGGGTAAACGTTTCTGTGATTTTAAGGAGTTCTTTTAGCTGTGCTTTTGTGCTTGCATATAATTTTATGTCGTCCATGTACAAGAGATGGTTTATTTTGTGTAGGTTATTTTTTTGGTGTTTAATTTGGAATCCGAAGTTTGTGTTATTCAATGTGTTTGAGAGTGGATCGAGACAGAGGCAGAATCACAAAGCGCTGAATGAATCTCCCTGGAACATACCTCGTCTGATGTAGATCTCTTCTGTTTCGATGTGCTCTTTTTGTGTTCTCAGGTTGATTTTAGTTTTCCACGTACTCATGATTTGCGAAAGAAATTGCCTGATGTTTTTATTGACTTTATATAATTCTAGTATTCTGGTTAGCTAACTGTGGGGTATCGAATCAAAGGCTTTTTTATAATCTATGTAACCAGTATGAAGGTTTCTATAGTTTTTCCTGGCTTGTTCGATAATGACGCTGTCTATAATGAGCTGCTCCTTGCATCCCCGGCTGTTTTTCCTGCACCCTTTTTGTTCTTCCGTTAGAATGTTTTTGTGTGCTAGATGTTGTTCTATTCTCCTGGTAGTTGTGGCTGTGATGATCTTATATAGGGTTGGACGGCACGTAATAGGTCGGTAATTTGACAGGTCCTTATTGTCTGAATTTCTGGATTTAAGGTATATTATTCCTTGGGTGAGAAAACTGGGGAGTGTGCTAGATTTTAAAATAATTTCATTAATTTGACGAGTGAGAGCTTCATGTGTGGAGGACATCTCCAGTTATGCGTGTATTTGATTGTTTCTGCAACTTCTTGTGTTGTAATTGCAAAGTCCTCTTGTTCCTCTAAGCATTTGTGTCTATCTTCTTCCGCTTTAATCCATGAAGCGTTATTATTGTGTAGTTTCGTTTCTGACCAAATCCTTTTCCAGTATTCTGTGATCTCTTGTTTGGTCGGTGGTTCTATTACTCGTGCCTCCTCATTGCTCATGATTTTATTATTATTATTATTATTGTTATTATTAGTGTTGGGCTTATTTTTATTGAGATCCTAAATATAATTTGGCTTGTTTGATAAATGTAAATAACTTCCTGCAATTTCATTGAAGGATTTTAATGCTTGTACAATTGGGTTCTTTTGTCCTATATTTGTTTTAAAATAATTAAAATAGGTATTATTTTTGGATTTAGTATCATGATTATGGATTCTGTTATTTGTAATTTTATACATAGGTTTTACTTGCTCTAATTCTAAAAGTGTCTCTAATTCTTTATATAATATTTCTGTATCAGTTATCTCGGTCATCCAATCATAACCACAGATAATTTTTAATACTGTGTTTTGAAGTACTTGAACTGAGTTAAAATTTGAAACACCACATGTTCCCTATACTGGTATTTGATATCAAAAATGTGATTGAAAGCAGGCTGTGTATATATTGTATTTGGTAAGATAATTTCTTCATTTATATATTATTGGCATCCTAGCTAGGATTTTATTAGATATAGATTTTATGTGTTGAGTCAAGTTAAGTTTAATGTCAATTATTATTCCTAGGTATTTTGTATCTCAAACTTCTTCAAGAATTAGGTCATTTATTTTTACTATTATTTAGTCAACTTGTTTATTATTTTCCTTGAAAAGCATGTATTTGGTTTTGTCAATGTTTATTTTTAATTTATTATAGTAGAGCTAATTTTGATACAAATTCAAATCATCATTCACCATATTGTTCAAAGCGCTCTCTTAATCACCAGCATGCACCAAGACCATGTCATCTGCGAAAGTGAAATATCTGCACCTGAGGTTTGCACATGCCAGATTCAGAACATAAAAACAGTACAGAAGAGATCCTAGTACTGATCTCTGCAGCACTCCATAGTCATTTCCAAGTACATCACTATCTACTCCGCCAACCCTTACATATTGTTTTCTATCCCTTAAATAGGTTTCTAACATATTTTACATTGTCCCCTTAAATCTCATATTACAAAGCTTTATCTATGCTTACAGCATCAAATGCTTTTCTAAGGTCTACAAATACTGCTATTACCACTTGCTTATAGGCGAGTGCTTGAGATACAAAATGTATAAAGTCCACTGTTGCACTAAGTGCGCTACTATTCTTGACGAGGCCATATTGATAGTGATCTGTTGAGATATACTTACTAATAAATGATGGCATTCTTTTTTTGAATATTTTTTACCACTATAATATTAAAATACATTAGAATATCGAATCGTTCCAATTAAACCGAACACACTTTAAGCAAAACGATCATATTACCTTTAGAAACACAACGGTGAATAAATAATATTTTGAGATATAAGGTAAATGGCAAAATAAATCAAATTTTTAGGTAGGTACACTTTATTTAAAGTTAAATGAATTAATAGGTGGGATTACCGTTCATAAACCTTTTTCATATTTTCTTTTTCGCTTTGCTGTCTGGAAACTTTCAATGAAACTTAGATTACCGAGATTTGTCTCGATTAATTTAAAATAAATGGAGGTCAAAGTAATATAGCTTAAGGTTATTAACTGTTCCTATTGATGTTCCCGTTTCACCTTTTGACTGTTTGTGATCTTGATTTAATTTTAATTAACTCTGGAGATATATTTTCACGAAAAAGACACGTAAATATTACAAAAATAATTTATAATATGCCGTAAGTTTTCTTTTTTAAAAAAGAAACACTAAAGCAAGGGTCTTCAACCTTTTTTAGTGCAAGAGCCAAAAATCGAATTCACGAAGGGCCACAATGGTCCACGTCACTTTATCACCATACCAATAAAATAAAAGACGTAAAATTTCAAAGTGTATTAATCTTTATTGGTTAAAAAGTACAATCAAACAATGCGATTTTTGACAAGTGTGTCGATATTAGGTTTTACTTTTGTAGTTACAATCCGCAAACTTCCTTCCAGATGTGCGTCTGTAACTCTCGACCTTGTTTCATACGAAAAAACAGCTGCTCGCACACATATGTGCTCCCAAACAGAGACATCATTTTCTGGGGATGTTTTCGAATTTCAGGAAACGAGTTTTGATTGACATATTGTGAATAAAAATCAAGAAGGCCCATGTCGCTCTTGTCTTTCAGTTCCGAATTACACTGCAAATCGATAAGCTTCATCTGACAATTTTCTGGCATGTCTTAAACGGATACACTGAAAGGTCGGACAAAGAGATTGATATAATTTTCATTATCTCTGAAGTCAGAGAACCTTGATTGGAACTCTTTTTTGAGTAAATCTAGTGCTTTTTATCCACATCTGTACATTCGTAACTTTTCAGTTTAGGAAAGTGCGTAAACTCTTTTTTAACAACTGATTTTTCCATAAATCCAGTTTATACTCAAACGCCTTCACAGTGTCAAGTAGATTGTTGAGATTTCCTGTTCCTTGTAGTTTTTCATTCAAATCATTGAGGTGCAGCGTGATGTCCGTGAGAAATCCAAAGTCGCGCAGCCAGCCGGAGTAACTAAATTGAGGAACTGGTTTTCCTTTGGTTTTCATGAAGGGAGCGATTTCTTTCTTGAGTTCAAAAAGGCGTTTTAGCATTTTTCCTCTGCTCAGCCAACGAACATCAGAAAAATATGTCACATCACCATACTCGGCATTGACACACCAAACAGACGGGTTTTTGATTAACACTAACGAACACTCGAAATACAAGAGTTCTAACCACACTACACCACAACTTGTTGCGTTCTGGACGCGCGTTTCGCTAACCAAGTTAGCATCATCAGCAGATGATATAAACTAAAGTAACTTGTCCTAACCGAGACTATTTATAGGTAAATGTGGTCACACTTTGCACCCGACTGCACCGTTGTCAAGTAAACAATAGAGGGGACTATAGGGAATAGGCCCTCTGTCTTTATTTAGTGCTTTCTTACCACATTTAACTATTTCTATACTCTCAAATGCATCCAATAATCTATTATTAGATACATTTTTAATCAACTTAAGATTATTTATTCCTCTTTGGTGATTGTTTTCCAAAGTATGTTAGGCAACGCTTGACTTTTCTGTTCTTCCGTATCTTAAATGTGCCATGTGTTCTTTAAAACGACTGTTTATGGAGCGTTTAGTTTGCCCAACATATTTTATATCGCAATCATTACAGCTAATTTCATAGATGCCACTCCTCTCTTCAAGTCGACTTTGTCTTTAGGGTTTCCAAGGAGATTTTTCAAACTGTTCTCCGTTTTGAAGGCTGCTCTAAAACCTACGTTTTTAAATACTTTTTCTAGACCTCTCGTATATCTGAGATCACATGGGATTACTATGAACTTATTGGGAGCCTCAGGTGCTTGAAGAGTAGTGGCATCTTTTAACATTTTCTTATGCTTATGTCCATTTACTAATTTATGTACAAAATTATCATTATATCAATTACTTTTAGCTATATTTTTAATCCGATTCATTTGACTGTTAAAACGTTCGTAACTTAATGGAAAATTGACTAACCTGTGACTTAAGAAATGAAATGCTGCCATTTTGTGTTGACGGCAATGAAATGAGTATCATCAGTATTAGTAAATTTCCTATAAATATCAAATTCTAATTTATCGTTATTTCTAATAACTAACGTGTCGAGAAAAGGTAATTGCCCACTGTTCTCCTTTTCGTCCGTAAAATTAATGTTTAATGTTTCTAAGAAAATGTCCAAATTTTCTGTTTTAGTATTAAAAATAGAAAATATATCGCCTCTATCTCTCGTATCTATACCACACCCTTAGGAAATACTGGAGTTCTTTTTTGAATTGGGTTTCTAATCTACCCATAAACAAATTTGCAAGGAACGGAGATAAGCAGCTGCCCATCGCAGTTCCCTCAAGTTGTTTATAATATTTATTGTTGAACTGAAAAAAATTTTGATTCATACATAATTTTGTGAGAAGCAAATATTCATCAATAATTTCTTTCTTGATATTATTGATTTTAAGTAGTTCCTTTAGGTACTCTAAAGCTAGTGGTATGGGTACACTAGGAAACAATGAGCTTACATCAATAGATATTAAAATTTCACCTTCTTTTAAGTGAACATTTTTAATTTCATCTAAGAATTCTAACGAGTTAGTAACCTCAAAGTTATCGTACGAGATACTTAATTTGCTGAATTCTTCTACTAACCATTCTGAAATATTGTACGTTGGTGATCCAACAGCTGAAACAATAGGTCTCATGGACTTCCCAGGTTGGATGTAACTCAGTCCATTTTTCTAGAAATGTGCGCTTTTCTTTACTATTTTTTTGTTTTTTTACCCGAATTAGAAGCCATTTTTAATGTCAAGGTAGAAGAAATGACTAATTCTCCCATAAAAATGTCCACGACAAAACTAAACTTGCGCGACTGCACGTCACAATACCGTATCCGCCTTACACCAATACCTACTAAACAACGAGGCCTACCAGCTGAAATTAAAATAGGCCTGACGTCACGACATCTAGGCCGGCAGTCGTCGCCGTAAGAAATGCAATAAAACATAGACCAATGCAGTTTTGCTTATGTCGTATCGTGATAACTGGCCATTAGACGTACTGGCCGACAACCGGCACTTGCTAACCGAAAACAAAACAGTGTGACACATGATGTCGTTGTCCGTGAATTAGAGTAAATACAGTAGTTTTATCTCCATTTTTTTTCACGTAAACATGCCATTTAAGTGTTGTGCGCCTAACTTCCGAGGTAATTACAAAACCGGACCAAAAGTTCACGTGTTTAGTTTCCCGAAAGACAGTGATTTGCAAAAAAATGGCTACGAGCAATTCCACAGGATGATTTAGTGCCCAATAAAAACACTAAAGTGTGTGAACTACATTTTTCTAAAGGTAGTATAATTTGGAATATTTCAGAACAGGATCGGAGAAAAGGTAAAATTATTTCAGTACATTTAAAAAAAAACCGATTAAAAAAAAATTCTGTGCCAACAGTTTTCCCAAATTGCCCCAATTATTTGTCAAAAAACGTTCTTGACTGAAAAAGTAAAGATGAAACAAATAAGAATCTTGATGAACTACATCTTTTGCAAGCCATAGCACAGTCTGATACCGAAGATATACAATCAGAACTCCCAGTAATAACCTATTTAAACGGATATTGCTGCTATATTGTTAAAAAAAATTCTGTACCAACGGTTTTCCCAAATTGCCCCAATTATTTGTCAAAAATCGTTCTTGACCGCAAAAGTAAAGATGAAACAAATAAGAATCTTGATGAACTACATCTTTTGCAAGCCATAGCACAGTCTGATACCGAAGATATACAAACAGAACTCTTAGTAATAACCTATTTAAACGGATATTGCTGCTATGTTGTTTTTAAAAAAATTAGTTGTACTTTTTGCAAAAAAAACTTAATTCTCAATGAATCTTGTGTTGTAGAGGACTCTTATAATTTAATTAACTCCTTAAGTAGAGGTGCTCTTTTATATCCTCGAGAACAGGTAGTAGATGTAGTTTCAACCGCATATATTATATTTAAAAAGCTGATTGATGAATTTGAAGATACATTTTTAGATATTTACAACAAAAAATCTTTTCTTTGTGAGTTGTTTTTAAGTTATTTTAATAAAAATATACTTTTAATTCCTTTTGAAAGTCGTAAAAGCCATCTAAAAATTAATGTTTCAAAAATCTTTTATAGTAGCATTTCAAGTTAATTTCTTAATAATTATTGCCCTAAACATAAGCATAATAAAAACAAAAAAAGAAACTACAGACTTTTAATAAATAAGTAGTTATGAAATTAAAACCTAGAACAAGTTTTGCATTTTTGTATTGCTAGGAAGTATCATCAATACAATATTTTTCATAATTTAGCAAATAACAACCTATATTATTCTTGATCATATAGACTCACCACAGCACAGACATATACCACTTACCCAAGCTTGAAACCATACCCGATTTTGACAAGTTAAAATAACAAGCTTTTGTATTTTTGATCATCAACACAGGCATATATTACTCACCCAAACTTGAAACCGTACCTGGTTTTGACAATATAAAATAATAACCTATTATATTCTTGATCATATGGACTCATCACAGGTCTAAACTACTTACCTGGACTTGAAACCTTACCCGATTTTGAGAAATAACCCGGCTTTGACAATTTACTAATTGGCTAAAATAGGACAATTAGTAAGCAAAAAATCATACCGACATCTGTAAGATAACGTAAAAACACGGAGGGGTTTAGTGGGTAGGGGCTTTACTGAGTCCCACACTGTTCTGGAGTGCCTTGTGCATAATATTTCGTGCGTAAATGCATTCTTCGTCGTGTAACAAAAAAAAAACGAATAATCGCTTAAGATCCGCCTTTGGCATTTTAATTCTATAGCGAAACCGAATAAATTTGACAGATTCAATAACTCATGAAATAAACCCTATAAATTGATGTTTATTTGCTGAAATTAAAAAAAAAATGCTCATTTAAATATGTCCCTGTAAATAACCCGTACCTTCCAATGAAGGTATTGAGATAACATAGGCCTAAATTTGATGATGAGAGAAGCTACGAAACTGGACTAGTAGGTCTCCCTAGTAGTGATAATTTCTAGAATCATTGTGGGTAGAAGTGATCACGAGTTCACAGAGTTAATCTCTTCTAACTAGATTGCGCTAGCGTCCTCGGAGTGTCATTCGCGGGCGCGGCGCGATACAATATTTTCTTTAGCCTCCGGGGGTCTATGCTTGTATTTATTGTAAAGCCCTGAGGAAGCTTTTAAGTAAAGCGAAATGTCGACAATAAAAATGTCGTTTTTCTTTTAAAAACTGGTCCTGAACCATATCATTAGCAACTATCTAAACATCAGATTACCTTTAGAAACACAACGGGCAAAACTATCAGATAATTGAATAATTTAATGCATACTATTCCAAGAAATAATATTTCGGGATGTAAGTTAAAAGGCAAAGTAAATCAAATTTTACAGTAGGTACACTTAATTTTTTATATTTAAAGTTAAGCGAATTAATATCTGGGATTACGGTTCATAAACTTTTTTCATATTTTCTGTTTCGCTTCGCTGTCTGGAAACTTTCAATGAAACTTAGTTAAAGGTTACCGAGATTTGTCTCGATTAATTGAAAATAAAAGGAGGTCAAAGTAAGATAGCTTAAGGTTATTAACTGTTCCTATTGATGTTCCCGTTTCACCTTTTGACTAGTTGTAATCTCGATTCAATTTTAATTAACTCTGAAGATATATTTCGATGGAAAAGACCACGCAAATAGTACAACAATTATTTATGTCATGCTATAAGTTTAAGTACATTTAATTAAAATAACTGGGGTATATATATATATATATATATATATATATATATATATATATATATATATATATATATATATATATATATATATATATATATATATATATATATATATATATATATATATATATATATATATATATATATATATATATATATATATATATATATATATATATATATATAAACAATTGCATAAACTATCCAAAATTGTAAAACTTATAAATATTTCAGGATCTTATCTTTTGAAATGTGTCCGGTGGTGCTGGCGGTTTTTTGATGATAGTTATATCTGTACAGGGTGAACCAAAAAAAAGTTGACGCTAACTTCTTTTTTTCAAACTAAAATGGCTATTTTTTATTATATTCTTAAATTCTTTGTCAAATTTTGAACAATTTAATGTATTATGTCCTATATAGCTCATAGGTTTGTAGCTGACTTATCGGGCGAAAAGTGTATCGCTGATGTGGCCCCAGAGACCAAATGTCCAATGTGATGTCCTTAAATTGTTGCCATACGCTGACTCCTTTTACGAGTTGTGATGATCTATGGGTGCAGTTTATGGAAGATATCATATACTGTCTAAATGTTTTCTGTCCACAAAAATATCGTAAAATTAAAAGGAATCAACGTATTGAGGGTTGGTATAATGAAGATTTATCAAACATAAAAAATAATTTAGATAAACTATTCTGGATATATCGCGATACTAAAGATAATAACGTCTACATAGAATATCTAAACCTTAAGAAACTGTACAAAAAACAAATCAAGACGTGCAAACAGCAATTTTTTAAAACCAAAATAAACAATTCTGCTAATAAAACTAAAACTATATGGACTATTGTCAATGATAAATTAAATAAACATAACAATAAACAACAAAGTGAAATTAAACTCTTTATCAACAATGAGACTGTTTCGGATGCTAAGGACGTGGCGAATGAGTTTGTAGCATACTTCAGTGCTGTGTCTGCCAAAAAAATTCAAGAGCGGTATGGATGTTCCTCCTATCACTGTACAATTCCACCATTTGTTTTTAATAGTATAGTGGATAGTCCTGTAAGCAGTGATGAAATTGTCCAGATTGTCAAACAGTTAAAAAACAAGAACTCTGCAGGTTTTGACGACCTTAACGTAAAAATAATTAAAAATATTATAAATCATATTTTGCAACCCTTCACTTTCCTGATTAACCATAGCCTTTCTGAAGGTGTTTTTCCTAAAGTACTTATAACTGCGAATTTGGTACCTATTCATAAGAAAAGTGCTCGTGATAACATTGAGAATTTCCGTCCAATATCCTTACTTAGTGTATTTTCAAAAATATTCGAACGTCTAGTTTATAACAAAATCATAAATTTTATTGACAGATATAATTTGCTAAATTCCGCACAACATGGCTTCCTATCGGGCAAATCTATAGAATCGGCCTCGTATCAGTGTCTAAACCAAATTTACGAGAGTATAGATGCAGGTAAACTGGTGGTCACGATATTTTTTGACCTGTCAATAGCGTTTGTCACAATAAATAAATACTTCTTCATTAGTAAATTATATAATATGGGAATTCGCGGAACACTTCTACAGTGGATTGATTCATAATTGTCTGAAAGGGAGATTGTAGTTAAGTACGGCGGTGTAAAATCTAGGGCTTGTCCAGTAAATATTGGTGTACCGCAGGGTTCAGTTTTGGGTCCACTGCTTTTTATTCTATATGCAAATGATCTACCGCTATATATTAATCAGGGAAATGTGACGATGTATGCTGATGATACTACTATTGTGGTTGAAGCCGAAAATGTGGACGACTTGAGTGGAAAGATCTTGAATGTCTGTAAAAGTATGGAAGCGTGGTGCCAAAGAAATGGACTAATATTAAATATAGAAAAAACTGTGTATATGAATATGATTAATAGAAAGTCGTACTCGGCTGATCTTGAGGAACGGCTTAATATTAAGTTTGCTGGTAGCAATAGATTCTTAGGTACAATTATTGATTCGCGGCTCTCGCTCAATGACCATGTAGACTATGTTTGTGGTAAGCTTAACTCTGCGTATTTTGCTATTCTGAGTTTAAAGAATACCCTTGACATTGATGGCCTTCTGTCGGTGTATTACTCCCTGGCATTTAGTCATATGTCAAATAATATTATTTGTTGGGGCAATGCAGGTATCCAGAGCAACCGGGTTTTTGTTAATCAAAAAAGAATTTTGCGTCTGATATTTGGTTTAGATATGCGCGAGAGCTGCAGAGACGTTTTCTTGCAAAGGAGAATTCTCACGTTTCCTAGTATGTACATTCTCATTGTGTACATTCTCGTGTTTGTAAATAATAACAGATCCATGTTTGGGGATCGGGGAGCACCTACAACACGTGAGGAGGGAACTTTCTTATGATCCCCCCTCATAGAACATCTCCTTTGTACAATTGTATTAATTTGTACAGGGTGTTCCAGCGAGGACTGAACAGGGACCTATTTTCGACCTTCCTTGTATTTTGGAAAAATTCAAAATAGCCAATCGATGTATTTTTTCTTGTAGAATCCAAAAATATCATCGAAAACATATTTAAACCAGAAACAAAAGAGTTACGCTATGCATCAGGTGTTTTTTAAATGGAATGTATCGTTTTTTATACGATTTTTGGAAAGAGTGATTTTTTTTATGTCCGTTCTGATTAAAAGATTTGATTTTGCGATAGCTGTTTATATTACATTTTAATGTTTTACAAACTAAAATTTTAGCTTCACCTGTTTAAAATATACGATAGGTTGGTATAGGTGATCAAGGTAAAATGACGTTTGAATGCTTTGTCAATAAAAATTGACATTATTTTAATTATTGTCGAAGTCTTCACCTAAAAAATATATATTTGACTCTGATCGAAATGAAATACTCTTTGGACGAGAGACTACAGATTGTTATGCTATTTTACAAGTGCCAAGAAAATGCAAGAGAAGCAAGAAGAAGATTTATGGCAAATTTTCATAGAAATATATCCATCAATACAATTCTAAGGATAAAAAACCTATTTGAGGAAAATAAAACTTTACATGATAGAAAAAGAAATATACAAAGAAGAAGAAATCGAGACCAGGCCATTATAAATTATTTTCAAGTTAATCCAACCAAATCTATTTCGGATGCAATTCGGGAAGTTCAGTACGGTGGCGGTGTAAGGCGCTGAAGAGTTACCCGAGGGACTGTTCACAGGACTCTGAAAATTCATAAATTTAGGCCTTTTCGTATCCTTCCACTTCAGCACCTAACACCGGCACAAAAAGAACTTCGCTTCCAATTTGTTTCTCAAATGGTAATTTGGCAAGAAAACGAAGACCCTGATTTATTCAAAAATATTGTGTGGACCGACGAAGCTACTTTCACAACATCGGGAGTATTCAACATAATAGTCACCACTGGGCCGTTGAAAATCCAAAAAAGTTCCAGACTATTAAATTTCAAGGGAGGAATTCTATTCATGTTTGGTGTGGGATAAAAAACAATAAAATTTTGGGACCAATATTTTTCAACGGGACTTTAAATGGGCACAGATATTATGAATTTTTAGAAAACGAAATTGAAAATTTTTTGGAAGACTTACCATTGGCAGAATATCAGAATTTATTTGGCAACATGATGGGGCGCCTCTTCATGCCGTGCATGATGTGGTTCAATTTTTAAATCGGCGCCATAACGAATGGATAGGGCGAAATGGAACATATGCTTGGCCGCCCAATTGCCCCGACCTCTCAGTTTTGGATACATTTCTTTGGGGCCATTTGAAGAACGTCGTATACAGACAACGAAACGAAAATATTCAAGAGATCATGGGAAAAATTGTCGATGAAATAAACCGCCTTAACCAGGAAAATCATATTGTAACAGCAAGTTTAGAAAGGCTACAAAGGGGTTATCGATGTTGTTTCGAGAAAAACGGCGGTCACATTGAAAACTTATGTTATTAGTAGTTTTATTTTATTATTTAATAATTATTTTTTATTGAATTTCTTTTTCTATCATGTAAAGTTTTATTTTCCTTAAATAGGTTTTTTATCCTTAGAATTGTATTGATGGATATATTTCCATGAAAATTTGCAATAAATCTTCTTCTTGCTTCTCTTGCATTTTCTTGGCACTTGTAAAATAGCATAACAATCTGTAGTCTCTCGTCCAAAGAGTATTTCATTTCGATCAGAGTCAAATATATATTTTTTAGGTGAAGACTTCGACAATAATTAAAATAATGTCAATTTTTATTGACAAAGCATTCAAATGACATTTTAACTTGATCACCTATACCAACCTATCGTATATTTTAAACAGGTGAAGCTAAAATTTTAGATTGTAAAACATTAAAATGTAATATAAACAGCTATCGCAAAATCAAATCTTTTAATCAGAACGGACATAAAAAAATCACTCTTTCCAAAAATCGTATAAAAAACGCTACATTCCATTTAAAAAACACCTGATGCATAGCGTAACTCTTTTGTTTCTGGTTCAAATATTTTTTCGATGACATTTTTGGATTCTACAAGAAAAAATACATCGATTGGCTATTTTGAATTTTTCCAAAATACAAGGAAGGTCGAAAATAGGTCCCTGTTCAGTCCTCGCTGGAACACCCTGTACAACGGCTTACCATTGGAGATACGCATGTTGCGTGGCAAAAATTTTACTGCTGGGGTGAAATCCCTTTTACTCACTAAGTGTTGCTATTCTATCAAGGAGTTTTTTGGACATTAGCATAAATACGATTATTGCGTTTTTTCGCCTGCTGCCTGGTAACTTTGTTTTTTAGATTGGCTTCTTCAATATTTATTTTATTTCTAGCCGCACTGTTTTTTGTGTTTACCTGTTTGTTATGTTAAATATTAGCACTTTGTTTGTTTTACTGTTATTTTATTTCATGTAATTTTATTTTGTTTTATGTTATTTTTATTTCGACACTGTATTAAAATTTTGACGAATACAGTAACGTTTGTTTATGCATACATATGCATATACTATTATTTCCGAAATAATTATTATGGAACGTAAATGTTGGAATAAGTTCTTTAAAAAATCAGATGTTCTTTTTCGTCGAAAAAAAAAACGCTCGGGGTGACCCAAAAATAATTTTTTATTTTAGTTTATTTTCATTTGGATGAAATTTTCAGAGGATATTCGGGATACAACCGGAGTGGTCGCATCGCAAGAATAATAACGTCTCGATTCTTCGCGACCATTTGTTAAACCCGATTTTTGCAATAAAACTCGTATGGATAAAACTAAAAACGATGAAATAAAAAAATGTATAAAAAAATTTATTACGAGTGGAATATGCTTTTTAAGGGTTTATATTTAATTCTGAGTCAGCCTATATACGTTTTATTAACTAAATTTAGTATTCCCGTTTATTATAAAAAATAACTTTAGGTGAACCCTACATATAATAACAAAAAAAAACGCATGACACTCTATAATGCTGGATTTTTTTGTTTCAGGATTGTCGGGAACCCTAAGATGCTAACAACGACGCTGTGAGTTAGAATGTAAATATTTTGGTTACTTTGTACATATATTTATTAAAATAAACAAATAATTTTAATTTGTAATGTATTGTTTCAGTTCAGACGTTCCCACAAAAATACAAACTAAGCTACAGAAGATTTGGTAAGATTAATTAAATGATGAAAACTGAATATCTGTACTTCAGATAAAGCAAATCAAACATCAAAACAATTTCAAGCAAATTTGTGACAGAGATTTACTGCACCAATTTATATGATTTTTTTTATCGTTTGGCTACCGAGACTTTAAAACACTTTTTTGCATTGTTTTATTGCGTATTTTTTCTATAGAACCAATATGTTTTTCTTCAATAACATTTCTGGACGATGTGGTGAATGCGCCCCATTATAAACGGCAGACCTGGACTAGCTAGAATATTATTATATCACCAAAGCAAAGGCCTCGCTTTGCATAACAATTATCACGGTTAAATACAGGGTTATTCGCGCAACCCGTTCATTAAAAGTTTTTGATGATGCCATTTAGATAAAAATTTCAAATTTTGGGATTAAAAACTTCTTTTTTGAAATATTTTTAACTTCCTGTCACTTCCGGTTTAACCGGAAGTTGGTATCAACTTACTTATTTTAAATAGAACACCCAGTATTTTATAATATTTTTGGATTCTACGGAGAATTTTAATGCTATTTTATGTAGCATATCCTATACCTAGGTTCAAGCTTTCTTAAGATATTTGACCTTGAACCGAAAATGAGCCTTCGGGGTGCCAAATTTTAAGATCACATATTTTTGTTCAAGTTTTGAAGATATAATCTTCATATTTTGCAGACGATCGGTAATTAATCTTAGGTTTCTATTTTTTTTTATTGAATTTGTCTATTTTTATACAGGGTGTCCTAAATTCAGCGGCAAACATTCACATTTTCAAAGCCGCTAAAGTCCGTTTTTTTTAAATGGGACATCCTATAACTTTATGCACTATCAAATGTAGAATTTCATTTTCTATCGAACTGTATCAAGGTTCCCTATACCTATTCGTAACCATTTTCGAAATAATTGGGTTTTATAAAAATATCGTATGTATTTGCTTAAATGTTTACATGTTCCAATGGAGAGCCATGGAAAAACAATATCCAATATGACAAATGATTAGTATGCGTTATTTATCGAAAGCTGTCAGTGATAAACTAAATCTTCTAAATCGAAATGGAAGAATACTCAAACGCTGATATTCTCAATCTATTTTATATTCATGGAGAATGTTATAAATTTTTGGAGAGAACGTGTCGTGTGTTTAATGAATGTTGAAATGAAACCAGTGACAAATGCCGAGGATAACGTAATAAACACATTAGCTTATTTCCATGCAAACCCGCAAAGTTCAATACCGTCTGCAGAAAACGATTTGGGAATTTCTTCTTCATCTGTCCAACGAATCTTGACCGAACATCATATGCACCCTTATTCTTTCCTAAACGTGCAAGCCTTGATACCTGGTGATGACGTCAGACGAGTAGAATTTTGCGAATTCATGTTTTTGAAAATTCAAGAGGACCATCAATTCCTTTCAAAAATATTTTGGACCGATGAAGCGAAATTTTCTAAAGAAGGAATAACAAATAGAAGAAACGAACATTTCTGGGCAGCAGAAAATCCGCACGCTTTACGCGAAACGCGTTCTCAAGAGAGGTTTAGCTTCAATGTTTTCGATATAGTATTAAATGATCAGATGCGGTACTGTATTTATGAAGACAATTTAAACAGTGATAAGTATTTGGAAATTCTACGAGGGACGGTTTCTGAATTTATAGAAGAAATTCCTACTGGTGAGCTACAAATTATTGGTATCAATTATATGGGGCACCAGCACATAATTCCGCTGCAGTTTATCTCCAATTATCTCGAATTTTTGAAGATCGCTGGATTGGTCCCAATGGCCCTTGGAGATGGCCCCCGCGATCGCCTGATTTAACACCCCTAGACTTTTATTTATTGGGATTTATCAAAGGTAAAGTCTATGCGTACCCAATAAATAACCAACAAGATTTACTGGACAGGACACGAACAGCTTTTGCCGAATTAGAAAACGGACAAATTCAACGGGCCACAGTAACTGTACATAGAAAAATTGAAATGTGTCTTCAAATGAACAGACAGCATATAGAACATTTGTTATAATTCAATTTTATTATTTTATTTATTTATTGTTGATTGTTAGATTGCTATAATTTTTAAGTTCACTAAAACAAGTTTAGAACAGTCTCGAACTTAGTAGATATGGTTAAAAATAGTGTAAACAATTTATTACATTTTTCATAACTTTAACTTTTCCGAAACGAAAAAATTTCGTTTCAGTCCTCTTCAATTTTCTCTTGTTCATTGGAGATAAATGAGGATGTTTTTCATTAAAAACATGGCACGTAATATTTTACGTATATAACATTCTCCGCGAATATAAAATAAATTGAGAATATCAGCTTTTGAGTGTTATTTTATTTTAATTTAAAAGTTTCAAATCAGCTGTCATGTTGAATAGAAAAGCACAACAATTGTTTTTCCATGGCTTACTACGGGAAGGTGTAAGCTTTTAGCAAATATATATGATAGTTTATTAAAAACCTGATTATTTCGAAAATGGTTACGAATAGGTATAGGGAACCTTAATACAGTTCGATAGAAAATGAAATTCTACATTTGATAGTGCATAAAGTTATAGGGTGTCCCAATTAAAAAAAACGGACTTTAACGGCTTTGAAAATGTGAATGTTTGCCGCTGAATTTAGAACACCCTGTATAAAAATAGACAAATTCAATAAAAAAAATAGAAACCTAAGATTATTTACCGATCGTCTGCAAAGTATGAAGATTATATCTTCAAAACTTACAAAAATATGAGATTTTAAAATTTGGCCCGAAGGCTCATTTTTGGTTCAAGGTCAAGTATCTTAAGAACGCTTGAACCTAGGTAGAGGACATGCTACATAAAATAGCATTAAAATTCTCCGTAGAATCCAAAAATATCATAAAATACAGGGTGTTCCATTTAAAATAAGCATGTTGATACCAACTCCCGGTTAAACCGGAAGTGACAGGAAGTTGAAAATATTTCAAAAAAGAAGTACCCCTTGACCTTACTTTAATCCCAAAATTTGAAATTTTTATCTAAATGGCATCATCAAAAACTTTTAATGAACGGGTTGCGTGAATAACCCTGTATATAACAAGTTACAGGGCCGTTTTTATGGATTTGGTTGCCTTGGAGACGGAATTAACAAACAAACAAACAAACAAAAGTATGCTTTATTGCCGCAGGAAAATTGTTACAATTTTTTGGACAAAGCGAAATTTACCTTAAAAGAAAAAAAACGAAAATATTAATCGAAAGATAATCATATTTTTCGATAGGTCAATGCCAATACATAAATTGTAAATATACCAAGTAATGATGGTCAATGAATCTTAATAATCAGAAAATAAACAATACATATGTGAGGTGCATAATTTCTATGACATTGAAATTAAAATTACGAGGCCTTAATCTCTATTTTATTATCATTATACAAGCAAAATAAGTGAAGTTAAACAAAAAGTGTACTGAACTAATATGGTAAACGGACTATCAGACAGTTCATTCGCCTATAAACTGATTTTCAAAATCTATGCTAGCACCTGGAACATGACACCCAAAAATATTTAAGTAAACAAACACATAAAAAACATTTTAATGAGACATTATAAAAACTATTAACTTTCTTTCAATAAGGTACGCTTTGGTTTTTTTTTAGAAAGAGTGCAAACGTAGGGATAGTTTTTAAATGTACTGGAGGGTGATTGTAAAGTTTTATGACGTTGTAAATAGTCGATTTTTTTATTAATTCTGTGGAAGGAACGGGAATATATATGTCATGCCTAAAGTTTCTGGTAGGATACACGTGTTGTGGCCTTTCAGAGAAAGTGTTTCTATCTTTTCTCATCAAACAGACGGTTTCTAAAATAAATAATACAGGAAGTGTAAATGTTTCATGTCTTCTATTCTATCTATTATTTAGACCAAACAAATACCGGATTGCTCTCTTTTGAAGCCTAAAAATATTAAGAAATTGCTCAATGGTACAGCAGCCCCAAAAAGGAAGGCCATAGCGGAGGTGGGATTCAAATAAAGAGAAATAAGTAAGTCTGGCAGAAGACACGTCCATTTCTTTTGAAACTGATCGATTGGCAAAGCAGGCGGTAGAAAGATCTTTTGTTAAGGTGTCAATATGCTTAGACCATTATAAGTTGTTAGTTATATTCAAACCCAGGAATTTATCCGGCTCAACGTATTTAATATTTCTACATTGAAGCAAAGCAGATTGGAATCGGACCAAGCCTTAATCATAACAAGGTCGTTGCAAATACTAGAATGTAAAGACGGTGTAATCAATTTACAGTCAGAATCAGAACTATTTGCCCTTACAAATTGTTGCCTATTCCCATGATAAGATTTAAACCAATTTAAAGAAATTCCAAAAAAATTTAGCTAGGTTATCAAAATTTCATGACTAACACAGTCAAAGGGTTTTGCATAGTCACAAAAAACTGAGACGGTGGGGTGGTTGTTATTAAGGGATAAGTAGACGTCGCTAAGCAACGAGAACATGGCGTCACTGGTGCAGTTGTTGGGTAGAAATCCAAACTCATCCGGGTATATTATCTGATGTTTAAGGAGAAATGGCATAAGACGATTCTTCTTTCAATGTTTTTTGATAGTAATGGTAATAGATCAATTGGGCGATAATTGCAAAAATTAGTTTTTTGCCGCCTTTATTAAGGCCCCCAGTTTTAAGGCATTCAGGGAATATACCTTTTATAAGGGATTCATTTATTAGTGTAGTAAGGGCCTCTATGACTGGGAGCGGTAGGTTCAGGAATATTTTAATTGATAGGTTATCAGTGCTACGCGAAGAATCGCTTGTTATGTTATTAATTTCTTTCAATAGGTCAATCTAAAAAAATATATATAATATACATTCTGCACTATGTTTGTTTTATTTAATTTAAGCTATAAATTTAAAAATAAACAATATACTGTGTGAAAATAGAATCACTTTCCGACGTTTCGCCTTCGATTGCACGTGGCATCTTCAGGGATATTTACTTCACAAGATCGGAACACTGAATGAGATCTGAGAGACCAAGGCCGGCTGTTTATAGTCGACCTTGTTCACAGAACTGTGACCCGATGTATCTAATGATCGAGTTTCATTTTACAATGAATATCAATGGGTTTTACGTCTTCACGGTACAAGAAATTAATAACAGAACGCTGATCCTGGCTAGAGCAGTGCTCCAGTGGAGTTGCCATTTTTAAACTGGCACATTCTAAATTTTTCCTACGATATGTCATTAACAGAGCCTTCTAGATCTCAAAAATAATATATTTGCAAACTTTTGAAGCAATGTTCTGTTTCGTGCATTTTTAGGCCACTTTTAAGGTTTTTATTTGACTCTGCCTCATATATTGCTGACAGATGAGAGGTTTCTAAAACCGACAACTCAATTAATATATAATATAATCCTAGGTTATTAAATTTGTTGTTAAATTAAATTCAATTAATCTATTGATACACATTATTGTGAATAGTCTTTACTATGTCTTCACAACTAATAAGGGCCTATTGTTACAGCTTTGAACCTATTGGAATTATGTATGTATTGACAAATACTTTTAGTTAGAAAAGGGGTTTTTGGTATATGTATTTTAATTTTGTAAATACTAAATTTCTGAACCAGTACAAGTATAGCTATTAAACCAACAATAATTGGGATTAAAACTTAAAAACAAGGATTCTGCTCAGTGCATTCTATACCCTTAGTCTCTTGGTAAAGATAAAATTACTCTGAAAAGAAAAATAAATGTGTTTTATTACTTAAAATACGCTATTTTAGAGCCATTTTATTTTTTTTTAATTTTTACTAATCTAAAATTAAAAATATTAATTGTCATTTAAGAGTATGTAGGGTGTTCCTTAATTAATGTCACGCTAATATTTAAGGGAGCTATTCCTGGGACCATTTTAAGAAGAAAACTTCAGGTAAATATTTCCTAAACGCCTTAACTTTTGAGATACAGGGTGGAAAACTTCAAAAAAAAAATTATAATGTATTGTCACGTATAACATGACTACGAGTATTTTCTAAAGGTTGCCCGGACTAAAAAGTTAATTAATTGTTTATTAATTGTTTACATAACATAAAGTAATCAACATTGATACTGAAATAGAAACAGCTAGAAGCAGTTTTGAGATATTTATAGCCTCATCTACGCAGTACGTTTTATCATACTATTTAGTTTTTAGTACCTCAACTAGTTGTTTTTTTAATAATCTTCTTCAAAATAGAGATCATGTTTGCTGAGGAACTCTTGCAGCATCTCTTTTTTGCTGCTTATGGTTGATACTTTTTCAGCTGTGGTGCTGTGATAACTAGCATTCTCATAAACGACTACACTGCCTGTCGGAATATTCGGAAAAAGATAATTTTTCATCCAATTTTCAAAAAGCTCACTTGTCATGTCTTGATAGTAGTCTAACGAGCAGTCCTTAACGTTTTTGCTGAAAGTAGCAAAGCGTTCTGCATCCCTCGAGCCACAGTGTGAGATGGATATTCTCTTTCTTCGAAAAGCAGGTACATCTAAAATGCACTTTGGTGAAGAATCTTGCCAACCTTTAATTGTAGTGTCATGGGTATCAACCCAAGTCTCATCTAGATAGTATATATTTCGGTTTTTATGGAACCGATGAATTTGGATTAACTATTTTTGTCTCCATTCCACCAGCTGTTGGGTCTGTCTAATGCAAATGTGCTTGTCAATTTTTTTAAATCGAAATCCACTTTTATGCAGGAATTATAATTTATTTATTTATAGCAGTTATTTGCTAATAACTTTTTTGGTAAAGAATCAAGTGAGGCAATCTGTCTAAGCTCATACATCTCATACACATCCCTGCGAATTAATTCTGCATCACCATTCCTAAATACTTTCATTGTGCCTTTGTCAAATCTGTTCTTCCTCTCCAGTGAATTCTCTTGGTCAAGGAATCAACGCAAGGTAGACCTTGGAATACTGGTTAACTCCACTGTCCTCTTAATAGTAGCTTTTATGCCCTCTGACGCTTTTAAAAGTCCTGGAGACAAATATTTGAAGATTACTGAACGTTTCTTGATTTTACTGCATATAAAAATTATATTCGTTGAGTGAATGCGGTTTGTATGCGAGTTATTATTGTTGTTAAAATGATTAAAACATTATGATTAGCTTCAAATAACAGTTATTTAAATATTTAAACAAAATAATAATTTTTTATTTGGGGGTTCAGAATGTTTTAAAACTACCTATTTAATGTTATTGACAGACAGAATTAGAGAAAGATTGTTACTCTAAAAATAAATAACACCACTGTACGCCGCTAATGAAACAGTTCAAATGATTGAATAATAAAAATAAAATACCGACCTGTACTGAGAAACGCTTGCAAACCAGACCTTAATTGCTTTATTGGGGGTAAAATAGCACCTGATCGTTATGAGCCTGGCAACTTCATGATCATTTATCGTGTGTCGGACTATACCTTTCCCCTGATAAACTTGTATGAATCAGACCTGACTGGCTGTCAGTGGTTCTTAAAACCACACGTTCTGGCAGTCAAGACACATCCTCGCTCAACCAAAGTAACTTAAAGTAATAAACAGAGTCGTCAGTATGTCCCCAGTAACATTAACGTAATTGTTCGATAACATATTCGTCAGTTTTAACTCTTCAAGCAAAGTATTATGTTTCCAATCAGATACCTAACGTAAGATAACTTATAGTCAATAATTATGAAGTAAACTAAGAACTCGACAAAAGCTATGCGAACCCTAAGTAAGAAGCCGAGCGAGAAATTATCCCTACCTATGTATGTTTTATAGAGAAGACCAGTAGAGATCGACAGATGTTTGTGAATTCTGAGTTTTACTAAACTCCCATAACTTAATATTTTTGACACGGGGTCAAGCATATGTGACAATATGGGATACCATTCTGGATATATTTGTGAAATTTGGAACACATCTACGCATCAGGTGACTAAATTTTTTTTAATTTCTACCAGTGGCGTCCGTATATGATTTGCATTGCATATTTTTGAAAAAAAAATTAGTACGTCACTGACATTTTTTCATATGGATATTTTTTTAAATAGCCTGGTAATTTTTGCATAAAAATTACCTTTTGCGGTTTTTTTTGTCAGATGCACAGTTTTTGATTAAAACAATTAAAATAAGTTCGCAGCACTGACTAATAAATAATATTTCTTGAACACATGCAAGATGATTTTTCAGTTCATTTTATGAAAGAAAATTCATATCAGTTTTTTCTTCAAATATTCAGTGCAAGTCCCGTACAGACGCCAGTGGTAGAAATTTAAAAAAAATGTATCTCATATATTATAAACAAAATATTTTTTTCCTGGAAGGTTTACCACCCTGTATCTCAAAAGTTAAAACGTTTAGGACATATGTTCATAAGAAGTTTTTATCTTAAAATGAACCCAGGAATCACCTTTTGAAATATTATCATGGCATTAATAATTAATAGTGTAGCAAGAACCTAGAGTGCATGTCTAGGACTTGAATGGTTTGGACATTTATGTTTCAACAGAATCAATATCCAGGAATACAAAGAATACTTTAATATCCTTTAATTCGCAAAGGTGTTATTCTATAAGTCTATAGCAGACTCTTGTAAATATTTTTAAGGTAACACACCTATAAAAAATAATTTATTACTTAAATTTTGTGTAACTTAATAGATATAACATTTTAGCGGAATTTTGTTAAAAAATAGTTTATTCTCTAAATTTGTTAAAATTGAATAAAAGTATAATAAAATATTAAAGATTGATTTTAATATTACTAAAGATTGAAGGGTTAAAGGGAGAACTGTTGAACCGTTATCGATCTCTCGGCGAGGACTTTAAAACTCGGCTAGATGGATTTGGTGGTAGTCTTTGGCTTTCCAAGATCTATAGCGCTGGGCTGCCGTCGGCTAACTAAATGAGTAGTGATCGGTAGAGTGGGTCGGGGTAAAAATAGAAGAAGTATGCGCCACCTGTTTTGATGGCCCTTAAAAGAAAGCCCGAGACCCGATGTACTTAAGAAAAACAGGAAAACTACAAAAACTTTACAATAACACCAATATCCTTAATATTGAAAAATATATTTACGAAAACTTACCGTTATGGCCTTTTTATACATAGATTATAGTCACACTTAGTTCATATAAAGTTTAATAAATGAGATTAAAGACATATTAATAATTATTACCTTCTCTTACTACTATTTCCTGAGTATGAACAAAAGAAAGAAAGAGAGAGCTGTCTATAACATATAGGAAGAGATCGTAAGACGTGTCGTAACCTAACCTAGGATTCTTCCAAATAATTTTTCATGTTGCACTTACAGTGCTGTGGAGAACGTGGTCGAAGCAGCGTCGTGTCGGCTTGATTCTTCAAGTGAAGTCTCTTACTAACCTACTTGTGTCTGTGTCTAGTCTATACGGTAAGCTGAGCATTTGAAACATTAGCTTTTACGTACCTAAACTAGCTTTTTGCTTTGCATGGTTGGCTTGTTTTCTTTTATATAATTACTAGGATTAACTCATAAAATTCTTGTATAGCGGCTTTTACAATGGCTGACCCGGGGGGGGGGGTGTCCCCCCGGATAAAAACAGTGTCTTAGAAATAAACAATTCAAACAAAAAACCAGAAATACCGGAGATTTTTTACTCGAATTCTGATACTGGTCCCTTTATTGTGTACCTGGAATCTACTGATAAAGTAGGATTTAATATAGGCAAGGCCAATAACATTAAGATAGCCAGAGATATTTTTAATTTAAATTTCAAATAATGTTAAAAAAATCAACAACAAAGGTTTGAATAAAATAGCAATTGAATTTACTAGCTCACAATCGGCTAACGACTTTGTAAAAAATAGAGTTTTAAACGAGAAAGGTTATAAACTATTCATTCCTTTCAATTTTGTCACATGTAAGGGTATCTGTAGGCAAATAGATAGTGATTTAACTGAAGAGGAACTTTTAAAATGCTGTTATGCTGGTTCATATTCGGGCCAGGAAATTAAAATTATTTCTGTAAGGAGATTAAACCGAAAAGTAATAAATGAAAATAATAAATCAATATCATATGAACCTACGGGTACTGTTCTTTTTACCTTCAAGGGTGTTAATCTTCCTAGATCAGTAAATTTTTATCGCCTTGAACGGCCAGTGCAAGTTTACATATCCCCCGTGACTAAATGCTTTAGATGTTTACGCTTTGGCCATACTGTAGTGTAGTGACACCCTGTATTAGTTGTTGGCATTAAAGTTACTTCATATTCATAATAAAAGCAGAATGAGCACGCTGACGCTGCATCGCGCTGTTGGTAACGGTGTCCTACATCACGCATTCACCCATATGGAGATATACGCTAGCTTTTAACCAAAGTGGTAGTAAGGGCAAGGGTGGACCTTGTCGGTCCAGCCCTTGGACTGTACATTATTCATATCAGTGTTCTTAATAGAATTATTGTTAATAACAACGAGTCTCATTCCGTCTACCAACAGGAAACATTACATGGCGACCCTGCCTTAAACGATCCGTAAGGACAACCTGCCGTAAGTGCCTTAAAAGATCCAGCCTGCTGAAATATTACTGTATATATGGGCGAAAGAAGGCCAAAGAGCACTTCACTAGATAACAAGGCCAAATTTGATAAATTAAGAACTGAATGATGAAGACCACCATAATATGGACCAGAACGAGTTTTTATTTTTTTAGCTTTTTTTAGGTGCAAGATACAAAAAAGAAATTATATAATATGGAAATGGAAATGTAGAAGTTACTGGAATTTGTAGAGTTTTAAAGTATGTAAATATATGATAAGGAACTAAAAGTCGCAAAATCGAGTGGGGGCATAAGGTACTAGAATAATTAATAATTAATTCTCAATGGTCATCTGGAACATAAGGGCGTGTTTAAATCTTTTTATTAAGTAGTGTTAAATTTTAGATTAGGGTGTAATATTGCATAAAAATACGAATATTAACGTATATATATTTAATAGGAGGTATATTTTATTTTAAAAATAATGAGTATTACCAAACCTAAGAAGTTTAATTCACGAACTAGAAGCAAGTGCTAATTAATAATTATAATGTTTATCTTAATCTTGCTATCTGACAAGTAATAATATTAAAATATTTTATATAAATAAATAAATAAAACAAACATATTGGACATTAGATGCTGATTATCCTATATGATTTTTTAAAGTTCGTAGAGTTATGCGAAAACGGCTAGTGCTGTAGATGGATAACGCTGGTGTAATTATCATTGATTACGCTATTTTATTAAACATCTTTTGTCTAAGAAAATGATATTTTACATATCAATCAGATGAATTGCGAATAATAAGCAAACAAAGTAATATTTAAAATGTGAATAACTAAGCAAAGTCAGGCTAACCTACTTATTTTGTTTTTGTTACCTACTAAAACAATTATTGCATTCCAAAACAATGCGTTGTCACGTCTTACTAAACTAAGGAGTTATTATTTAATTTATTGCTCAATGTAAATGAAAAATAAGTTTTTGGCCACTTCAAAATAAGTAAATTTCTAAATAAGTAACTACCTAAAATTTTCTTTAGCTTTGCAGTTGTCATATTATTGCTTCATTTTGATTTAGACTTATATTGGTTCAAAATCAATATAAATATGAAATCTAAGAATGACTAAAAATACATGGTTTAATGTATAATAAATGGTTGATTGAACAGGAGTCTCGCTTAAACTTTCGATACGATTACTTAACCATGACTTACTAAAACGAAATATTTTTGGTTGTCACATAGACTGACAAATGGGCTTTTAATTCATAACTAACCCAAACTAAGAATGGTCAGTTTTCATAGGTTAAATATGTATTACACTTGTTTGTAACTACGATAATTGAAATTTAATTCAAAACGTCATTGGTAAAATAAGCCTTTTCACTTCATAAATCAAATATCGACGACCCCGTCTTATTTTTGTAATTTCGTCAGCTTAATAACTAATTCTTGGTTGATTTTTCGTTCTCTATATATTTTAAGGAAGAAATTGTGCTAAATAAAGACTAGCGAGTTGATTATTTTTACTAATTTATAATGGTTAAAATATAAAATGTTTTAAGACTAATATTGCATAGTAATAAAAGCTAAATTAGATGCTTGAACTTCCAAGAAAGTTTAATAATTTTATAAATTTTTCATTATGTATTAAAACTTGAGCTCATTAGGTTCATAGCCTACAAATACACTTGTTGCAACAAACACAGTCCTAGATTTTCTGCTGATATGGTGATTTTGATGGTGGATTTTGTCAACTAATTGCATTCCAGCAATTAAACAAGGTTATTTAATGTGTTAATCTATTCTTATATTGGATGTTAAATAAATATAATTTATAATAATTATTGATTATAAAAGTACACTAACGCTTAACATGACGTAAATGTTCTGGTAAAATGTACAGAATAAATAAGATTTACTTTTATATATCTGAAATTATTGGTAATTAATATCAGAAGATACATTAAATAATATGCAGCATATGCATTGGGTCATATTTATGAAATTCATGATTATTGAGCTGCAAGCAATATAATTCACACATCATTCAGTTGCTCCTTCGGCAACATATCCATACTAGAGAACTTGCTAATCTGACCGTATGCTAGTAAACCCCTTGGCGTATCTGCTATCCTGATTTTGAAGTATATAAAATAATAATAATAAATAATAATGTTAATAAATAATTTAATATTAATAAATAATAAGTATATTAATAATAAATAGGTATTATAAATATAGTAATTAATTACATACACATCGTCAAAGAAAAGCCCCCTTGGTTACGTCATTGTATGTGTTATTTAATCAAAATCGAGCAACGTCTACCAAAGTATTTAGATGTCTCAACGTTGCCATGTTGCCTCGCTGAATATCCCCAGGCACAGCTGAATAATTCCACAAATTCGCCATATTTATGAAAAAAAAAATCCCCCAGATTTTCTTTCTTTTAATTTCAAGTGGATTTTTTCTAAACGATATTTTCGTATTAAATTGAAATATTTTTTAAAGAAAATTTTTAGAAACCCCAAAAAAAAAAAAAAAATACTTGACAACCCCGAGATAACTAAATAGGGTTACAAAAATAAATAAGAGCAGATTATGCAGCTTATGCTGGCTAAACGTTAGGTGGCTAGCACAAAATTCAGATACAAAACATATTCAATTATATTTCTAATACATTCAATAATTATTAGAGCATTAAAAATTTGAAGTCGAATTTTACCATAATTCTGTGACATAAATAAGTAAATTCATTAATAAACCAAAAGGGAAAATTATTAACGCTTACGCAACGAAAAGCTTATTTTATTAAAATTCTAAGAACTTAGACAGTAGCTCAGCGTATATGTGTAAAGTTACTTCTACTTAAGAAAGTTGTGAAATTAAGCCGTATTTACCTAAATATTAACAAAAAAAAAATTAGCGCTGATAAAACAAAACTTGATCATTATTGTTAGATTTTTTTTCGAGGAAATATTGCTTGGCCTTAATGAATGGCTGATGAGCAAAAGTTTGTTGTTAGGAATGGCAAAATAGATGAGAATGGTTAAAGAATGTATGAGTATATAAAATGGAATGTGCAACAGTTAATATCATACTTAAATTGTTAGAAATTATACAGGATTGGTCTGATCACCCGAAAATGTATAAAATTTCTAAACGCGTATAGATATTAGCTGGTCTGCATAGAAAGTAAAAAGAAAAGAAATAGGAGCACTTTCCCACTCATTAATGGTAAGCTGGGCGTTAGCGCCATTACCTAAGCTAGGTATGTAGGCTGATGAAAGGGAGTGCATGTGCCTAAAAATAATACGAGAAATGATGAAAGTAGTGCTTATTGCACAATAGGGTACCCGCAGTCTAATAACGGTTTTCTTATATACATATCAAAAATCTAGTTTTAAATCGTACGAAGCATTGAATTCAAGACGTCAAAAGTATTAATAGATACTGTTAAAGTGGACTGTAAAAAAAAAAAAAAAAAAAAAATATATATATATATAGTAAGCCAGAAATCCCGATCAGCGTCTGACTTAGGTACGTCGCCGAGGGAACTGGAAAAAACTATAATGTAAATATATTAATGAAATGCATGCAAAAATACGAAAATATAATATATAAAGTGAATAACGGACAAAGTAAGTAAAGTATAAGATAAGTAGTAGAGATTTTAAAATCTTTGAAGAAAGGAATTACAAATGCGCTAATAATAATAATAATAATAATAATAATAATAATAATAATAATAATAATAATAATAATAATAATAATAATAATATTAATAATAATAAAAAAAAAAAAAGTTAGTTATAATCAGTAAAAGTAACGACAATATTTGTTTTTTTGATTAAGCTACCTACGACACAATAAAAATGAGCATCTAATGATCTCAATCTAGTAATAATTTGTTTTTGTAATTACAAGCTAATATTACATAATAATTTGAGCCTGAACAAAATATACATAATAACTGCATCTATTCGGATATGACTTTAAAAATTATATACACTGTATTCCTTGTCAATAATACAAAAATATTCGAATTGTCGAATTTAATCACTTAATGTGTAACTTATAATAGGTACATAATGAATTTTGAATAATAAAACTTACATTTTATATTACCTTTTTGCGCACACCCGACTATATGCATATATATAAACTTTGTAATTATTGTTTGGCTTATTGTAGGTGTTTGGGTATAATTATTGACTATACTTAACTTGGAATTTTATTATATACTATATTGCGTATTGGTTTTATTTTATTATTCATAGATTATTATATTATATATTATTATATTGCTTATTTATATTTATTTTATTATATTTTATTGGTTGACAAAACTATACAAGAAACACTCATATAATATTAACAATAAAAAAAAAAAAAAACAAACCATTCATTGAAGCATCAATTATCTCATTACACAGTAGTGTCCTTCACAAGTGCGAATAGTGAAAGCCATTCCCTGTCACATTTTAAATAGTATGTTAAATGTATAAGTTTTGTCAAAAGCTGATTAGTTATAACGATTTTTTTTTGGTTACTTTTGTGTTAGGTTGTTGTAAGAATGATTCAACAAGTATAATCATTCTTTCAAAAGGGGGAAGGTGTAGTGTAGTGACACCCTGTATTAGTTGTTGGCATTAAAGTTACTTCATATTCATAATAAAAGCAGAATGAGCACGCTGACGCTGCATCGCGCTCTTGGTAACGGTGTCCTACATCACGCATTCACCCATATGGAGATATACGCTAGCTTTTAACCAAAGTGGTAGTAAGGGCAAGGGTGGACCTTGTCGGTCCAGCCCTTGGACTGTACATTATTCATATCAGTGTTCTTAATAGAATTATTGTTAATAACAACGAGTCTCATTCCGTCTACCAACAGGAAACATTACAATACTAAGAATAATTGCAAGGGTAAACAAAAGTGCTTCAACTGCGGAGAGGAAGATAAACACTCAGAAGATGACACAAATTTTACGTGTGACACTAAATGTCTATACTGTAAAGAAAATCATAGGTCCATTTCAAAAAAATGCCCTGAATATACCCGTCAAAAAAACATTAAAGAATTAATGGCTTTTGAAAATCAAACATTTTATGAGGCTAATGAAAACTGCAAAAAACATATATATCCAAAGGAGTATTTATATATAATCCGATTGACTTCCCCGCTAAACTCAAACAAACAGAGAATTCAAAATCACAAGACTTTTCATCAAGTCAAACAACTCCTTCTCAAAGAAGGACTCATTACACAAATAACAACACAATTAAACGTTTATACTCTCAAACAGTAGCAGCTAATAACAATAAAAAAAGAATCATTCAAAAAGGTTATGATAAAAATGCTCATGAAGAGTGCTTATTTAACCCTAGTTCAAGACCCAATAGCCAGCAAGGCACGTCCACTTCAAAACAGACTAATTCACAAAAGAGTATGTATCAACATTACACACATTTAACAAAAGAAAATAACATGCCTGCACTTCATAGTTATAAAAACACTGAATTAAAACATTGCATAGACTTCATAATGAACACTTCCATAGACAACATAAATAAAATTAAGGATATCTTGATGTCTCGTCAGGATCCAGGGCTTGAAATGGAACTGGATGAGGACTCAGACTCTTAAATAAAATATAAAAATGGTAAATAAAAAAAATTAAACTTATACAGTGGAACATTAGAAGTATTAAGTCAAATAGGGACAACCTTATATCCTTAGCGCATACAGAAAATCCAGATATTATATGTTTAAATGAAACTTGGTTAAAATCAGATCAAAACTTTAACTTAAAATCCTATAAAATTGTTAGACAGGATAGGAATGATGGATATGCTGGCGTAGCCACTTGTATCAAAAACAATATTATATTTAGCAAAGTATGAAGTTTTCTATCAGACAATATACAGTCAGTGACAATCCAAATAGGTGAAATTTATATCTTAAATATTTACAGTAATGATAATTCGCAAGTTAATAATGATATACTCCAAACTTTAATTGAGGGTATTCCAAAAAATAAATTAATTATTACAGGTGACCTCAACTCCCATCATCCACTGTGGGATAATGCCCCCCCCCCTAACAGGGGTGGTGAAGCGATTTGTGACTTTGCAATGGACAATGAATTAGTAATTATGAATGATGGCTCTGTAACCCTCCTACAAAACCCTAACAATAATTCTAGTGCTGTTGACATAACAATAATAAGTTCCCAATTAGCAGCCAAATCATCTTGGGGGGTTATCCAAGACAATGGAAACAGTAATCACTTTCCAACCTTTTTGGAATATAATATTAAAAATTCTGAGTCAAATAAAATTTTCAAAGGTACATACAAAATAAAAAATTTCAATAAAGCAGATTGGCAAACATATTATGATAAAGTCATAATACAATTACATGATAAAAACTTAAATTTAAATTATGACGAATTTGTGCAAATTATAAATTCAGCTGCAGATGAATGCATTCCTCTTAAGACTTGCGGAGTGATAGGGAAAGTTGGGTCCCCATGGTGGGATAATGACTGTGACAGATGGACAAATGAAAGAAAAAATTCAATAAAATTATTTGTTAATAACCCAAACTTAGATAATTTTATCCAAGCAAAAAAAAACATAGCATTTACTAAAAAAAAAACTTAGGGAAAAAAAAGATCAAAGTTTAAAAATTTTTGTGAAACACTTAATAAAGAATCCAACATTACGTACATTTGGAACAAATTAAAAAAAATTTCAAACAATAAAGTTAAACCCAATAATTATACTACTTCCGATAACATAAGACAAGAAGTTTTGCTTAGAGTGTCTGGTACAGATATAGATCCAACATTTCAACTGTTACTTACAAATGAAAATACCTCTCATTTTACTATGCACGAACTGAATAATGTTCTAACTAACAAAAAAAAAGCATCTGCTCCTGGTCTTGACGATTTGTCCTATATTATGTTTAAGATTATGCCACTTAAGGCAAAACAAATATTTTTAAACATCCTAAACAAATGCCTTAATGGGGATAGGTTGCCTAGTGAATGGAAAAAGTTTAATATAATAACTCTTTTAAAACCAAATAAAGATCCAAGTTTATCAGAAAGTTATAGACCAATAGTTTTATCGGCCTGCGGCCTGAAAATACTCGAAATTATGATTAAAAACCGTTTAGATTGGAGCGTGGAACGTAATACCACCTTTACACCCTATCAAGTAGGTTTCCGAAAGGGAAGAAGTATCTATAATAACATAGCATATTTGACAACCTATATACAAGATGCTTTCCACCAATCAGAAAGTGTCATAGCTGTTTTCTTAGATATTAAGTCAGCCTATGATGGAGTCAACATTTACAAACTCTATGATAAATTACATAGTTTAAATGTTCCAATAGAAATTAATAACCCTATATTTCAAATTTTAAAAAATAGATTGTTATACACAAGGGGTAATAATGGGAATATATTGGGTCCTGTTTTGGACACAAAAAGGTTACCACAGGGATCCCCTTTAAGCACTTTACTGTTTAACATTTATATAACGGAACTTTTTAAACTACACTTAGGGCAAGCAAAAGTTATTGGTTACGCTGATGATTTGGTAGTTTTTTGTAAGGGTGGAAACATAAATTCTATGGTTAATACAATAAATCACGCCCTGTCCAAAATTAATGATTTTCTGCAGGAAAATGAGCTAGCTCTGGAAGCTAATAAATCAGAAGCAATTTGGTTCACCAAAGGAAAAAGAAATATTCAACCCCCATGTATTATAATAAATAACAACAATATAGAATACAAAGAGGAGGTTAAATACCTAGGGATCATATTACAAAAAAACTTAAAGTGGAGGTCACATATACAGAACGTTTTACATAAGGCAAAAAAATCTCTAAATGTCCTGAGGGCTGTCAGCGGAGTGTGGTGGGGGGCGGACCCCTGCATCCTCTTGATAGCTTTCCAGGCCCTAGTAAGATCACACTTAGATTTTGGCTCCATTTTTATTAAACCTACAAATAAAAAATATTTAAATGATATGGACATAGTATTTTTCCATGGCCTTAGAGTGTGTCTGGGTTGTATGAAATTTACCCCTAGAGCTGCTCTGTTGGGCGAATCTGCTATGATGGACCTAGAACAGAGAAGGCGAATGCTCGCCAGTAAATTCTTGTCAAGAATTGTAATCATAGAAAACCACCCACTAATTACGCTTATTTCTAAACTACGACTTATAGTATTATATAGACCCCACTTAGGTAGAGACGATAAAATTCCATACATAGTAGCAGCTCTGGGTGATTTTTTTCTACATTTTAATAAGTTCTACAAAGGCAATAACTTACCATGTTACGAATTTGATTTTGACATTCTAAATGCTCCTATCAGAGTGATTAATATTAAAATTAAAAAAGGGGAAAATAGGTTAAAAAACACTTTTCTATCAGAAACAGAAAAATACAAGAATTCTTTCACATTTGTCTACACAGATGCCTCCAAGAAAGATCTGAGGACCGGGTATGGTTTGAGTATCCCTGACATAGGTTTTAGATTTTCAACAAGGTTGCCAGACTTACTTTCGATATGTAAAGCCGAAATCATAGCAATTCATGATGCAATTAAAGTAGTCATTGAGAAACGCATAAAAAGATCAATAATTTTCACGGATTCTGAAAGTGCAATTAAAAAAAATTAATAAATGTTTACTTAATGCCACAGCAGACTACTGGTCCCTTAGAACTAAAAGCCTATTAATTTCAGCAAATAATAATGGTTTTGATATCCGTTTATCATGAATTCCTGGGCACTCTGGTATTTCTGGTAACGTACAGGCTGACTCTCTGGCCAACATAGGTAGGATCTTAAACATTCCAAAAAAAATGTCAATTGATATAGAAGAAATTAGCACCAATATTAGGGCGAAAATAAAAAAAAATTTAAATCTGAATGGAAAGACATAATTGTGGGTAAGGGACATCAATACTCAAGGGTACAAACCTTATTTCCAAGTAGGCCGTGGTTTTCAAAGTTTCCTTATAAAAATAGAAGACATATTACAACGATAATTAGAATGCGCACAGGCCATTGCTTAACTGGGGAACACCTCTTCAAGATTAATCTAAGGGATGATCCATACTGCGAATGTGGAGCAGTAGAAGATTTGAATCATATTTTTCTGGCATGTCCTATCAATTACAATCCAATTTACGATATTTACCAAACAAGTCTAGATTTAAACCTACCTGCTCCTATTTCAATGTACACAATTCTATCAAACTTGAACGAAGAGTTAATCAGGGTAATAATGTATTTTATGAAACTTAATAGAATTAACCTTTAATGCTCAGCTTAGTTTTACCTTAGCTTTCCCTTCCAGCTCCTGTGTGTAAATATAAGTGTTTGTGACATTTTTTCCATTGTACCTTTGTTGCAGAATAACGGTGACTTCAGCTACTATAAGGAAACGAATACAGTATATTCCACACTCTACAGCACTTTAACTACCCGACAAGCCCAAGTCGGTAGCCATGATATGACCCTAAGTGCCAGATAAAGTCCTGGCTGCCATCAAATCGTGCTGGCAATTGCCGAGCAGCAACGCCAAGGGTCCACTGCTAGTGGGCATGAGCAAGATAAGATAAGATGTTGCACTTAAATTTTTATATATTTAATAATAAGTGGTACGAGAGAAAGAACATCAAAATTTAACTATGTTAAGTATCTCAGAAAGAAAGTAGTGTGGGTTTTATACCAATTTAACTTAACTCAAAAGGCTACAAAACTTACATCATTCAAGTTTTAAGTATAGTATTTGTCAGTGATTCAATTACTTTCGAAATAGGCCTATTTAACCCAGTTTACAAATAAATGTGCAAATTCATAAAACAACAATGAGGTGTACTGAGTGCTATTCGTTAAAAGTTAAAAACTAGACATGATTTAAAGTGTTTCGTTAAAGTTCATTATATATTAATTCTATTATCAAAATGGAATTGGCTCTATTAGGCACATAATAACACTAACAGGCAGTCAAATATGTTCCCAAGACAACACACACAGATCAAACCTGAAGTTGATTATATTTAATACGTAAAAAAGTCTGTCGAGGATCTCACAACAGCATCGAGGATGTACATATGGTTTGCAGCCCTAGTTTCATACAGCTTGAAACATGACTCCTGAGGGACTGCAAGCAAGCTTCAGAGTGACTGTGCTACTGCTAAATTTCATCAGCACACAAGAACATTGGACCAAAACACCAAATAACAAAAAAGGCCTACAAGGAACAAATCAAGCAATAGAAGAAAGTTCGAGAAACCAAGGTAGGTAAATTATACATTTTAGTTTTAATAATAAATATTTGTGAGAGAATGATGAAAATGAGACTTACCAATGATATATTGGCCTTTTCAAAGAGTCAAGAACACGTGACTTGGAATGAAAAGTGGGTTTCTTCCACTAAAATTCTAATTTTAACTCAGCTAGAATAGATATAAGACACTTAAATAATAAGACACCCAAAATAATTAGAATGGACCCATTTTTCGAAGAAAAATCGGCAAAAATGCCCTAAAGACAACCAAAAGTTCCAGAATATGGTCTGCCTTTTTTTAACTCCTTCAGTCACTTTTTCTTTCTCCTGTTGGAGAGAAACCTAGAGATTTTTGATACAACCCTGATGTTGGTACTACTAATTGTCAATGAAGTTGACAGGTATTTCAAAATTAACTTAAATTTAGATACATTTTATTTTTGTTTTGAGATAATTAGGACATACCAAAATGTTAGTTAAAATTACAATGATAAGTTTCAAAATAAAGATTTTTGATCATATATATTTTCTTTACTCTGATTTCCTATTTTTCTAATTCCTAACCTTATTGTTTTTACTAAAGTTTATGTAATGTGCTTTCTCTTAATTTCAGAAAAATATCAGCTTTATTTCTACAGAGGGGCTTGATGCTACTGAAAAGCAACAAATACAGTAAGAGCTAATGAGAGCTATCACCAGAATACAAGGTAAACTTTGATTTTTTTTACTTAACTTAGCCTAAAATTGTCAACTCCATAATCATGTAAAAATTTGTACCTAAAATTGCTAATTTTAATAATTTGTTTCAGAATGAGAAGAATGTGCCTATGGAGGTCTCCACCACTTGGTTTATTGTTATAAAGTTAACCTAGGATTACTGAGATTGTGATTTTAAAGTTTGAATTAAACGATAAAAAAGCATTAAATATGTGTCTTATTTCAACTATGAAGATTCTGGAACTGGTAAGAATATTTTATAGATATTATCTTAAATAAAAATATAGCAAAATTCTAAATTTCTGTTAGGAAAATATAACCCGTTACAAATTGGCATTAAAATATCAAAAAAAAACTATAGTTTTTCATATAATGCAAAAACCATCTAGTCCATAAAATATTTGTCCCCCTGACTATCAGTATCACTTTTATGTAATCATTTCTGGGCTTAAGTTTCATGACTTACGGTGTTTCTAAAATCGGTGATTCTCTTAATCTTAATCAAATGTTTAACACAAGTAGTATGTCAGGTTGTCACTGTGGACTCTGGATGCGTGTATTAGCTGTGTGCTTAACCTTAGGTATTTAGTTCTACACACTTATTTTCGATCACATGCTACTATTATCATAACCTTGACTGTTATTTTTTTTTGATTAACAAACATCCGCCAGTCCGATACATCCGGTTACAGATATACAGGGTTATTCACGCAACCGGTTCATTAAAAGTTTTTGATGATGCCGTTTAGATAAAAATTTAAAATTTTGGAATTAAGGTAAGGTCAAGGGGTACTTCTTTTTTTAAATATTTTCAACTTCCTGTCACTTCCGGTTTAACCGGAAGTTGGTATCAACTTGCTTATTTTAAATAGAACACCCTGTATTTTATGATATTTTTGGATTCTACGGAGAATTTTAATGCTGTTTTATGTAGCATGTCCTATACCTAGGTTCAAGCGTTCTTAAGATACTTGACCTTGAACCAAAAATGAGCCTTCGGGGTACCAAATTTTAAAATCCCATATTTTTGTAAGTTTTGAAGATATAATCTTCATATTTTGCAGACGATCGGTAAATAATCTTAGGTTTCTATTTTTTTATTGAATTTGTCTATTTTTATACAGGGTGTCCTAAATTCAGCGGCAAACATTCACATTTTCAAAGCCGCTAAATTCCGTTTTTTTTAAATGGGACATCCTATAAGTTTATGCAATATCAAATGTAGAATTTAATTTTCTATCGAACTGTATTAAGGTTCCCTATACCTCTTCGTAACAATTTTCGAAATAATCAGGTTTTTATTAAACTGTCATATGTATTTGCTAAATGCTTACACCTTCCCGTAGTAAGCCATGGCAAAACAATTGTTGTGCTTTCCTATTCAACATGACAGCTGATATGAAACTTTTAAATTAAAATAAAATAACACTCAAAAGCTGATATTCTCAATTTATTTTATATTCGCGGAGAATGTTACAAAATATTGGAGAGAACCTGCCATGTTTTTAATGAAAAACATCCTAATTTATCGCCAATGAACAAGAGAAAATCGAAGAGGATTGAAACGAAATTTTTTCGTTTCGGAAAAGTTAAAGTTATAAAAAATGTAATAAATTGTTTACATTATTTTTAACCACATCTACTAAGTTCGAGACTGTTCTAAACTTGTTTTAGTGAACTTAAAAATTATAGCAATCTAACAATCAACAATAAATAAATAAAATAATAAAATTGAATTATAACAAATGTTCTATATGCTGTCCGTTCATTTGAAGACACATTTCAATTCTTCTTTGTACAGTTGCTGTGGCCCGTTGAATTTGTCCGTTTTCTAATTCGGGAAAAGCTGTTCGTATCCTGTCCAGTAAATCTTGTTGGTTATTTACTGGGGAAGCATAGACTTTACCTTTGATAAATCCCCATAAATAAAAGTCTAAGGGTGTTAAATCAGGCGATCGCGGGGTCCATCTCCAAGGGCCATTGGGACCAATCCAGCGATCTTCAAAAATTCGAGATAATTGGAGATAAACTGCAGCGGAATTATGTGCTGGTGCCCCATCTAATTGATACCAATAATTTTGCAGCTCACCAATAGGAATTTCTTCTATAAATTCAGAAACCGTCCCTCGTAGAATTTCCAAATACTTATCACTGTTTAAATTGTCTTCATAAATACAGTACCGCACCCGATCATTTAATAGTATACCGAAAACATTGAAGCTAAACCTCTCTAGAGAAAGCGTGCGGATTTTCTGCTGCCCAGAAATTTTCGTTTCTTCTATTATTCCTTCTCTAGAAAATTTCGCTTCATCGGTCCAAAATATTTTTGAAAGGAATTGATGGTCCTCTTGAATTTTCAAAAACATGAATTCGCAAAATTCTACTCGTCGGACGTCATCACCAGGTCTCAAGGCTTGCACGTTTTTGAAGGAATAAGGGTGCATATGATGTTCGCTCAAGATTCTTTGGACAGATGAAGAAGAAATTCCCAAATCGTTTTCTGCAGACGGTATTGAACTTTGCGGGTTTGCGTGGAAATAAGCTAATGTGTTTATTACGTTATCCTCGGCATTTGTCACTGGTTTCGGAACATTTTTTGTAACTTTACCTAGCCAAAACGCAAAAAGTTCGTTTCAATCCTCTTGAATTTTGACTTGTTCATTGGCGGCAAATCAGGGTGGATGGCGTTCATTAAACACACGACACGTTCTATCCAAAATTTTATAACATTCTCCATGAATGTAAAATAGATTGAGAATATCAGCGTTTGAGTATTCTTCCATTTCGATTTAGAAGATTTAGTTCATCACTGACAGCTTTCGATAAATAACGCATACTAATCATCTGTCATATTGGATATTGGATCTCAATTGTTTTTCCATGGCTCACCATTGGAACATGTAAACATTTAAGCAAATACATACGATATTTTTATAAAACCCAATTATTTCGAAAATGGTTACGAATAGGTATAGGGAACCTTAATACAGTTCGATAGAAAATGAAATTCTACATTTGATAGTGCATAAAGTTATAGGGTGTCCCATTTAAAAAAACGGACTTTAGCGGCTTTGAAAATGTGAATGTTTGCCGCTGAATTTAGGACACCCTGTATAAAAATAGACAAACTCAATAAAAAAAATAGAAACCTAAGATTATTTACCGATCGTCTGCAAAATATGAAGATTATATCTTCAAAACTTACAAAAATATGAGATTTTAAAATTTGGTACCCCGAAGGCTCATTTTCGGTTCAAGGTCAAATATCTTAAGAACGCTTGAACCTAGGTATAGGACATGCTACATAAAATAGCATTAAAATTCCCCGTAGAATCCGAAAATATCATAAAATACAGGTTGTTCCATTTAAAGTAAGCAAGTTGATACCAACTTCCGGTTAAGCCGGAAGTGACAGGCAGTTGAAAATATTTCAAAAAAGAAGTACCCCTTGACCTTACCTTAATCCCAAAATTTGAAATTTTTATTTAAATGGCATCATCAAAAACTTTTAATGAACGTGTTGCGAGAATAACCCTGTATATGCTATATATTGTGTACAAAGTAAAGGGGATGGTTCCTTAGAACACTATATAGAAAACCAACGCATACGAACAGGTACTTAAATGCATATTCCCATCATCATCCAGCACAAAAGCAATTAGTTATTAATTCGTTGGTTTACAGAGTCCTCGCGATTTGTGATCAAAATTCTTTACAATCGGAAACAAAGAAAGTGACTCAAGCTTTAAGAGGGAATGGATATTGTATTGATGATATTAGACGTTCTATTAGAAAATATAATAATCCTACTCCATGAAGTGATAATAATAAGGACTTACTGAGAGGAAATGTAGTTCTTCCATTTATACACGGAACCACAGACAAGAGTGTAAGGTTACTTCGCCGGTCCAACATACATACAATCTTCAACACACACAAGAAAATTGGACAATGTTTGCGATCGCCAAAGGACATTATTCCTTTTCAAACGGAAGGAAGTATATGCAATTCCTTTTTCCTGCGGTGATGTCTGTATTGGAGAAACTGGACGATCCATATCGAATAGGCTTAAGGAACATGAACGATGTATCATAAGAAAACAAATTATAAAATCTGCTGTATCTGAATACCAACATTCTACTGGACATGTCATAAATGTAAAAGAAACCAAAGTTCTTGCATCGGTTTCGGGACTCTATAAACGCAAAATTAGAGAATCTATTGAAATTTATAAGCATCCTAACCATTTTAATAGAGATACGGGCTTCAGTCTACATCATACGTGGAAACCGATCGTTACACCGAGTCACGCTTCGGTAAACACAGGTCGACTATAAATAGCCGGCCTAGGTCTCTCCGAGCTCATTCAGTGTTCCGATCTCGTGAAGCGAAGATCCCTGAAAATGCCTCGTGCAATCGAAGGCGAAACGTCGTAAAGTGACTCCATTTTGACACGGTCTAATCCCAAGAACCATGATTTCTTAATATGCTACACATTTATCTGTAAAAATCTCATTCAAAAAAATTGCTATTTAAAAGTTAGGAATACTTGAGGTTTTTTTTTTGGACAGCTGCAAAAATATTTCTCTAAAATAAATTGCGACATTAAAAGGTCGCGAAGCGGACGTTTTTTAACAAGGAATGGTGATTTAAACTTGTTTAAAACATAACAAACCCGGCTTTCCGTCCATCTAGGGTGCTTGTCAGACTTCGTTTAAGGGGAACACGTGTTTATAATAGAGTTAAATAAAATTTTCACCGTATTTATTATGTATGTTATTTATCAAACTTGGACGTATATAAGCGGATTTCCAATTTACTTTGATCTCGTTGATATAGATACACGTGTATGTCCATTACTGAAATTGTGGGTCCCATATAGCGGCATTTTGAAAAGGAAGTTAATTATAAAAGTATACTAGGTATAAAAAGGCTAAAATACTGGATATTTTCACTACAAAAAAAAACTAAAAATTGTATCATATTCATAACTTCCTATATTTTTTTTATTAGAAAACAAATATAATACCGGCTTTTGACTTCTGTAAACATTTTTATAATAAACGTAAAAAATTAGCCTACAATCGACACTGTTTGACAATGAGAGTTACATGATACTTCATATCAAGAGCGTGGGGTGAAATTTTAATAAAGAGAAGCTATTTTTAGAAACTTACCTATTTGTAAAGTAATTCGATTCTTCGGTCATTTTTTGCAAATTCGTCAATGACGTCATCATAAAAACGTCGATGCTGCGACCTATTTTGGAGAACTTTATTTTCAATGGACAACAGCGATGTATGCGAAAGTACCTGCAGCCCCGTTGAATTTGTCACGAAATTTTTTTTTTACGTTTAAGTGTTGATAAATTGCGTTGTACTGATGAAGTTGTGGCAGGTATTGTCAATACTAATTCACACAATTTCGACACTTCGGTGTGGGCATCTTCCAGCTCCTTGTCTTTTAAAAATTGCATTAGTTCCTTTGCGTTATTTTTTGCGCTAATGACATCAGTTTCGTAAATCACTTTTAGTTCAGATCGCAGTAACACTCTGTCGAAGAATTGGCAATAATGAAGAAGAAGAGTGTCACCCTTGATTTTCTCAAAACCAAGGTACAAGATTGCTACGCTCTTATTTAATAATAATTATTATTACTGTTTTATTTGAAATTATTCCGATCACAAAATGGTATCAAGATTACAGCTCGTGGTCAACAGAGCGTGCAATGTAGATGCCCTAGCTCAATTAACCCGGAGAGTAGGGCGTGGGAAAACGTAAGATGTCTTAAAGAAAGAAAAAAGAAGGAAAAAAAAGAAATGAGCGCCACCAATTTATAACGACTTAAATTGGAAAGCCCCTTGTTCTTCGCGGTACTTGCTTCCTCTTGATACTTTAAAAGAAAAAGAGTGAGCCAAATAAAACACACAAATGAAGTTAAGGAAAAAAAAATCAATTTATCGGTTACTGTATAAAAGAAAAAAAATATATATATAAACAATAAGTATGTTATCAGTTACGGAATAAAGAAAAAAGTAAACAATAAGTGTCACCAAATCCAGCAGCACCTAGCGCTCCTAACTTCAAACTAGGCCCGTGACATGGGATTAGTCCCGAGTCTTGAAGTTAAGTTTGTGGCTTGAAATTGTCTGTGACTAACAGTTGGCCCCTGACTTGAAATTAGGACCGTGACTAACAGTTGGCCCCTGACTTGAACCCTATCCAATAGGGTCACTCAGTTCTAGTCAAAAGTTGGTTTCACGTGCCAAGTACAAGGGCATGGAAAATGGCGGTCTGGTCCAATCTTCAGGTCAAATCCTCTCTTAGAGAGATTTTCTAGCACGAAAAATAACACTCACAGTGCAAACTATAATGTGCCCGAAAAACTATTGCGGTGTTGAGGAAAAATCCCGCTAACGGATTTCCAAGATTTTCCTGGATTATTTCCTCAGACCCGCGCTGAAGACCTGTGGTTTATCTGCAGGTGACCAGAAAAGTGAAAAATGTGTTCCCCCAGCTTCCTTTCCATCTAGAACTTTGGTTAACTAAGGTGGCGGAATACCATTGGCTAGAATATGTCAGGTGCTAACAACCTTGCCAAAAGAGCACATAGACGGAATAAAACAAGGATCTGATTAACATGTTAGACAAGAAAAACGACTCTCCATTGGTTGAGAAAGATACAGGAAATAATGCAGGAATATACTTGGCAACAGCGAAAAAGATGCCTGCGCTCTGGATATGAGGAAGTACCGGATGGAGGGTTCCGAGAATAAGTTAATATGGAAGTCTTAGCCGAATAGATCCGAAAAGTTCCGAGACAACGCAATAATAACATTGACAGAAACAACTAACCTGAAATTTAAAAGCAACGCCTAGGCGAAATGGAAACGTAAATAAACAAATAATATTTAATTAATTACTCTAGTACTAATGGAAAAGGACCACTCAACTATTTTAGGAAATGCATCAGACGCAGACGTAACGAAATTTCAGTTTATATTAGGCTCCAAGTAATTATGCAACTATGGACAAAAGTCGATCTGAATTTCGGAATATCAAACATTGATAGAAATTATAAGAAGGCTGTAGTTTATATAGTCTCAGGAAAAGAAAAAGGTAAGAATATTAATATTGAATCGAGAAATACCTTTGGTTTATTTATGTCTAACTTAAATGAAAATACCTTTATATGTTACATATTCACAGCAAAAGGAAACACGAATAATAAAATGTAGATTTAAGAGAAAGTATGAAGTAGTGTATATATAGTATCTATAGTCTAAAAATAATCCTTTGTATATCTGAAAAGAAATATTTATCAAGGCAACCAATACAAGTATTTACAGTTCAATATTAATACATAATATGGACTTTATATCAAAGAATTTATTGGGGTACTAATGATTTTTTTTTTATAGCAACAGAAGAGTTATACAAAATATACGCTCGAATTTAAAAATGCAGCATATCTAGCCAAGGAAAACGAAAATCCCAAGACTTGTATAAAGGACTCGAAAACAGGTTTTCAAAATTAATAAAATTTAATTTATATCTACTCTGTAAAATATATGGGAAATAAATAGTTTGTCTAAAGTGCAATTTGAAGTTTTTCTTATACAGTATATAATTATTAAATTCGGCAAAATTAAATAAATCGAACAATTATATTTGAACTGATTTTTTTTTGGCGACATCTATGAACGAACACTAAACTTATACCATTTACTGAAAATTATTCCTTTATAACTTGAGTTCAGATATAGGTACAAAATTAACTACTTATCGAGAGGTGACACTGTGTGTACCGAAATTTGCTGCAAAAGGTGTTGAATTTATATTTCGCTTAAATATGAACAATGTAACCGCTTCTAATAAGAAAACTACTAAAATCTAAGGTATCAAACCAACAAGGCGTACATATTAATCACTAAACTTAATACTAAAGTAGTAGATTATAATATTAAATTAATCATACAATGAAATGCACTTATAACAAAATTAAACTGTTAAATGAAATGCACTTATAACAAAATTAAACTGTTACAAGAGATTTAAACGCATCTTCCGGAAAAGTTTTTCCTTTAAATGCATCAAAATTGCAGAGCTCGAGGCATTGAAAATCATTTAAACCATTAAATCTGTCTTTAGTTTATTTGTTGCTGAAAAGAAGCGTCTGTATGATGTTTGAACATCTCCCACCTTGTCTGTTCGAAGACGCTTGTCTTGTGGCTCTACATTTAACGTCACCGTTTTCTCCCAAAATAGGTCAAAGTCATCTCTTTTTTGGCTTAACATGGACTTAAAATCATCCACTTTTTTTAGGCAAAAAGCAATATCATTTGTTCTAGTTTGTAATATATTAAAAACATTGTCCGAGAATGGAAATATTTCTGAAAATATGTTCAACAAATAATTAAAAGTAAAATCTCGTTTCAAACAGTCCAAAAACTCCCTCGAACGATTTATTGCTTCTGAGTCCCACGTTTCATTATTTTCTATTATATTCTTAAACAGTTCAACCAGTGATTCACGATTTTCAGATACTGTTAACACAATTCTTCTATTATAGTACTTTAGGCAATCGTTTGTGGACAATGGAGTTCAAAGCTTGTGTATGTTTTGTTGACTTGGAAAAAAAAAGCAGCCATGCCACTTAAAGTAACAAAAAATACTTTACACTCTTTAATGTGATTGATGGACTGGGATAAAACTAAATTTAATTTATGAGCAAAACAATGAACAAAAACAGCACTTGGGGAAGTTCCTCGAACTTTAGCTTGCAGAGCAACGAATTTTTTCTCTCCATTAATTTCTTTAGTAACGTTATAAACTACGGTATATAATGCATCTGCTGAACGATTTTTGGGCGCATTCTTAAAACCTAAAAATCGCTCTTAAATACTTCCGTCTGTTTAAACGTAGCGTATTACTATAAATAATTGGCTAAAATTAATGATATCATTTGTTTCGTCCAGAACAATAGCAATGAACCGCTCCACTCCATTCTCCGGCCTAATGCTTTTTAGAATAATGGTTGCAACAGCGGAAATTAAATCATTCTGGATTCGATTCGACGCTCTGCGGAAAACGCTAGACTGCTCTAAATGATTTTTTAAGCAATCATCATATTTAGCCGTTAAACTAAGTAAATTTTGAAAATTTCCTCTATTTGAAGAAACCCTAGAAATCGAATAGAACCTATGCGGGCCGCTAGCTTCTCTGCAGCCAAGTCCTGTATGCTTGATTTCCTGTGAATCGAGCCGGAGGTTATTGAACTTTCCACCGGCTGTTTGCAATTTTTGCATTTCAGTCGCGTGCTTTAAGTGGTGGCTGAAGCTATCGTTGGAGTAGGTTCTTTGTTTGAACGGCTATCCGTGTGTTGTGTGATACGTACGTCGCGTCGTGCATGGTGCGATATGGAAGACATTAATACGAACGTGGATATGCAAATACCGTCAACTTCGGCTGTCGGTAATAACGTTGAAAATGTTGGAGAATTTAGTAAGAAGAGTGTGTGTGAATGTGTGTTGTGTGTCTTAATAATAAAGGGATTTTCAACATTAAACTTCGCTAATAAGCTTCAAATAATTTCCAAAGGAAGGGCAAAACCGTCTATGAAAAATTTCAACCACAAAAATGAAAAACTGTATAAGACATTTTTATCCGGAAAAACAATACGAACAATTTAAATAGCCAACAGGGTGTGAAAATATAAGTAAATTATTTTGCTGGCCATGTTTACTTTTTGAAAATAAAAAAGGTCTCTGGAATAAAACTGATTTTTCCGATTTAAACAATTTCTATAAAGCTGTAAAAAGACACATTATGTCCAAAGTGCATTTGCAGGCCGTCATAAAAGAAAAAATCTTCGGCAAAACCAGCATTGAACATGTCCTTAATAAACAGTTGGAAATTAGTCACCGCCAACAAAATGAACTAGACGATAAAAATAGGCAAATATTAATAAGACTTAGCGGACAGCACGAATTGGGATTTAGAGGTCATGACGAAACAAGGGTTTCTTCAAATAGAGGAAATTTTCAAGATTTACTTAGTTTAATGGTTAAATACGATGATTGCTTAAAAAATCATATAGAGCAGTGTAGAATGATTTAATTTCCGCTGTTGCAACCATTATTCTAAAAAGAAATAAGCAGGAGATTGGCGAAGCGCGGTTGATTGCTATTGTTCTGGACGAAACAACTGATATCACTAATTTTAGCCAATTATCTATAGTAATACGCTACGTTAAAACAGACGGAAGTATTCAAGAGCAGTGGTTTATAACGTTACTAACAAACAAACAAACAAACAAAAGTATACTTTATTGCCGCAGAAAAATTTTACAATTTTATGGACAAAGCAAAATATACCTAAAAATAAGACATATCAAAACATTAATCGAAAATAATTTCGACAGGTCAGTGCTTTTTTTTAAAAATGTAAATTATCAATTTACCAAATCGTAAAACACACGTTAGAATATAACATAACATTGCCGCAAAACAGTTAATGAATCATAATAACCTTATAAAAGTAAACAAACACACATGTACGAGGTGAATAATTTCGATGACATTGAAATCAAAATTGCAACTATGCGACCTTAAACTCTATGTTATTATAGTTATACAAATAATTGTGATGTTAAACAGAAGGTATATTGAACTAGTGTAGAATGTAGTATACAAAAAGAATTAAATTGTTTTTAATCCAATACCTAACAAAAATAATTAAGTTTAAAGTGAATGTTCGACAGTGCTTTTCCCTATATAATGATTTACAAAATTCTATGCTACGAGTTAGGACATGACTCACAAAAGATTTAAGTAAACAAGCGAGTTTAGTGACAATTTAAAGAGACTTACTCACTGAAAAAAAAAATCATTAACGCTGTAAAATGGTCTCTCAATGAGGTATGCTTTGGTGTTTTTTCGAAATTGTGCAAGCATAGGGATAGATTTTAAATGTACTGGCAGATTGTTGTAAAGTTTTATGGCGTTGTAAATAATTGATTTTTTTATTAATTCTGTGGAAGGAATGGGAAGATATATATCATGCCTAGAGTTTCTGGTAGGGTATACATGTTGTGGCCTTTCTGGGAGGGTGTTTATATGTTTTCTCAGCAAACATACCGTTTCCAAAATAAATAATGCAGGAAGTGTTAATATTTCATGTTTTTTGAAATAGTATTGGCAGTGAGCTCTATTATTTAGACCAAACAAATAACGAATGGCTCTCTTTTGAAGCATAAAAATACTACGAAATTGCTCGGTGGTACAGCAGCCCCAAAAGGGAAGGCCATAGCGGAGGTGGAATTCAAATAAAGAGAAATAAGTAAGTCTGGCAGAAGGAACGTCTAGTTCTTTTGAAACTGATCGAATGGCGAAGCAGGCGAAGAAATTAATGGAGAGAAAAAATTAGTTGCTCAAAGCTATGATGGAGCTGCGGTGATGGCAGGACAACTAGCGAGTCTACAAGCTAAAGTTTGAGAAGCTTTCCCAATTGCTGTGTTTGTCCATTGTTTGCTCATAAATTAAATTTAGTTTTATCTCAGTCCATCAATCACATTAAAGAGTGTAAAGTATTTTTCGTTACTTTAAGTGGCATGGCTGCTTTTTTTTCCAAGGCAACAAAACGTACACAAGCTTTGGACTCCATTGCCCACAAACGATTGCCCAAAGTAGCTCCTACTAGGTGGAACTATAATGGAAGACTTGTGTTAACAGTATCTGAAAATCGTGAATCACTGATTGAACCATTTGAGAATATAATAGAAAATAATGAAACGTGGGACTCAGAAGCAATAAATAGTTCGAGGGGGTTTTTGGACTGACGAGATTTTAATTTTAATTATTTGTTGATCATGTTTTCGGAAATATTTCCATTCTCGGACAATATTTTTAATATATTACAAACTAAAACAAATGATATTGCTTTTTGCCTAAAAAAAGTGGATGATTTTTGACTTTGACCTATTTTGGAAGAAAACGATGACGTTAAATGTAGAGCCATAAGCCATGCGTCTTCGAACAGACAAGGTGGAAGGACACTGATGACATTAGCGCCGAAAATAACGCTAAGGAAATAATGCAATTTTTAAAAGACAAGGAGCTGGAAGATGCCCACACCGAAGTGTCGAAATTGTTTAAATTAGTATTGACAATACCTGCCACAAGTTCATCAGTAGAACGCAATTTTTCAACACTTAAATGTATAAAAAATTTCATGAGAAGTTCAACGGGGCAGGAGAGACTTTCGCGCCATTGAAAATAAACTTCTCCAAAATATGTCGGAGCATCGACGTTTTTATGATGACGTCATTGAAGAATTTGCAAAAAATGATTGAAGAATCGAATTACATTACAAATAGGTAAGTTTCTAAAAATTGCTTCCCTTTCTTTAAATTTCACCCCATGCCCCTGCGGCACAAAATGGCGGTGTGCGTCAATGTAAAATGTAAATTTTTGTAAATTTTTTTTAATTGTGCCAAAAAGTCAAGTGTGGTATAGTTACTAACTGGTAAAATATTGGTAGGAATCCAATATGGTAAATATCTTACCAAATATCCCTCCTGAATTTAATTTTTATTTCCCTCGTAAAAGGGTCCTTACATGACGAAAAACATGCTCTCTCAATTCTGTCGGTCTGTCAATGTAAACTTACCTATTGAGCGTATTTTAAATTATGCCCAAAAATCAAGTGTGGCATAGGTAGAAGCTGGTAAAATATTTGTAAGAATCCAATATGAAATAATTACATATTATTTTATAAAAATATAACGTATTAAAAAACATTTAATTAACTGTTCAAATTTCCCGTAAGCATGGTTGATTTTTAATTGGCAAATAACTGACACCCTTAAGTAAAATTAGTTGTTTCGTACTGAATTAACATTCCACTGGCAAGCAGTATAATGGTCTGACAAACAATCAAGTGGCCGGTGATTACACACAGCCTGAAACAATATTTTATGAAATACTCTGCGTCCTAATACAGACCAAAGGGCGACCGCCGCTAACATAGGCTTTGAACAGATTTATAAAAGGATCCGATTGTTTTTCGGAGCTGCTAATTACTTTTACCCCCGTCTGACACAATAAGCACATTGTAAAAAACATAATAAATGACAAAGGTACTCTGCAGGATTATTCGTAGATTATAATTTACAATGACTTCAAATACAGAGTGATTCGTGAGGAAATGTCAATTCTTCAGGTACATATTCAGGACCAAAAAATAAACATAAAAGTCTATATAAATAAGTGTCCGCAAGGCCTTAGTTCTCGAGATACAGGGTGTTAAAGTTTTTATTTAATTTTCCTATTTTTTAAATAAAATCTATGATAATGTAAATAATGGAGTGAAAATTGGGTTTTTTTGGTATGACAAATTCGAATCTAATATTAGTATTGCTCTTACTTGTAGGGGGCGCCACCTATAAGTCTTCCTACTTCTTCGAACAATCACAACTTTTTGGTACAGTCTTGCATTACATTTTTGAGCAAAACAAATTATTCCCTTGCCATTTCTACGTCAAAAAGGTATACCTGTTAAAAGTGCATACGAGCAACCGTTTTCGAAATATTTGGATTTAAAACAGTTTCGGCGCATGTGATTTTTTGTATCAAATTCACATAAAGTATGCATGTATTGTAAAAAAATAGAAGTGTGCCTTGCCTGACAGAACAACTGCTGGTTGGTATTCTCATCGTTTTTCCTGTTACTTAGCAATAGTAACGTCAGTTAATAATAAGATCAAATTTTGTCACTGTCAATTTCTGTTCATAACTTTTATTATCTGACAATAATCATTTAAGAAACTTTAGATCTAAATAAGTCATTATGCCTGTGATATTCTCGCATCGTGAATATGCAGATATGATATTCGTCTATGGCTTCTGCAATGGGGTCGCAATTCAAGCAGTCGCGGAGTACCAGCGTCATTTTCTAGATAGAAGGGTGCCAGATAGAAGAGTTTTTCAACAAGTTTTCACTACTGCTGTAGAATCTGGGATGTTTCCCAGTGCGAAAATTGTATCTGAAAGGGAATCGGGACCCAACGTTGAAGTAGAAGAAGCTATACTCAATGCCGTCAAAAATGATCCAAGCATAAGCACTAGGCGGATTGCAGATACTTATCAAATTATACAATCGTCTGCTTGGAGAAATCTTCACATTAATTGTTTATACCCATTTCATTTACAACGGGTTCATCATTTGCAGGAGGGTGATTTTGAGTTGAAAATGCAATTCTGTAACTGGATTAATGAAGATCGAAGGTTGTATAGACAGTATGCTTTGTTCACTGATGAAGCACAGTTCACGCGTGGTAGTATAAATAATCTTTACAATGAACACCGGTAAATTTAGCATTAATGTGTGGTGTGGAATGTTAAATGGTCATTTAATTGGTCCATTTATAATCGAAGGTAGTCTTACAGGAGAAAAATATTTAAACTTTCTTGAAAATCACTTGCGAAATCTGTTAGACGATGTTCCCCTTAATGTAAGACAAAACATGTATTTGCAGCATGATGGAGCCCCTGCACACTACAGTTTACTTGTAAGAGATTTTTTAGACCAAAACTTTCCAAACCGATGGATTGGTCGGGGAGTTCCGTTTAATTGGCCACCCAGATCGCCAGACCTTAATCCTTTGGATTATTGTCTTTGGGGATGGTTCAAATCACTGGTATATTCCACTAGAGTAAATACAAGAGAAGCATTATTGGATCGGATAACAAACGCAGCACAAACACTAAGAAATGCGCCCAAATAATCCCCTAAATATCCACAGAGCAACCCGAGCTATACACCATAGAGCTGACCTGTGCTTAGAAGCAAATGGTGGAATTTTTGAAAATTATAAAACGTAACCTAGATTTTATTAAAAACAACTTAATAATAACAATGTTAATAGAAATTAGATACCTTTTGTTTAGTTTATGTCTGAGGCACTGAATACACACCTCAAAAAAATATATTAGTCTTTCATTTCAAAGCTTTTGTGCCAAGATGCGTTTAAATTTGGACAAAATAACAAACTTTTAAAATTTTGCGATAAAAAATTACATGCGCCGAAATTGTTTTAAATCCAAATATCTCGAAAACGGTTGCTCGTATCCACTTTTAACAGGTACACCTTTTTGACGTAGAAATAGCAAGGGAATAATTTGTTTTACTCAAAAATTTAATACAAGACTGTACCAAAAAGTTGTGATTGTTCGAAGGAGTAGAAAGACATGTAGGTGGCGCCCCCTACAAGTAAGAGCAATACTAATATTAGATTCGAATTTGTCATACCAAAAAACCCCCGTATATCAATTTTCACTCCATTATTTACATTATCATAGATATTATTTAAAAAATAGGAAAATTAAATAAAAATTTTAACACCCTGTATCTCGAGAACAAAGGCCTTGCGGGCTCTTATTTATATAGACTTTTATATTAATTTTTTGGTCCTGAATATGTACCTGAAGTATTGACATTTCCTCATGAATCACCCTGTATATTTGTTAGTATAAATTAATTAAATATCTTTTTCACCAATTTAGCGGCCACTTACACCTCGAATAACAGCAAACTGCAACAGTGTTGGTATCTTCTTCTTGAATATAGATATGTTAACAAACAAGTGGTTTATTTAAATAAAAGATTTGTTTTTTTTCTTAAACAACTTAAACATCTATTAACAGAAATAAAAAGTTGTGAATTACTGTATAAAAATAATAACAAAAAAAAAATGTTTAAATCTATATTAAAATGTAGAAAGGGACGGAATTTACGTAAAATCCCCAGTCTTAGCACAAAAGAAAATAAAAATCTTTAAATAAACTGTAAATTTAACACTTGAAAATACATAAAAATTACTCCCCAAATAAATACCAGATCGAAATAAAATATTGTTTTAGAAATCAGAAAAAAGGTCGACACCCAATTTAGCAAGAACTGTCCCCCTTAGATGTCTTTTATTGGCTGAAACGTAAAGAGTCATCATAGACGTACCCTGATTTTATATTAATAAATATTTCATAGGCGTCGCCTGGAGTTCTAGTTTATGTGAGAATTGTATTAAATTGAAATATAATTATATTTCTGTCTAAATAAGATAAAACTACCTTCTATATAAATGTCTAAAACTTAAAGTATCCAGTCTTAGCACAAAAGAAAACAAAAATCTTTAAATAAACCTTAAATTTAACCCTTGAAAATACATAAAAATTACTTCCCAAATAAATATTGGACGAAATAAAATATTTTTGATAAAGCCTCAACTTTGACAATCCACTGTATATGTAAAGCCTCATAAACTACCACAAAAGGAGAATTTGAACTTAACCGTAACAACTAGAACTTTGACACAGACTAACTCTTCTTTTAGAAATTAGAAAAAAGTTCGACACCCAATTTAACAAGAACTGCCTCCCTTAGAAGTCCCTTATTGGCTAAAACGCAAAGCGTCCTCATAGACGCACCCTGATTTTATATTAATAAATATTTCATAGGCGTCGCCTGGAGTTGTAGTTTATGTGAGAATTGCATTAAATTGAAATATAATTATATTTCTGTTTAAATAACATAAAACTACCTTCTATATAAATGTCTAAAACTTAAAGTATCCAGTCTTAGCACAAAAGAAAACAAAAATCTTTAAATTAGCCTTAAATTTAACCCTTGAAAATACATAAAAATTACTCCCCAAATAAATACTAGACGAAATAAAATATTTTTGATAAATCCTCAACTTTGACAATCCACTGTATATGCAAAGCCTCATAAACTACCACAAAAGGAGCATTTGAAATCAACCGTAACAACTAGAACTTTGGCACAGACTAACTCTTCTTTTAGAAATTAGAAAAAAGGTCGACACCCAATTTAACAAGAACTGCCTCCCTTAGAAGTACCTTATTGGCTAGAACGCAAAGCGTCATCATAGACGTACCCTGATTTTATATTAATAAATATTTCATAGGCGTCGCCTGGAGTTGTAGTTTATGTGAGAATTGCATTAAATTGAAATATAATTATATTTCTGTCTAAATAAGATAAAACTACCTTCTATATAAATGTCTAAAACTTAAAGTATCCAGTCTTAGCACAAAAGAAAACAAAAATCTTTAAATAAACCTTAAATTTAACCCTTGAAAATACATAAAAATTACTTCCCAAATAAATATTGGACGAAATATAAATATTTTTGATAAAGCCTCAACTTTGACAATCCACTGTATATGCAAAGCCTCATAAACTACCACAAAAGGAGAATTTGAACTTAACCGTAACAACTAGAACTTTGACACAGACTAACTCTTCTTTTAGAAATTAGAAAAAAGGTCGACACCCAATTTAACAAGAACTGCCTCCCTTAGAAGTACCTTATTGGCTAGAACGCAAAGCGTCATCATAGACGTACCCTGATTTTATATTAATAAATATTTCATAGGCGTCGCCTGGAGTTGTAGTTTATGTGAGAATTGCATTAAATTGAAATATAATTATATTTCTGTTTAAATAACATAAAACTACCTTCTATATAAATGTCTAAAACTTAAAGTATCCAGTCTTAGCACAAAAGAAAACAAAAATCTTTAAATTAGCCTTAAATTTAACCCTTGAAAATACATAAAAATTACTCCCCAAATAAATACTAGACGAAATAAAATATTTTTGATAAATCCTCAACTTTGACAATCCACTGTATATGCAAAGCCTCATAAACTACCACAAAAGGAGCATTTGAAATTAACCGTAACAACTAGAACTTTGACACAGACTAACTCTTCTTTTAGAAATTAGAAAAAAGGTCGACACCCAATTTAACAAGAACTGCCTCCCTTAGAAGTACCTTATTGGCTAGAACGCAAAGCGTCATCATAGACGTACCCTGATTTTATATTAATAAATATTTCATAGGCGTCGCCTGGAGTTGTAGTTTATGTGAGAATTGCATTAAATTGAAATATAATTATATTTCTGTCTAAATAAGATAAAACTACCTCCTCTATAAATGTCTAAAACTTATACTAACTGATCAGCATACAAGGAAGAACCCATTCAAATTATCTTTTCTGAAGGGAAACAATGCTTAAAAAAAACGCGTTTTTTCTATTGTATTTTTAACATAGTAAATTGACAATTTATTATAATTAAAATGAATCAAATGAAATGTTTCAATTAACATTACTTTTAACTTATATGAAAGCGAATAAAGAAAACCTTCCACAAAAAAGGGCCATATGATAACCATAAACTTTTAAGGGGGATAGTTGAGCTCATCTTGACAGGTTTACCTTAAGTAAGTTTATATATGTCTGCATAATCTAGAATATAGCGTTGGAGATAAGTGTTATTTCTTATAGCTTTCAAAAACTCTCAAAACTGAGATAGCTTTACTTGAACGGCATCTTTGAAACACTCGTCTTTAAGACTTGTCATGAGAAACCGAACAGTTGGCTTTAAAAAAATTTCGTTTTAAAATAAATGAAGAATTTATATACTTTTCCATTTCTATAGTATATTCCATTACAATAAAATGATATTGAACGATAGATTTATTAGGTGACAATGATCCTATATTTTATAGATACATTTGATAATACTAACCTTTAAAAGTTTAAAATGCCATAAAATTTAACGGATTAGATTTAAGCAATGACACTTAGATCGTAACATTGAGCTTTGGAAGTTAAATTAAGAGTGTTCTAGAAATATTTACTTATTATTTAAAAAATGTAATTTAATAAAACTAATTTAATTAATTGTTGAAATTTCCGGTAAGCACAGTTGATTTTAAATTGGTAAATAATTGACACCTATCAGTAAAATTAGCTGTTTCGTACTGAATTAGCATTCCACTAGTAAGCAATATAATGGTCTAACGCACAATCAAGTGGCCGGTAATTACACACAGTCCGAAACAATATTGTGAAATACTCTGTGTCCTAATTCAGACCAAAGGGCGACCGCCGCTAACATAGACTTTGACCTGTTTTATAAAACCTACTAATTACTTCTACACCCATCTGATAGAATAAACACAATGTAAAAAACAAATATATGTTTAAAGCCATTATATAAACATGTTTAAATATTTATAGTATGAAGTAAACTACTAATATATTAATTAGAAAATTTCATTTAATTAATTGTTACACGGAAGGGGTTGAAAATGGGGGTTAATTAGTAAAAAAATAGTGATTCTTTGTAAACGACTGTGAAACATGTGTTAAAAACTTGTACTTGATATATAGTATCTTTAAGAATCTTGAAGGGTAGAAAAAGGAGGGAATGAAATTAACCCTTTCACCCTTTCCTAAAAAATCGAATAATACGTGAGTCTATAGTTTCTCGAGGGTATAAATTTCAATTTTAAAACTTATTTGGCATTTTAGCGAATTATTAGGGGTGAGGGTGAGAAGGGGAGCAAATTTAAATTTTTTTTAAATTTTATGTGAGTTAAAAATGATGTGAAGTAGTACTTCAATTTGCAGCCGTTTTTAGATTGGTTTTACTGTTCAATAATGTAGTCTGAGTGTTACGAATACATTCTCTGTTGTTTCAGAAAAATTTCAAAATCCTTGGTGTTTCAAAATGTTAAGACTCTTCCCGTGGAATATTCTTGGAATAAGAAAGCTTGGATGACTTCACTGATTTTTTGGGGATTAATTACAAAAGTGGGACAGACAGCTTATCAAAAAAAAAATCGAAAAATCTTATTGCTAGAGGATAATTGCCCAACTCAACCGGAAATTAGAGTTAATAACATCACCACCTAACATCAATTCTACAGCCCATGGACCAAGGTGTCATTTGGAGTTTGAAACAAATTTACAGAAAACAAAGAAGCATTACTATTTTGGAAGCTGTACAGGGTTTTCACGTATATTTTTCCACCTACTTAGAGAGTTTATTTAAATAGATACGGAAATGTCGTAAATACAAAAGTTGTTGGGTTTTTTATGAAGATTTAGTGTATTATATCATAAGTGCGAAAATATTATTGCAAATGTCAAATTTTGACAGGTTGTCAATTTTTTTAAATGAAACACCCCGTATATTAAATCATATTCTTGAAGATCTATTTTTTCTAATTTCAAATATATACACTTTTAATATATTCTGTCAATCAGTTTTGGATAAATAAGCGTTTAAACATTAAAGAAATGGTAAGGTAATTTGCCATGGTCAAGACAATTACAATGAACGACGCCTTTTTGACGTTTACCGGTGAGAAGTAATTATTTACGAGCATTTTTGATATCTGATATTTTGGACGATGGGTTATTTGGAAGAAGAGAAACTCGACATGACAGAATTATTTTATTTACATGGTAAAAATACATCGATAGCTCGTAACGAATATCATAAACGGTTTGATAGACCAACACCGACTTGTAGGACAATATTAAACATCGCTAAGCAATTGAATAAAAGAAAAACACCTAAGCAAAAAGTTAGAATAAAAGTGGAAAGAAACGCTGAAGAAGATTTAAATATTTTATTATATTTTGAAGGTAATTTTGAAACTTTTGTATTAAAATAATTTATTTATCTTATTTATTCCAAATCATAGCACAAAATCCACTCAGTTCTAAAACATTGTAAATATAAGCCATATAAGCTTTTACCTACTCAAGAATTAACCGATCAAAATAAAATAGACCGATTACACGTCTGCCAAGAAATAGAAAGACATGTTATGATGAACCAACTAAACCTGTCAAACATAATTTTCCCTGACGAGGCAACATTTACCACTGGAGGCATGTTTAACCGGAAAGATAAGCATTTTTGGTCAAAAGAAAACCCGCGAGTTCTTCAGGCGGTCAAAATTCAGGGAAGAAGATCCCTACATGTTTGGTGTGGCCTTCTTAACAATCATGTTATTGGACCTACATTTTTAAATGGGAATTTAACCGGACAAAGTTATCAGGAATTATTAGAAAACGAAAACGAGGGGCATTTAGAATAACTACAGATTAATTCATATCTTAATTTGATATGGCAACAAGATGGTGCCCCTGCTCATAATGTCAAGGCGGTCACCAATTTTTTAAATGACAAGTATCCATTTTGGATTGGAAGACATGGACCATTAAGATAGCCAGCAAACAGTCCCGATCTCTCTCCATTGGACATATTTTTGTAGGGTTGTCTGAAAAACAAAATATACTACAATAGGCCAAGAACCATCTAAGCTTTAGAGCAAAATATAGTCTAAACAATCGACGATTTAAACACCCAATCACCTCATTTTATCTACGCATCCATAAACCAAGGAGGCTATATAGAAAACCAAAACTTAGTTCTTTAAGCTAATATTATTATTTTCTTTATATTATTGATTTTTTATGGATATTCTTAAGTGTTTTTTTTTTCATTCGGTCGAGTCGGTGTTGGTCTAGAAACCGTCTATGATATTCGTTACGGATGCGTTTTTACCATGTAAATAAAATAATTCTATCATGTCGAGTTTCTTTCTTTCTTTCTTTCTTTTTCAAAATGGAGTCGGCTGCCACTTTTTTGCTTTCAGCGCCATTCTCCAGCCCAATAAGTAGGAGCTCCCGAAAACCCCGAGTCTTTCAAATAACTTTTTAATTTTTAAAATGCATCTTGACTTCCACTAGATGCCCCTTGAGAGTACTACTGGTCTCACGATATGACCTTTTCTTTCAAGCTATCACCTTACCCCTCCCAGTTCCGCCACATAGCGGCCACTACGCTAATATTCTATGTAGAACTGCGGCAGACGAACGGGATAGAATGCAGGAACAACTAGGCCTCACACGTTCACAGCGTCTGCTCCCTTTATAGCGGGGTCGTTAGTTTCCACCTGAGCGATTGAGTCTCCCGTTTCCCCCCGAAATAAAGCAGCAAAACCGAACACGTGGAACCACTTATGTTAATAACACAGAGGTCTGCCCTCGACGAGACGAACCAGAAGACATGTCGAGTTTCTCTTCTTTCGAATAACACATCGTCTAACGTATTACATATTAAAAATGCTGGTAAATAATTACTTCTGACCGGTAAACGTCAAAAAGGCGTCGTTCTTTGCAATTGTCTTGACCATGGCTCACTATGTTTTAGCGTAAATTATCTTACCATTTCTTTAATGTTTAAATGCTATTATATACCCAAAACTAATTGACAGAATATATTAAAAGTATATATATTAGAAATTAGAAAAAAAAGATCTTCAAGAATATGATTTAATATACAGGGTGTTTCATTTTAAAAAATTGACAACCTGTCAAAATTTGACATTTTCAATAATATTTTCGCACTTATGATATAATATTCTAAATCTTCATGAAAAACCCAACAACTTTTGTATTTACGACATTTCCTTATCTATTCAAATAAACTCTCTTGGTGGGTGGAAAAATATACGGGTAAACCCTGTACATTAATTAAGAGATCAAGTTTCTAACCAAACAATTCATAATTGTTTTCGCCATAGTATAGTAAAAAACAGCTGCTATCATGGAATCAGACCCAGAGAATGACCTTCCGTTGTCGGAGCTGATAAGAATAAACAAATTAATGATTTTAAAGGATTTTGAGGATTTCGTGAATTTCGATAATAAGGTTGCTGTACGAGAAGAACTACATTTCACAGATTACACAATTATCCTAAGGTTCAAAAGCTGGGTTTATTTAATTACCATAACTTTAACTCTAGCACCAATATTTGGAATATCAGAGAATGTTGAATAAATGAGAATTGTTAAAACCGCTTAGTCCTTAAGTACTAAATTTATATCTTTTGGGCGGTTTATTTCTGAATTTTCCAATAAATTTAATTTAGGGCCTTTATTCTCCACCTGAAGGATGATATGGCTTGCTAACGTTGAGTCATGTTTATTGTGAATAAAACTGCGTTTATGGTCGTTTATTCGCTTTTTAAAAGTTCTACCGGTCTCTCCAATCTCTGTTTTTGGGCATGAACAACATGTTAACTGATACACCTCTGACTTTTCATTTCTATTACTTTTGGGTTTTGTGTTTTTCAGAAATTTTCGTAGAGAATTATAGTTTTGGATGCGTTTTTTGTGTGGGTCATAGGTGTGTTTGATTTAAAAATGTTCTGATAGGACCTGTAATAACATTTCATTCAGGGTTTCATTTGGTATTTGAGCTAAGAACCCAGGTAATTGATTTTACAAACATAAACGTCTCCTGTTACCTTTTGCTCAAAAAAATATGGCCTAATTACGTGGTTACCACAAACATTTAATGACCATTTAATTTGGGTAATATATCCTACCAAATGTGGGTTTTCTGTTACGTAGTAATGGATGCAGATTGCAGATACTAACGACAACAAAAAATTACAGGACGAATTTTAAAGGATTATAAAAGGAAGTTTGGAAAACGGATTGTCGCTTAATAGTTCCAAATCCAAAATTATAACAAGGAAAAACATCCTATTATCTACCCTTACAACATCTATGGAACGTTATTGGAAAGGGTGTCTATAATGAACGACCCGGGTGTTATTCTGGATAGTGAGTTGTGGTTCAACAACCATATTGATGGGATCATTTCAAAAGCTTTTAAGATGGTCGGCTTCATCTTGCGACAATGCTGGGACTTCAATGATATTGAACCCCTGAAATCCATATTTTGGGCTCTGGTTCGAATTCACTTAGAATACTGCTGCGTAGTGTGGTCTCCTCTCTACAGAATTCACGTAAAGAGAATTGATAGGGTTCAATCTAAGTTCACCAGTTTTCTTTTGAAGAAGCTGAAAATTGACCCGAATTTATTAGACTATAAAGAGCGCTTACGTCTCCTTGGTATGGACACTTTGGAATCTCGTCGAATATTGTTGAACCTATCCTTTGGATATAAACTTTTAAACAATCTTATGGATTGTCCGTCACTACTTGGTGAGCTAAGGTTCCGGGTGCCAGCCAGAACAACACGTCAGAATGAAATGTTTTCCCTAAGACCTTTTATGACGGATGTAGGAAGAAACGAACCTATTAATCGCTTTATGGACCATTTCAACTGTTTTATACCACAGGACGTTGCCATTCACTGTGCAAATACACGTTTTAAAAATAAAACAAAAGTAATTCTACGGGATGTACTGAAGTGAATAGATTTATTTTACCTGTGATAATACATTGTATCCAATTTTATATTCTGTTTCCTCTTTGCTGTTTTTTTCTTTCTTTTTATTCTTTGTAACTTGCTTGTATGTCCATATACTTTGAACATTGAATGAGCTCGAAGAGACCCAGGCCGGCTATTTATAGTCGACCGAAGCATGACTCGGTGTAACGATCGGTTTCCACGTATAATGTAGACTGAAGCCCGTATCTCTATTAAAATTGTTAGAATACTTATAAATTTCAATAGATTCTCTAATTTTGCGTTTATAGAATCCCGAAAGCGATGCAGGAACTTTGGTTTCTTTTACATTAATGACATGTCTAATAGAATGTTGGTGTTCAGATACAGCAGATTGTATAATTTGTTTCTTTCTGATACATCGTTCATGTTCCTTAAGCCTAGTCGGAATGGATCGTCCAGTTTCTCCAATATAGACATACTCCTTCCTTGTGGCGGGATTGTTTTTCGACCTATCAAAAGCATTTGATACCCTTAACCTCAAAATTGTGAATCACAAACTCCATCAACTGGGAACAAGAGGGAATGCTTTTGCACTTCTGATGTCATTATTGGAAGAGAGGCGGATTATGGTGCAACTGAGCAGATCCAGATCTGAACAATATGAGATCAATATTGGAGCAGCACAGGGCTCGGTTCTGGCACCACTCATTTTCATTTTGTTTATCAATGACTTGTCTTTTCCAGGAACAACCATCCAGTTTGCTGATGACACAACAGTGGAAGTGTCAGCAATGGATGAGAAGTCCCTTTTGCAAAATATAACACTGGTATGCAACAGCATGAGTAAGTGGTGTACGCAAAATAGATTGATCCTCAATAAAGAAAAGACGGTGACAGTTCACTTTTACAATTTCAAACCAAAAGCAAATATAGAGGACAGTGCTGATGTGGTTAAATTTTTGGGTTCTTACCTAGACTCCAGAAATACTTGGAGTCTACAAATAGCTGATAAGCTCTGGGCTTGGTAGGGCATATTTTGCGATACTGAAACTAAAGCTAACTATACCCGCAGACATACTTCTAAATTCGTATTATGCCCTGGCTTACCATTACCTCACATATAACATCATGCTTTGGGGCCAAGCCTACGAAGTGAACAGGGTTTTTGTTTCGCAGAAGCATATCATCAGATTAATATTTGAGTTAAAGCCACTACAAACGTGTAGAGACACATTTCAAAACTGGAAAATCTTAACAGTCACATCAATTTATATATTTAAGTGTGCTTTTTATGTTTTTTGCGACAAGGATAGATTCCCATAAAAACAGCACTACCACGATTACCCAACACGTAATGCATCTGCTCTGACAGTGCCAAACCACAAAACAACACTTTTTGAGAAGTCACCGTACTATGCCTGCGTAAGAATCTATAATCGGATACCTGATGCCATGAAACGTCAAAAATCTGTGGGTCAATTTAGAAAGACTCTCCGAAACTATCTGTCTGAGAAGGCGTTTTACTCCTTAAAAGAGTTCTGGGACCAGACTTGAATAATGTACATATGTAAACTGTTTGTCAAAATTTTAGTTGTGTTAGGTTTTAAATAATTTTACTTTATATTTGTTTAATGTTAAATGTGTTCTTGATTTTAAATTAGTATTTAGATATTTTTAAAACATTGACCTTTTCTATATCATATTTGTGATCTTAGGAACTAATAAAATGAATTTGAATTTGAATTTGAAAAGGAATAATGTCCTTTGGCGATCGGAAACATTGTCCAATTTTCTTGTGTGTGTTGAAGATTGTACGTATATTGGACGGGCAAAGTAACCTTGCAATCTTGTCTGTGGTTCCGTGTGTAAATGGAAGAACTACATTTCCTATCGGTAATTCCTTATTACTATCATTTCGTGGAGTAGGATTATTTTCTAATTGATCGTCGAATATCATCAGTGAAATATCCATTTCCTCTTAAAGCTTGAGTCAGTTTCTCTGTTTCCGATTGTAAAGAATATTGCTCACAAATCTCGAGGGTTCTGTAAACCAAGGAATTAATAACTGATTGCTTTTGTGCTGGATGATGATGGGAATTTGCATTTAAGTACCTGTTCGGATGCGTTGGTTTTCTATATATAAAGTGTCCTAAGGAACCATCCCCTTTCCTTTGTACAAGAACATCTAGAAAGGCAATTGTGCCTTCTGATTCAATTTCCATTGTAAATTTTATATTAGCATGTCGTTGATTCAGACGATCAAGAAACTCAGGGAGGTTTTCTGAACCATGAGGCCATATTACAAAAGTCTCGTCTACATATCTGAATCATGATATTGTGTTAGTGGAGACAACACTAAGGCTTCCTCCTCAAAAGCTTCCATGAAGATATTGGCTACCACTGGTGACAGCGGAGATCCCATGGCTGCTCCTGAGGTTTGCTCATAGAAAGTTCCTTGAAAGACAAAATACGTTGATATAAGACATGCTTCAATTAGATCTAAAAGTGAGTTGTCTATACTAATATGGTAAAATAAGTCTGATATTATGGAAATTGAATCATTTATAGGCGCATTCGTATATAGCGATTCTACATTGAAACTGACTAAGATATCTTTGGGATCTAATTGGATTGATTTAAGTTTCTACAAAATGCGTAGAGTTTCCAATATAAAAATGTGTTTTTCCTGTAAAATTATTAAGAATATTTGAAAGATATTTACCAGTTTTGTAAGTAGGAGATCCTATTACACTGACGATAGGTCTAAGTGGTACATTAACCTTGTGTATTCTGGGTAGTCCGGTAGAACCGCGGGTTCCTTGAGCTGCTTGGCCTTAACATCTTCTTCTCCTCTGCTGGTAGGTTGAATGCGTTTATGAGGCTGGATATCCGTCTTTCAATTTTGTTGGTGGGGTCTGCTTGGATTACTCTTTAGACTCTCCAGTCTTCTCTGATAGTCTCCGGGAAACAATTCTTGGTGTAATTGAAAATGGTATGGGTGCAATTTGTTAGCTTTAAATATTCGTTGAACAGTTCTTCATCCAACATCAACCTGCCGAGAAATCGTTCGTTGGCGTAGATGCAGATCTTCGGTGACTGCTAAAATTAAATTTAATTGATTTTCCTCAGTTCGAGAACGTTTTTCTCGATTATTTTTCTTATATGCGGCCCTACCAGATCTTTGGAAACGCTCTAGGAGCTTTTCGAATGCTCTTCTTTCATTTTGCCAAGTTGGCATATTTGCAGCAAGTACCACGTATAGAATTATTAGGTATGCGATTATCTAAACTCTTAGTTAGACATTTATCTTCTTTTGAACAGGGTGTTCCAGCGAGGACTGAACAGGGACCTATTTTCGACCTTCCTTGTATTTTGGAAAAATTCAAAATAGCCAATCGATGTATTTTTTCTTGTAGAATCCAAAAATGTCATCGAAAAAATATTTGAACCCGAAACAAAAGAGTTACGCTATGCATCAGGTGTTTTTTAAATGGAATGTATCGTTTTTTATACGATTTTTGGAAAGAGTGATTTTTTTTATGTCCGTTCTGATTAAAATATTTGATTTTGCGATAGCTGTTTATATTACATTTTTATGTTTTACAAACTAAAATTTTAGCTTCACCTGTTTAAAATATACGATAGGTTGGTATAGGTGATTAAGGTAAAATGACGTTTGAATGCTTTGTCAATAAAAATTGACATTATTTTAATTATTGTCGAAGTCTTCACCTAAAAAATATATATTTGACTCTGATCGAAATAAAATACTCTTTGGACGAGAGACTACAGATTGTTATGCTATTTTACAAGTGCCACGAAAATGCAAGAGAAGCAAGAAGAAGATTTATTGCAAATTTTCATAGAAATATATCCATCAATACAATTCTAAGGATAAAAAACCTATTTGAGGAAAATAAAACTTTACATGATAGAAAAAGAAATTCAATAAAAAATAATTATTAAATAATAAAATAAAACTACTAATAACATAAGTTTTTAATGTGACCGCCGTTTTTCTCGAAACAACATCGATAACCCCTTTGTAGCCTTTCTAAACTTGCTGTTACAATATGATTTTCCTGGTTAAGGCGGTTTATTTCATCGACAATTTTTCCCATGATCTCTTGAATATTTTCGTTTCGTTGTCTGTATACGACGTTCTTCAAATGGCCCCAAAGAAATGTATCCAAAACTGAGAGGTCGGGGCTATTGGGCGGCCAAGCATATGTTCCATTTCGCCCTATCCATTCGTTATGGCGCCGATTTAAAAATTGAACCACATCATGCACGGCATGAGGAGACGCCCCATCATGTTGCCAAGTTAAATTCTGATATTCTGCCAATGGTAAGTCTTCCAAAAAATTTTCAATTTCGTTTTCTAAAAACTCATAATATCTGTGCCCATTTAAAGTCCCGTTAAAAAATATTGGTCCCAAAATTTTATTGTTTTTTATCCCACACCAAACATGAATAGAATTCCTCCCTTGAAATTTAATAGTCTGGAACTTTTTTGGATTTTCAACGGCCCAGTGGTGACTATTATGTCTGTTAAATACTCCCGATGTTGTGAAAGTAGCTTCGTCGGTCCACACAATATTTTTGAATAAATCAGGGTCTTCGTTTTCTTGCCGAATTCCCATTTGAGAAACAAATTGGAAGCGAAGTTCTTTTTGTGCCGGTGTTAGGTGCTGAAGTGGAAGGATACGAAAAGGCCTAAATTTATGAATTTTCAGAGTCCTGTGAACAGGGTAACTCTTCTGCGCCTTACACCGCCACCGTACTGAACTTCCCGAACTGCATCCGAAATAGATTTGGTTGGATTAACTTGAAAATAATTTATAATGGCCTGGTCTCGATTTCTTCTTCTTTGTATATTTCTTTTTCTATCATGTAAAGTTTTATTTTCCTCAAATAGGTTTTTTATCCTTAGAATTGTATTGATGGATATATTTCTATGAAAATTTGCAATAAATCTTCTTCATGCTTCTCTTGCATTTTCTTGGCACTTGTAAAATAGCATAACAATCTGTAGTCTCTCGTCCAAAGAGTATTTCATTTCGATCAGAGTCAAATATATATTTTTTAGGTGAAGACTTCGACAATAATTAAAATAATGTCAATTTTTATTGACAAAGCATTCAAACGTCATTTTACCTTGATCACCTATACCAACCTATCGTATATTTTAAACAGGTGAAGCTAAAATTTTAGTTTGTAAAACATTAAAATGTAATATAAATAGCTATCGCAAAATCAAATCTTTTAATCAGAACGGACATAAAAAAAATCACTATTTCCAAAAATCGTATAAAAAACGATACATTCCATTTAAAAAACACCTGATGCATAGGGTAACTCTTTTGTTTCTGGTTGAAATATTTTGTCGATGACATTTTTGGATTTACAAGAAAAAATACATCGATTGGCTATTTTGAATTTTTCCAAAATACAAGGAAGGTCGAAAATAGGTCCCTGTTCAGTCCTCGCTGGAACACCCTGTACAATTTTTCTTTATTGAAATCGTTGTAGGTTAGAAGTTGTAGCAGGTTATGGAGGACCACGATTTTTTTTAAATTAAGGTTTTTTTTTAAATTGGCAAACTCGAAATAAAATGGTGTAATATGGAGAATTTCTTGGGAAATCCAAATACTTAAAAGTATATAGGGTGTACCATTTAAAAACAGTTGATTCTCAGGTACGACAGACGTAGATCCACGGAATTGAGAAAGCATGTTTTTCGGCATCTAGGGACCCTGAAACGAACAGATCCGAAAAAATTTTTACGAAGCAAGTAAAAATTTAAAACAGCCAACAGATAATAGCATACAAAAAACTGGGACCAATATAAAAAAGTCAATTTATTAGATATGTAAGACAAAAAGCCAATATCGGAAAATATATTTTTTATTATTTTAATATTAATATCAGTAATTTCTTCTTTTCCTCGGGAAGGCAAAAGACTCAGGAACGACCCTACATGAAGGTTTCTACATTTTTTATAGATAATAAAAGAAAATTGCCGAATAGTCAATTGACAGAATATAAATATAATCATAAAAAATTTGGTTGATGGATTAATCTTACTAAAAGCTTCCTATAATATTACATACATCCGTGGTTAACTTATTGTGATTGATATGATTGAAATTGAGAATAGGAAAATATTAGAAATAATGGAAAAGTGTGCTCCATATTATCTCATCCTGTCAAATCGCAAGGCGTATAAATATTATATTTATGTTTGATATATTAGCCAGCTCCTCTGAACAGTAATTGAAATTTACGAATATTTAAACATTTTATTATGCCGCCATTTTGTTCCTCCGTATTAGATTTTTACCAAAATGAAATCAGTCGGCCGCTCTATTTAAAATAAAGCTGAAAAATAACTTATACAATTTACTTTAAATTTTGAACTAAAAACGTGATATGGGTATGAACTCATAGTATTTACTTAAAAGTCAATATGGCAGGCCAGCTGACTCATATATTGTGTAAAAAATTGCCAAATTTCGTTCGGTGTAATCAAAACGTTGTTATACCACAGAGATTAAAAGAAAAAAAAATTGTTTTTAAGAATACAAAAACTTGAGAAGTTTGAAAAAATAGTAAAAAACAAGCTTTGAGAAATAAAATAATTAAATTATCTTAATTATCTCGTTTTATATTAGAATGATAAATGCACAATTTAAATTATAATTCCTTGTTTTTTTTAGAAATCCATTCATCAGATAAAAAAAAACAGCGACAATTTATTAATATAAATATTTTGATGACTCATATGAGTCAGCGCTCGTTCGCAAGATCAGTTAGTGAAACGCAGTGGCGTGCGCTCGATATCCGCGCTTTGAGCGACTGCTGACTGCGTCTGTTTCATTAAATTGAGGTCTGACTGTTTTTTTCTTTAATTATATATAACAATTAGGTAGCAAACAAATTTTCGGCGATCACAAAACTTGTGGTAAAATATATTTCTACAATTTGTAAATCTCTCCAGGCAAACATTATCCAGTGTTTCTTTTATAAATCTGTCAATTTCTATTAGTGTGAACGTTTTAGACTTTTTTGCCCTGTAACCTTCCGATTTTCATTTTAAAAATGCTCGTAATTTTTAATAAATTTCAATACTAACATTTTCTATTATAATAAATATAAATATATATATATATATATATATATATATATATATATATATATATATATATATATAATATATATATATATATACAGTGACCGTCTAAAGTCCGTTCCCTCCCTACTAATTTTTGAGCCAACTCGTATATCGCAACGAAATTTGGAGAACTTAAATAGGAGATGAAAAGCTATTTTTTTATGAAAAAATTATAGCTAAAAGTTATAAAATGGCGGCTACGCGCCATCTTGAATTAATATTTTAAATACAACACCCCGCACATTATTCCATTTTCAAAATCTGCTCATTATTCTTAACATTTTTCTCCAATACACTTTATTCCTAAATGTAATTGCTTTCGAAATAATGACGTTTGAAAATTGACATTTTGGTAATTTCAAATTCAATCAAAAATACGATCAAGTTTGCGTTGGAAACAAAATCGTTGTCGCGGTAACATCTTGATAACTAACTGTCAAATAGTCCGTTGAGCATCTTAATTATTTTATGAAAAGTGTGACCATGGCTCGCAGTTTACACGATAAATTTGAAGCAGTTTTGATTTTTGGAGAAGCTGGAAGAAATTTTCATCTAGCAGTCCGTATGTTTAAAGATAGATTTCCCGAAAACCCTATTTTGCGGTCATATTTGCGCAAACTTTTAAATAAGCTCCAAGCAACTGGTACGATGAAAGATGCTCCAAGATCAGGAAGACCACCTCTTTCAGAAGAAAAAAAATTGAAATTGTTGCTGAAATGGTAATTAATCCTACTCAGTCGACGTCTGCAGTTGCTGAATCCTGCGAAGTAAGTTCGAAAAGTGTCCAAAATTTCATCCCTATAAAATGAAAATCCTGCATGCTCTCACGGAGGATGATCCAGACCGGAGGGTTGAATTTTGTGAGTGGTTAACAAGAAAAATTGAAGGAGAACGATCCTTTCTAAAACGTGTATGTTTCTCAGATGAATGCACGTTTTTCCTTAATAGAAAAGTCATCAAACAGAACGTACGATACTGGAGCGATACTAATCCGCATATTTTTAGAGAAGGGCATACCCAGTTTCCTGAAAAAGTTAATGTTTGGGCGGGGATTTTGGGCAACCACGTTATTGGACCGATTTTCATCAGAGGCAATCTTACAGGAGATCTTTACAGAAATCTTTTAGAACCTGAAATTGAACCTCGAATAAGACAAATTGTATTAAACAATCAGGAAGAGTTTGAAATCGTGAAATCATATTTCAGCAGGACGGAGCACCTCCCCATTTCTATCGCATCGCTAGAGAGTTTTCTATAGGTCGCAGGGGAAGTACAGAATGGCCACCAAGATCTCCGGATCTTACCCCTCTAGATTTTTTCCTTTGGGGATATCTGAAGTTAAAAATCTACGCCACTGAATGTCAAACAATAGAAGAGTTGGAACGCAGAATAAGAGAAGCATGTGAAGAAATAGATGAACAGACTTTCATCAACGTGAGAGAAGCTGTTCATAATAGGGCACTTTATTGTCAAGATTTAGGAGAGGGCCACATCGAACACTTGATAAAATAATTATTGTTGGGGTTAAATAAGTGTTATTCAAAAATAAATAAAATATTTTTTTACCAACTGATTTGATCGAATTCATTAAAAGATTTAACTACAAATTAATTAAAAAATTTAGTTAGCAGAATTTTTTATCGAAAGTGACTACAACCATTACTTCATTTTAAACCGGATTTTCGATTTTCAAACGTCATTATTTCGAAAACAATTACATTTAGGAATAAAGTGTATTAGAGAAAAATGTTAAGAATAATGAGCAGATTTTGAAAATGGAATAATATCGGGGTGTTGTATTTAAAATATTAATTCAAGATGGCGCGTAGCCGCCATTTTATAACTTTTAGCTATCATTTTTTTCATAAAAAAAATAGTCGAATTCAAATTTCGTTGCAATATACGAGTTGGCTCAAAAATTAAGGGGGGTATATATATATATATATATATATATATAACGGACTTTATATCATATATATATATATATATATATATATATATATATATATATATATATATATATATATATATATATAAACAGTGTGTCTACTTAAGTTCTCTACATATGGCAAACTTTTTCATTAGTAGTTTTACGGAAAAAAGTTACTCTTTATAAAAAGTTCTACTTTTTGCCAAAATAATATTATAATATTAAAATATTCAAACTTGAGATTGCATATACAGGGTGGTCAAAAATTCCAAAGAATCGAAGTTGACTCAAGAGAAAAGTACCTTTAATTTTTATTTTATAGCAAAATGTAATACAGTTTACTTAGAAAAAAAAAACATATCTAGCACTAGATTTGTTGTTTCCTATATGAAATTAAGGTATGTAAAACTTTGGCTTCTTACTGGAAAGTCCAGTTTGCTACTTTTGTTCCTACCTACATACCAGCAAAATTTCCTTATTTATCGATTGTTGATAATGGCATTGTCACTGCCATTGTCAACCACAATATTGTATTACTTTATTGAAATATCAGTTTGAACATTGTAGTAAGTAACAAAGAAGATAAAATTGAAATAATTTTAATTGTCGGAGAAAATTATAAAACATTTCGAGAAGCTGCAGACATTTTTAACAATAGATACCCTGATAAAATTATACATTTCACAATAGTGGGGAATATTCTAACTAAATTCAAGACTTTTGGAAATGTAGAAAATAACTTCACTAATTTTAATTTTAACAAACATTACATGTAAATAACTTAATTAACAATAAAAACCAACTGTTCCGTCACTGCACATTTGCCTCAACATATCCACCATCTCTTTCCATACAGGTAACCGTTCTTACAGAAAATTCTCTTAAAACTTTTCTAATCATGGCAAGCGTTATAGCCTGTATCTCTTCCCTAATTACCCTCTCCAAATGATCAACATTCTGAAATAGCCTCTTTAGATACACTTTCTCTTTTAAGTAGCCCCAAAAGAAATAATCAATAGGGTTCAAGTCCGGAGATCTAGCTGGCCAGAAAATATCAGAATACCTGTCGATTACTAGTCCATTAAAGATATATATATATATACCATATGAACCTCTCACTTATGGGTAGTTCATGAATAAAATCGTACAAGTAAGTATTTAGAAAATCCAAGTAGCGTTGATTATTTGAATTATGTCGAAAAAAAACTGGTCCAATTACTCTATCTTTATAAATTCCGCACCACACATTTGTTTTGAATGAATACTGATCACGAGTTTGTATAACAAAATTAGGATTAACGTCACTCCACCAACGAAAATTTTGCGAACTTTCAGTCCCATTGGAAGTAAATGTTGCTTCATCGGTAAAAATAATGCGTCTTGCCATAAAAGGATCATCTTCTAGCTCCCCTTGTATCGGACAGCAAAACTCGAACCGTCGCTCAAAGTCTCCTGGTCTCAAGGTATTTATAAATTTTGGTTTGTAAGGTCGAAAACTGTTTTCTTTCAATATTTTTGAAACTGTATCTTTACCTTCGTTATTTGGCAATGTTGCTGACCTTTTGCGTAGGGACTTTTTAGGGTCTTCTATCACCGAGAGCATTACTTGATTTGTAGTTTCGTCATTCGTAACCCTTGACCTCCGTCTTGTTAAAGTTATACATTTCCAAATGTCTTGAATTTATAGAATATTCCCCACTGTTGTGAAATGTATAATTTTATCGGGATGTCTGTTGTAATGCAGCTTCTCGAAATGTTTTATAATTTTCTCCGACAATTAAAATTATTTCAATTTTATCTTCTTTGCTTAATTTCAGCGGCATTTCTTTTTACTATAATATTCAAACTGACGTTTCAATAAAGTATTGTGGTTGACAATGCCATTATCAACAATCGATAAACAAGGAAATTTTGCTGGTATGTAGGTAAGAACAAAAGTAAGAAACTGGACTTGCCAGTAAGAAGCCAAAGTTTTACATTCCTTAAGAAGTGATTTCAGATAGGAAGCAACGAATCTAGTGCTAGATATGTTTTTTTATTCTAATTAAGATTTTGTATTACATTTTGCTATAAAATAAAAATCAATGGTACATTTCTCTTGAGTCAATTTTGATTTTTTGGAATTTTTGACCACCCTGTATATGCAATTTCAAGTTTGAATATTTTAATATTATTTTGGCAGAAAGCAGAACTTTTTATAAAGAGTAACTTTTTTCCGTAAAATTACTAATAAAAAAGTTTTTTCATATGTAGAGAACTTAAGTAGACACACTGTATATATATATGTATATATATATATATATATATATATATATATATATATATATATATATATATATATATATATATATATATATATATATATATATATATATATATATATATATATATATATATATATATATATATATATATATATATATATATATATATATATATATATATATATACTTGCGAAAACCACTATTGCTAGGGAATCCAGCTGGCCAAGAAACTGAGGATATTCTTTAAGCGTTAATAATGAAAGAACTGAAATTGGGAATGAGGATGAATATAAGAAAATTTTTTTATGATTTCAAGATCAAGTCTTGTCTTGGTCTTGACCCACAAGTAAAACAAAAACACATCGCTTTGTATATTGTTGGACTCGATATATTTATAAGTTTATTCGACTTGTCGGATATTTTCTCTAGCCCATGATTTCTTCAGACTCTAACAGAATATCGGCAAATCTTAAAACTTAATAAATGTTTTTTTTTTGAAGAATAAATACATATATATGTAACTCTTACAGAAAATAATAACCATGCAACTTTCAGTTGACTAAAAAGTAAAAATATAAGGCAATTATTGATTTTGTATGAATTTGTATATACCATAAAATCAACTGCAAATGAGTTAAATATTAATTAATATTGAAATCGCTCTTATACTCATATCATAAACGATTGTCTGGAAATGACAAATTTCGAAGTTGTTGGAAATAACCTTGTTCTAAAAGCGTCTAGACTCAAACTTTTAGCCATTGACTCGAATAAAAATCAATTAAACAATTTAATAGAACACACACATTTTGACTTGCTTGACTTGAATTTTGAAATGCTCTATAAAGAAAGATTATGTTGTGTTACTAATAAGTATAATTTATTATTATAACTGTTAACTATCTTATTATATATTCTACAAAATTTATATTTGTAGTAGTAGTGACATTTCCTTTTAAATTTTTGTTGATGTATGGTATTTAAAAACGTTTTATATATAAAGGCAAACAATAAACGTGAAAGACAATTTTGGAAAAAATATCAGCTATGTGTAAATCTTTAGAAAAAGATTGCTAGTAAAAATAGGGATTAGGGAATAACGTCTATAAAAAAGTTTCAAACCCGCACAAAATTTAAGGAAACTAAACCAGTTTTTAGTAATAATTTTTTGTAAACTCTAGAATGCATAATTTTTTAATTTTGAAAAAAATATTTATGACAATAGTAAAAATTACTAAAAAATTGTAATATTATGTTTTTTACTTCCCTAATTGAGAATCACTTTACCTATTTTAAATTAATACATTTAGGTACCTAACTAAATGACCGAAATTGTTTATTTCTATGTAACGATTTGGGGCATCCTGCCATAAAAGAACATAATATAACAAAATTTCATGAATTAAGAAGGTACTCATAATAATATATTTTTGTCTTAATATAATGTTTAAATTATTTCCTAATCATTTATTTTTATGTCCAAATATGAATTTCTAAAACACTTTCATGAGCAATTGACGATTGCTTATTGACCGAAATTCATATGGTAATGTTGCTCTATTACTTTAATATAAAATTGTCCTATAGAAATAACGCAATAAACTTGTTTCGAGCAGACTAGGCGACGTCACTGAAGCAAGGTTCGCTCCCGCTAAACTGACGGAAGTAAATCGCAGATGTAACTATCCTGTGTGGTTTAAGGTTCTTGGCCTAGCCTCCGACATAACGAGCTGCCGTATATGCCTGACAACGAACAAAAGTTGCTACATCGTATCGGCTATATGAGCCGTTAAAAACCATAATGGTTCAAGTCACAGCATACACCTTTTGACAAAAACTGCCTCAAAGTTAAAGCGTCATTAAAAAATCCTGAATTTAAAAATTATGATGTTTATACACGTGTCTCAAGACAGAGGTAATACAAATTTTAAAACTGAAATTGAATATTTTAAATGATCGGTAATAAATTATTACACTTTGAGGTCAGAATCATCATTTATTTATAAAACTGATTAAAAACTCATAAAATAATAAACAAAAGCAGAAACTAAGCATCTTCAACTTCAAGCGGACCAGGGTCTTCTACATTTTCATTTCCCATAATGCGATTAAAATATTCTTGATTAAACGGAGGAATAAACTGGACTAGGTCTTCCATGTCTTTCGTCTTTTTGTCACTGACCGCTAGAAAATCACCATAAAGTAATGACAATTCAATATTTTTTTGTGTGTTTGGGAGCACCTTTTCGACATGGAGTTATATTAATAGCTTCAAAAGGGAAATCCTCATTCAATGTATTTTTGTAGAAAATCTTATAGGGCTCATTTTTCTCAAAATGTAACCACCTTATCTCCAACCAAGATACAGGATTGTCATTTTCGTTCTTCTTCCGCCGGGTGATTCTTCTAATAATTTTGTAGAATAAAAGTCACTTCTTTCCATTATATTTACAAAAAATGGATTCTTGGGTCGACACCTCTTTATAATTGCATACCAGTCATTGGGCACGTATTTAACTCTGTCTTTAGCATACTGTTCGATTTGTCCAAAATCGCGGTCATTTGGTAAAAAGGAATGACCAGAAACCATAAGCTTATGTCCTAAAAAACTCACTTATAAACTTAGTAATTTAGAATTTGAACAATGGTTAAATTTCCAAAGAAAAATGTTCGTAGTTATTGATGCCAAATTTTTAAAGAAAATGTGTTTACTTAAAACCAAACTGAGAAAGTTGAAACCACAAAAACTCGGTCTTTTGATAATAGAGAAATCGCCCTTTTGAATAAAGGTTTGAATTTTGCAGAGCCTCCAGTAAAAAATAGTTTACCAACTATTAAAGCGAATATCGAAAGTTCTATTTAATACGTGCCAGAGTCAACTAAGGGATTCATTAGAGAGGCTTGCAGAAGTCAAATCTCAAAAAACGTTGTTAACAACAAGTCAAAATATGTTTCTCATAAAAATACTGAAGTTATCCAGGGACTGAAGGAAAAAGAATGTTTTTATTTAAAAGCTGACAAAGGAAATAAGGTTGTTATACTAGACTAAACAGATTATCTTGAAAGAGTAGACCATTTGATTCAAACTGGTCCCTACGATTTAACTGAGAAGAACCCGTTATCAAAAATGATAACAGAAGAAAAAAATACCGTAAAACAGTGTAAAAACCTTGTGTCCGATAAACTAAAACACATAGTAACCCACAGTTATCTAAACTGTATTGCCTTCCCAAAATCCATAAACCTGGGAAGTCCATGAGAGCTATTGTTTCAGCTGTTGGATCACCAACGTACAATATTTCAAAATGTTTAGTAGAAGAATTCAGCAGATTAAATATCTCGTACGATAACTTTGAGGTTACTAACTCGTTAGAATTCTTAGATAAAGTTAAGAATGTTCACTTAAAAGAAGGTGAAATTTTAATTTCTTTTGATGTAAGCTCATTGTTCCCTAGTGTACCCATACCACTAGCTTTAGAGTATCTAAAGGAACAACTTGAAATCAATAATTTTAAGAAAGAAATTATTGATGAATATTTACTTCTTACAAAATTATGTATGAATCAAAATTTTTTTCAGTTCAACAATAAATATTATAAACAACTTGAGGGAACTGCGATGGGCAATTGCTTATCTCCGTTCCTTGCAAATTTGTTTATGGGTAGATTAGAAACCCAGTTCAAAAAAGAACTCAAGTATTTCCCAAGGGTATGGTATAGATACATAGACGATATATTTGCTATTTTTGATACTAAAACAGAAAATTTGGGCACTTTCTTAGAAACATTAAAGAATAAATATCCTTCTATTAATTTTACGTACGAAATGGAGAACAATGGGCAATTACCTTTTCTCTACACGTTAGTTATTAGAAATAACGATAAATTAGAATTTGATATTTTTAGGAAATTTACTAATACTGATAGGTATATAACATCCGACTCATTTCATTGCCGTCATCACAAAATGCCAGCATTTCATTTCTTAACTCACAGATTAGTCAATTTTTCATTAAGTAAAGAACGTTTTAAAAATGAAATGAATCGGATTAAAAATATAGCTAAAAGTAATGGATATAATGGTAATTTTTAATGGTAATTTTGTGCATAAATCAGTAAATAGATATAAGCATAAGAAAATGTTAAGATGCCACTACTCTTCAAGCACCTGAGGCTCCCAATAAGTTCATAGTAATCCCATATGATCCCAGATATACGAGAGGTCTAGAAAAAGTATTTAAAAACGTAGGTTTTAGAGTAGCATACAAAACGGAGTTTGAAAAATCTCTTTGGAAACCCTAAAGAGAAAGTCGACTTGAAGGAAACCAGTGGCGTCTATGAAATTAGCTGTAATGACTGCGATCTAAAATATGTTGGGCAAACTAAGCGCTCCATAAACATTCGTTTTAAAAAACGCATGGCACATTTAAGATACGGAAGAACAGAAAAGTCAAGCGTTGCCCAACATGCTTTAGAAAACAATCACCAAATAGGAATAAATAATCTTAAGTTGATTAAAAATGTATCTAATAATAGATTATTGGATGCATTTGAGAGTATAGAAATAGTTAAATGTGACAAGAGAGCACTAAATAAAGACAGAGGGCGTATTCCCTATAGTCCCCTCTATTGCTTACTTGACAAGGGTGCAGTCGGGCGCAACTAAGTGTGACCACATTTACCTATAAGTAGTCTCGGTTAGGATAAGTTACTTTAGTTTATATCATCTGCTGATGATGCTAACTTGGTTAGCGAAACGCGCGTCTAGGGCGTAACAAGTTGTGGTGTAGTGTGGTTAGAACTCTTGTATTTTGATTTTTAACTTATGGCCTATTACGTCTATATCCGTATCTTGCTGAAGCTTAAGCCCAAAAAGCATTGCTTAAAATTCCGATTTTGTCCCCCACAAGCATCACTGTAAGCTATTATGTGATTTGCATTTTGTGCATTAGACAAAATGTGTTTGCGAATACATGATCCTATTTCTTGGGCACTGCGAAATGCTGTAAAATCATCTTATACATACATAAAAGACCTCTCTTTTTCAGGTAATTCGTGTATGCCTAAGTTGTAGACATACATGTTCCTTTTGTAATAAGCTATGGAGCAAGTTAATGTTGGATACGGTAATGCCTTTTCTAGATCAAAAGTAAAACTATAACCTTTACCCCGGTCCAATACTGCCAATGCTTTGTCTTTCGCCATAGATTTTCTTGCATATATTGGGTTTGCAAATTATTTTTGTCATGTCTATACATTGCTTCTGATACCGAAACGCTCTCCTCAATTTCACAGTTTTTCTTGTAAAGACTGTACACTAATCTTATGTTCAAGCTGGAATCAAGATATTTTCTGTTGGGGTTATGACTGAATGTATAGTGAGATTTGTATGGGGGAAAACTAAAGTCTGCCCCACGGTTCTAGCCCTGCGAAAAGAATGTGGACAAGAAGATAATTATTTGAATTCAATGTTGCCAAGCTATTTTGGCATTTACAAACTGTAATAGAGTTGATATAAATAAAATACTATGCGTATTTAAAACAAAATATTCGTTTCCGTGTATTTGTTTGGATTTTCCGTTCAGTAAAGAAACCTTAAGGAGACTATTAAAGGCAAACAGATTTTTTTCGAACATGTGCCAACAAAAGAAAAATCTTAGTGGAGAAACCTAATATTTTGCATTGGCGTTATAAATATTTAAGAGAAATTAAAAAATATAAAGAAGAAGGCCGAAATATAATATATATAGATGAAACATAGGTTGACAATGATTTAACGTTCGTTTGCCAACATTTTCTGTTGACAAAGCAATGAAGTTTTCGGTGTAATCAGCAATATCAGCTCAACTGGTATAGTATATTACATAACAAGTGTTGAAAGTGGGAGTTTTCACACGAGATGGTATATTTAGCACGAGGCAAAGCCGAGTGCGGATATCCTTCGAGTGTCGAAATTTTCAGTAATGTACACTATTTTTCCTTCGAAATTTTCAGTAGATTTATTATTTTTATAATTTGTATTTTTCAACACTAATGTTGAAAAATTATTTTTCAACACTAGTGTTGCATAACTATTTTTCAACACGCTGACATCACCCTTTACGTCCACAGTGACTTTGACACAAAAAGGCTATGCTTTTCAGCACTAATGTTGAAAAATTATTTTTCAACATGCATGTGATATATAACACTTTCCAGCCCAGTAAACAGTGCGATTTCTGTCACTTTCATAAGTGGTCGTAGGAAAAATGTTTTAATCCACTTCGTATTTGGCGTTTTGTTACGTTGGATTCTGTTTTTTTTAGGTCGTCTTATTATTGTCCATGCAGGTTCGGAGAAAGGTTTCGTGACAAATACAATATTAATTTTTAAAACTGGGCTTAGTACTGGGGATTATCACGGCCAAATGAACAAGGAAAATTTTACGAAATGGCTGGAACAAAAACTGTTTCCGAAAATTCTGTTATTGTTTTGGATAATGCGCCTTATCATTCTGTTCAGTAGGATAAGACATCCACAAAGTCATCTTTAAAAAAGATATAATTTCTTGGCTGACAAAACAAGGTAAAATTTGTAACTATGTATTCATTAATATTTTCAAGTAGCAAAAAAACATATTTGAATATTCTTATGTATGTATATGTGGGCATGAATGTATTGAATTTTAGTACAAAAGCTAAAATATCTGTATAATTTCTTGTATCTAATAATTTATTTCTAATAAATTACATACTTATATATAAAAAGTGCTATATTATTATTTTTATTAGCTCTTAAGGATAATTTGCTGGACTTAATTTAATAAAAAATTACTCAAATATCTATTTGAAAATAAGCGCTATTGTACTTTTTTAGGCATTCAGTTGCATAAACCTCCAAGTGACCAAAAAAAGTACGTTATTGATAGAATTATTAGGTCACATGGTCATACACCGTTAAGGACACCCCCTTATATGTGCGAACTCAACCCAATTGAGTTAGCATGGGCACAATTAAAATATTTTGTAAGAAGATATTAAAGGAGATAACTGAACAGGGTCTATAACACAAACAGATTGGCTGAAATATTGCAATCATGTAATAGAAATGGAAAATAAATTTTGGGAAACAGACCAAATTATGGAGGATTAATTTATTTATTTATCGTTATTAATTTCACTTGCTAATGACAGTAGCGATGACGGGACTGATACTGACAGTAGTGGCAGTGATTCTGAAGATATAGGTTAAACACCAGTACCAAAGATTATTGCTATTGATGTTAAGAATTATTGTGAATCATGAGTTCTACTCTATCCACTGCAGCTTTGCCGCAAAAGCGGAATGGAACTGAGGACAAAGCTACTATTAATCCAAACAGTAGCTAGGAGCCAACTCACAACTCCACAGCTTTTGCCTATGCTTCAAAACACAACCTTTTGAAGCTAAAAAGAACAGAATATACTCAAGGATGGAAGTGAATGAATCGAAACTCCTGAGTCTCCGTGCTCCTCAGGAATTAGATCTTACTCATGGAAACCTTTGACTATCAACAAAGAAGCCAAGAAGACCTCCAAGAAGAGGACAACTAGGTACCTCAGTTGGCTCCGGCGTGAGCTGCAACTGAACCTAAGGAAAAGAAAAGGAACCCAGGGACCTCAGCTGGCCCCGGCGTGGGCTGTAGCTAACCCTGAGGAAAAAGAACACCCCGTCTCAGTTTCTCACAGCCTGGACGAAGACCACCAGACTGGACGAAGGCTAGGCACACGGAACCGGACAAACGAAAGGAGGATAACAGGCACTCTCCACCATCAAGAGGACCAAGTCCTTTATAGGTTCTGACCCGGAAGGACGGATAGCACTTACCCCATCGAAGGACCCTTGCATACGGATTTACTTTAATTATTCACTCGCTACATATTCATTATCATTTTTTGACTTCTTGTTAACACATCATATTACCAATTATAATGTTTGTCTAATTATTCTTTTAACTTAGCCGATCCACTACAATGTCGCTGTTAATTATTTACCGACCGAAAACACTTAGTGTAATTTTTGATAAAAACGATATCTTTTGCAAGAGTTCAAATGTATAATTTTAGGACAAGTTCTGTAAGTCAGGACCTGTCAAAAATATTGTAACCGAAATTCGGCATCTTAGTAAAAATATGGCAGACCATGAACGCTCCAAAAATTAACAAAATCGGCTAAGAAGGAAACATGTTCTAGCTAACTGAAAAATTTACTCCCTTAATTTGAGCCACGCTGTAAAATTCCCTAAACCTTGCAGAATAGAACTATATTAAAACGTTTTGTTTTTTTAACTAAAATAATAGTATATTTTACTCGTTTAAATATTTAAACACAATATAAACTTGTATTAAAACATATTATGATCTCACCCTAAACACGGCGTTTTTATGATATTTTCCCCGTCTCACACCTCAGACGTTGTAGCGCTAAACTCGTGTGGCATACTATATTTATATGCCTGTGTTCATCCAATACTTTTACTTGTTCTGTCTATCTTGTTTTTGGCTCACGCTTACCACGTAAATCTTCACCCGGAGAGGAGGTTCATGACGTTTTAAGGGCTCTTTCTAGTCTGCCCTTGGATATTTGAAGGGTATGCAAAAAGTGTTGTTTACAGATATTATGGGAGATATTTCCAATATACACATAATAAGAATTTGAAACTGTTTTATTTCCTTTGGATCCATCCCGCACCCGGGTTCGTTTAATTTCATTCCGTTTAACCATCATTCATTCATTCTCGACTTGGCATCGATACAGAGCAGACCTGTAGCTAAATAGAGAAAGTACGACGTGCAAAAATCTTTGTGAGATTTCGAGTTCTTGTGTAGTGCTATTGTTTGCAATAGAATACATAAGCCGGTAAGTGATTTTTTATTTTTCCAACCCTTAAGCAAATTAGACGTAGAAATAACATTTTTGCAACGATTTCTTGGATCTTAGAGCTTACTGAAAGCCGAGCGCTGCTTAGGTATACCCTTAGCGAGTCGGTTCTCTGATCCTAGTTTTTCGTTTTTTCGTATAAGTAGACAGGATCTTTGAGTTTATTGAAGGCTGCGCGCAGCTGTGGTACACCCATAGCGAATAGGCTCATTCATACCTCTTAGATAACTAACAAATAGATTAGAAGTGAGTGATAGAGTGTGGGTGTTAGTGTGTTCAGTGAACCAGTGTCGTGAAGGTGAAGTCACCAAAGGCAAACAGAAAGAAGCAAAACAAGCTCTAGCAGAACAGCTAGAGCTGCTCAGGGCTGAACTAACAGCCCTGAAAACCTCGCAAGAAAATAGGGCCGAGGAACAAGCTTCCTCCCCTTTTACTACGGTGAAAAAGAGGAAAAGAGTACTAAAATCACCTGAGAGTGATGAAGGCTCTGAGGAGGTCACCGAGACTCCTCAGGGGGCTGCAGAGGACATGAACACGGCCCCTTTACCTATGCCGAGAAGGCTAAGAAAGTACCACCCGTGGTACTTGATGGAGCTGAGGACTGGATCCTAGTCAGCAAGTCCGAGAGGAGAGCATGTAGTCCTGAGAGGACTACCTCTAAATGTACCCCCAGAGACAATAAATGAGGAATTAAAAATTCAGGGGATCTAGAAGTAGAAAGACAAAAAAGGCAATACCATTGTACATGGTCAAAACCCAAAATAAACAGATCTATGAGATCAATAGACTCCATGACCTTATGGTCAAAGTGGAGCTAAAGAAAAAGAATGCAGAGCCGCAACAGTGTTATCGCTGTCCACGATACGGACATACACAGTGGAAGTGCACCTTCCAAGAGCGCTGTGTTAAATGTGCTGGGGGGCACAGATCGACGGCATGTCCTCTGCCGATAGACAAAGAAGCTCGAAACGAGATGTGTGTGTTGTGCGGGGAAACAGGGCACCCTGCATCCTACCGGGGATGCACGAAGTACCCGAGAAAGAACACACACGAACCCACAAACACTAGCACAAACAAAAACCCCGCTGCTCCTCAAAAGAGGAAAGAGAATGAGAGGGCCAGGCAGCCTGCAGCTGCCAGTTCCCACACCGAAATGACAATGGAAATCTTCCATAAAGTCATGAAGGATATGGCTGAGAGTCTCATGAGTGAGACAAGGAAGCTGATTGAGGCAGCCCTAAAACCCAGAAATGGCAGGAATTAATCCCACAATCCCAAATACACTGAAGATAATAGCGTGGAACGTAAACGGCATAAGAACACGATAAATAGAGATTATGCAGCTAATCTCTGAACAGACCCTTGATATTCTGGCACTGCAGGAGACCAGAATTAACAGGGCAGACAGGTTCTCTACCCCCGGATATGAAACATATAGATACGGCAGAGTCGTAAACAATGGCGGTGGGGTAGCGATCCTTGTAAAAAGGACTATCCCACACGCATACATTGGGATCGAACACGTCGAAATAGAAGCCATATCGATTGAACTGTCCACCACCAGAGGGAAGATTAAAATCTCCTCTGTGTATAGGCCTCCTAGAGGGGACCTACTACAGGAAGACGTAGATGATTTGCTAAGGGGCAGAAACCCCCGGGTTATTATAGGTGACCTGAACTGCAAACATTCACAGTGGAACAGCACCACACAGGATAGAAATGGACAAAGACTCCTGGACTTCTCGGAAGCCCAAGGGAGCATAGTCATAGGACCAGATAGGCCAACGTTTCTACCAAGAAACCATGGCCATCCTCAGATGCTGACATAGCAATCCTAAAGAATATAGTCCATGACGTCGACATAGAAACCCTCGAAGAAGGTACATCGCATCATAATCCGATACTACTCACACTAGAGAAAACAGGGCTCAAGAAACCTCAATCAGGAAACAGACTAACTGGAGGACTTATCAGGATAAAGTCCAGGATAAAATCGAAATAGCAGCCATTAATAACCCTCAGGAACTGGAAAGAGCCGTAGAGACTCTAGAGAACAAAATACTGGAAGCATTCCACGAAAGCACAGTAATTATGAACACTCCTCTCGTTCAGCGGGGGAGTGACCTCCCTCGCGAGCTGAGACTTCTCATAAGAGAGAATAGAAGGCTTAAACGTGCCTATGGAAGGAGACATCTCGAGCAGGATAGAATAGCCCTAAACAGGCTAGGTTGAGAGATGCACTAAGGGTACACAGAGACAGAATGTGGTCTAATAAATTAATACGACACAAAGGACAATACTGCATGGCAAATGTAGAAAAGGCTAAGGTCTGAGAACAAACCAATGCCTCCCCTGCACGTGGCAGGAGGAATGGCATAGACAGCCCAGGAGAAAGCAGAGGCCTTGGCAGACACTCTCGAACGAGTCGACTAAACCAACATCCGCTCGAAGATGATCAACATGAAATAGAAGTAATTAATGGCTGCAGAAGACTAAACAACACAGAAACCCCTGCCACGGTGGAGCACCCGGCTACACCGCAGGAGGTTGAAAATGTCACAAAATATCTAAAGAAGCGTAAAGCTCAGGCAAAGATGGCATAACCAATCAAATGATAAAGCAACTTCCTAGAAAAGGAATTGCTGCACTAACCAGCATAACAAATGCAGTCATGAGACTCGATTACTTCCCCAACAGGTGGAAGCATGCTGAAGTAGTGATGATTGGTAAACCAGGGAAAGACCTAACTTTCCCTCAGAACTATCGACCGATAAGTTTGCTGCCCGCACTCAGTAAAATCGTCAAAAGAGTCCTGAACATTAGGCTCAAAGACGAAACAGACGCCCTAGATATTATCCCTAAGGAGCAATTCGACTTCAGAAGCGGCCACTCAACAGAATTGCAGGCTCTGAGAATAGTTGAAACTGTCACCAGCGGTTTCAACTTGAAAGAAGCTACTGGCACGGTCTACCTAGACGTAGCCAGAGTTTTTGACAGAGTATGGCACAAAGGACTTGTTTAAAAAATGCAAAAGTCAGGTTTTTCAGCAAAGACATGCAAACTGATTGCCCACTATCTGAATGATAGATCGGCAAGCGTCAGAATCATACTCTCCAAATCGATACCTAGAAGACTAGAAGCAGGAGTACCTCAGGGATCTGTGTTAGGACCGCACTTATATAACGTGTATACACATGACATCCCCAAGACACACACCACTTCTATAGCCCTATACGCCGACGACTGTGCTATAGCGGCAAAGCATAGGAATGCAGCTATCATTTGTAGGAGACTACAGGAAGAAATGGATCTGATAAGTTTCTGGTGTATCAGTTGGAAGATCAAAATAAATGCACAAAAAAGCCAGGCCAACCTCTTCCAAAAGAGGAGGATGATACCCCCAGAGGCTATAAGCATTGATGGAGATGACATCCCATGGACAAACTCGATAAAATATCTAGGGCTGATAATGGATAAGGGGTTAACATGGAAACCTCATTTAGAGGCAACAAGAGCAAAGACAAATAAGGCTATGGCTAGACTATACCCTCTTTTGAATCGAAGAAGCCCCATGGCTCTTCGTACAAAGTTGACCATGATAAAAATGATCGCAAGATCACAATTGACATATGGAGCAGTAGCGTGGGCGTATGCAGCGCCCACCTACATAGTCCAACTGGCAGCTACAGAAAATAAGTACATAAGGACTGCGGTAGATGCACCTTGGTACGTAAGAAATGCCCAGATCCAGCGGGACCTGGACTGGGAGCCTCTCCAGACAACAATCAGGAAGAAAGCCATGAAAGGCATAGAGCGGGCAGCAGCACACCCATTTGAAGAACTCAGGATGCTAGTGGACTATGACCCTCAGGAGGGGCGGCGGGTACACCGGGTCTACCACCGTAGGCCCCGCGATCACACACCATTACACTGACAATATACACATTTCGCTCTGTTTTCAGACAACTGTCCTATATTGACCGCGACAATAGTGAAGGGGTGCGATGTGAGTACACACATCAGGATGTGTACGAGCCGACACACCTAAGATAGCGATGACTTATGGTTTATTAAGCCCCGTTAAACCGGTAGTACCCATCATCGAGAGGCGGCTTCCCAGGAGGGAGGTCGGGTGGATGGTGGGTTCTCTGGGCCATTGGGCCCTTCGCGGTGTTTAACCAAACCCCATATAAATGCATTTTGTGTAGTAAAATTCCCCATCATCCAAAATTTCTCAAAAAATGTTTTTCTTTCTAATTCAGATATTTTATCAAAACATTTTTTATCGCCCAATTGCACTACTACCAGTGCTATCAAAAATCATCGAAAGGCTACTGAAGAACCGTCTTATGCCATTTCTCCTGAAATATCAGATAATATCCCCGGAGCAGTTCGGATTTCTACCCAACAAGTGCACCAGTGACGCCATGTTCACGTTGCTTAGAGGCGTCTAATTATCTCTCAATAACAACCACCCAACTGCCTCAGTTTTTTGTGACTATGCGAAAGCCTTTGATTGTGTTAGTCATGAAATTCTGATAAACAAACTAAATTTTTATGGAATTCGTGGTACTTCTTATAAAAAAATTGGTTCAAATCTTATCTTGGAAAAAGGCAACAACTTGTAAGGGCTAATGGTTCCGATTCTGATTGTAAGTTGATTACAAGTGGAGTCCCTCAAGGTTCAGTCTTGGGACCTATTCTTTTTTTGTTATACATTAATGATATCACGAACCTTAAAATTAATGGAAGAATCTTCCTTTTTGCTGATGACACAAGCATAACATGGAGTGATTTTGATACAACGTCTTTACACTCTAGTATCTCCAAAGACTTGGTTATAATTAAGGCTTGGTCCGATTCCAATATGCTTTGTTTTAACGTCGATAAAACGGTGGCGTTATCTTATAAGGGAACTTTACAACCACTTCAGGTACATAACGGCAATATTGAATACGTAGAGTCGGTTAAATTCCTGGGTTTAAATATAAATAGCAACCTAAAATGGTCTAATCATATTGACACCTTAACTAAAAAACTTTCTACCGCCTGCTTCGCCATTCGATCAGTTTCAAAAGAACTAGACGTTCCTTCTGCCAGACTTACTTATTTCTCTTTATTTGAATCCCACCTCCGCTATGGCCTTCCCTTTTGGGGCTGCTGTACCACCGAGCAATTTCGTAGTATTTTTATGCTTCAAAAGAGAGCCATTCGTTATTTGTTTGGTCTAAATAATAGAGCTCACTGCCAATACTATTTCAAAAAACATGAAATATTAACACTTCCTGCATTATATATTTTGGAAACGGTATGTTTGCTGAGAAAACATATAAACACCTTCCCAGAAAGGCCACAACATGTATACCCTACCAGAAACTCTAGGCATGATATTTATCTTCCCATTCCTTCCACAGAATTAATAAAAAAATCAATTATTTACAACGCCATAAAACTTTACAACAATCTGCCAGTACATTTAAAATCTATCCCTATGCTTGCACAATTGCAAAACACCAAAGCATACCTCATTGAGAGACCATTTTACAGCGTTAATGATTTTTTTTTTCAGTGAGTAAGTCTCTTTAAATTGTCACTAAACTCGCTTGTTTACTTAAATCTTTTGTGAGTCATGTCCTAACTCGTAGCATAGAATTTTGTAAATCATTATATAGGGAAAAGAACTGTCGAACATTCACTTAAAACTTAATTATTTTTGTTAGGTATTGGATTAAAAACAATTTAATTATTTTTGTATACTACATTCTACACTAGTTCAATATACCTTCTGTTTAACATCACAATTATTTGTATAACTATAATAACATAGAGTTTAAGGTCGCATAGTTGCAATTTTGATTTCAATGTCATCGAAATTATTCACCTCGTACATGTGTGTTTGTTTACTTTTATAAGGTTATCATGATTCATTTACTGTTTGTTATGTTATATGTTATATTCTAACGTGTGTTTTACGATTTGGTAAATTGATAATTTACATTTTAAAAAAAAAGCACTGACCTGTCGAAATTCTTTTCGATTAACGTTTTGATATGTCTTATTTTTAGGTATATTTTGCTTTGTCCATAAAATTGTAAAATTTTTCTGCGGCAATAAAGCATACTTTTGTTTGTTTGTTTGTATTCTGTTCTCCTTGTATACCCCAATTTTCTTTATCTGTCTCATTTGACAGATTTCTGATAGTGAAAGTCTCGTCAAATTCTTGATGTTCGTCTAAAATTAATTAAAGGTTATATTTCTTTGTAATCAAAAAAATCGCCGATTTTTTACCTGAAGAAGAGTAATCAGCATCATCTGGATCGAATTCGCTCTCACTAGCACTGAAAGGCTTTTTAGTAGCACAAACCAAACATGCACGTGCATTTAAAGCCAGATTGGTCTAAGTCACACTTGTACCAGTCTGAGTCTGCCTTTCAACAACGAACTAATGAACATAAACCGTTCAGATCTTCCTAGAAAGTAATTTTTTTTTTGTTATGAATTTCTCATAGTTAACTGGAAAAACCCGATTTTGTGACTTAGACCATTCTGGCTTTCAACGGCTCATATATAGCTAATATTAGTACAAAATTAAAAAGAAAAAAATCTGTTCTATTACCTGACAAAAATCTATTGGCACTTTTTACTGCTTCCTAATTGACTTTTGATATTTTATTTTTAAAGTATAGAAATAAATCTTGACATCAAAGGTTTCTTAAGGAAATTTTAAGATTGAACCCTCGATATTCAGTTACCTCTAGTCACAAAAAAACATCCTTTAAGCTTTTGAAAACTTTAATTTCGTTTTGTAATTAATAAAAAAGTCTTTCATGAAACCTCAAAATAATTTACTTTCAAAGAAGGAAAATCAGGCGTCGGCAGACGACAAGTTTAATATAACCGACATATTTGTTGGTTAAGGACATTTCATCTTAGAACTATATAAATTTAATTTCGCTTTATTAATAATCTTCTCACAAAAAGTAAGAAATTCGGCTTAATTTGTTCTTTCCAATGTTCATATGATCAGTTTTATAAAATTTAGTAAAAAATCCAGTAGGTGCAGCATAACGAGTTGGTAGTACATTTTACAAAAGTTGCAATTAATAAAGCAGAAAACACTTCAAGTATCGGGAGACTAAATCAAGAAAATAATGTTTCTACCCTTGTGACATATAAATTTTAAAGTTCTACGATTTATTTATATTTCAGTTTCTCTGGTGAGAAATTAAAATATTGACTTTAATTTGCACTTGTTTTCGACGTTATTAAACAACTGTCGCAACCCTGAGGTAGGCTTTCTACAACGTTGCCAATTCTATGATTTCTCCAATTTGCAGATTTTTTCTATATATTATGGCTTCTGCCTAATTCAGTCTGCTATTAGGTTAATAGATAGAAAAAGGTTAAGAGCATTTTTAATGAAGTCATTTTTCGACGGGATCTCGTGGTCGAAAGACATACAAATATGTTAATGTCCTAAGGTTTTTCATTTTTTTTTGGCTGGTGCTGCATGGTTACACTTTAAATTAGTTTACATGGTTTTTGTTTCCCACCTTTTTGGCATAATGTTGGCCGTACTTTGGAAAATTTTCTGATTCCCTTAAGCAAAGGTAAGCGTTTTTTTTTACTTTTAAGGCCTTAGCCTTCATTGTAAATATTCTTTAGAGGGTTTTCCCTCCGACTGCATAGACGAAACCGTTTTTTTCTCCGTTACATTTTTTATTTTTGAAGAAAAAGTGTTACATAATCTGTATTTCTGTAAATCTTTGATTGATTGAACACGTGCCAGTGCCTAGCTGTCGTGGGATGAGCTAATCCTCTACAGTTCCACTGCAGCTGGATCAAAGGCAGTTCTTTCCATTTGTTTAGGCATAGTATTTATAATATATATATATATATATATATATATATATATATATATAGAGTTAGATTTTCTTGAACATCCGTGTATATATAGTTACTAGATTTTTCTTGGGTTATAAGTTCATAGCATTAAAGCAATTCTCAAAAATTATTAGTCATCTATTCATTTTAAATTTGACGTTTCGGCAGGTGGCTCCGTGCCTTTCTCAAAAATACTTTCTAAAATAATTTAAATTAGAGAACCTACACACTTGAGTAAAACAAGACAGACTTACCATGAAACGTATATTAGTAATTAAATTATCCAAAGGTGTTTAAAATCACAAAAGACACGACGCTGATCGCGTTATTTGGACAAACATTTTTAACAATACACACGTGAAGGACGACGAACAGTTATTGACTGAAGAGCAGATACGTATGATAGGTAGGATGTTATGGTTTTTTTGTTTTTTGACGTTTTTTAAGTTTTTACCGGGCGGTTCAGAAAGTAATTTTATTTTGTCTAAGATTATTATTTTTAAGTTTTTCAAATGTATGTGAGAAAATAATTAAATAATGTCAAAATAAATTTTGCTTACAAGCTTGATATCTTTTTTGTCGTTTACTCAGTTTTTATTTTTCTTAATTTCAATAGACTCGTAAACTTCCCGCTTGCGTTTGTTGTTTTCGGTTTTTAGAATTTTAGTTTCACTAAAATTAAATTTATGTTTTTTTTTGATTTCGTGTTTAGAAAGGGCAGTGGGATTCTTTTTATCATATTTATGAGAGTTAATTCTCGAGCCTAAATATTGGCTGGTTTGTCCAATATAAACTCCAGCGCAATCTCCACACGGGATCTCATATATAACATTGCTTTTTTTCATTTTAGGTGTCTTGGTTTGTAGAGAAGTGAAATTTTGATTTAATAAATGGAAGCTCTTGTGTGCAACAATTATATTATATTTGTTAAATACATGTTTAAGTTGCTCAGATAAACCTTTTATGTATGGTAGTGTTAAATAGTTATTAGTTTTGTTTGTGTTGGCTTTTGAGTTGTTCGTTTTATTGTAAAATTTATTAATTCTTTGTTTAAATACTCTATTTACTAATTGTTGGGGATATTTATTTTCGAAAAGAACTTGTTTGGCTTTATTAATTAAGTTTTCCCTAAACTCGACATCTGATAGCTGAATTGCCATATCGGCTAATGCTATAATAACTGATTTTTTTGAGAAAGTGGATGTTGGGAATTATTTGGTATACCTTGAGGACCAAGTCTTTTTTGTGTACCATTCTGTTCTGATAGTATCCTTCGTTTTATGTAAGGTGACATCTAAAAAGTTTATTTGATTTTGTTTTTCGACTTCGATGGTGAATTGCAATTTATCGTGATAGCTATTAAATTTATATAGAGTTTGATCTGCATTATTTTGCGGAATCGCAGCAATGCAATCATCAACATAACGGTAAAAAAAGGGTTAATTAAAATTTAGCTGCGGTATTATGGTTTCTTCTAAATCCTCTAAAACTAATTGGGCAATTGCGCTTGAAATACTTGATTCATGGCACAACCATCAAGTTGTTTAAAGATATCATCCTTGTAAAGGAAATATGTTGAGTTTAGAGTTAATTCTATGGCTTTTAGGAATTCGTTTAACGGCAAATCAGTATATTTTTTAATTTCATTCCACTTTTTTTCGAAAATGTTAGTTGCAAGATTTATAGGAATATTTGTATAAAGAGATATAACGTCTAAAGAGATTAGTATGTGGTCATCTGGCAACTTAATATCTTTAATTTTGTTTTTAAAGTCAAATGAATCTTTAATATAGTAGTTGTTTTTATTTATAATATTTGATAGAATGTTTTTTAAAAATTTTGATAAAGAGTTTAAAGGGGACTGAATACATGATACTATAGGTCGTAAAGGTATACCCTCTTTATGGAGTTTTGGTAATCCGTAAATTTTTGGTGCAATTGCATTATTTATTTTTAGTTTTTTGGCAGTATCTGGGGAAATATATCCTTTTTTATCCCACTGGTCCATTAGTTCGTTGTTTTGTTTTTGTAACTGTTTAGTTGGGTCATTTTTTATTTGTAGGTAAGTTGTGTTGTCTTTAAGGAGGTTGTTCATATTGGTATCATAATTATGCGTGTCCATAATAACTGTTTTATTTGATTTGTCTGGCTTCAATACGATTAAATTTGGGTTTTGTTTAAGAAACGTTTGAGTTTTTTTTATATTTTTAGTTAGAGTTTTATTTTTATTTTCAAAGATATTTTTATTTTTATAGTTTGTTAATATATTGCATGTTTTTGTTCTTAATTCATCCTTAGTGGTATTGCTTAATTAAGTAATAGAATTTTCAACGTTACATATGATATCATTTATTGGTATTTGTTTGGAATTCTCTAACGGTGCTGCAAAGTTGGGGCCTAAGCTCAATATTTCGTTGGCGTAATCGGGAATTGTAGTATTTGTTAAGTTTTCAACCCAATTGTTGTTATTGGTGGGTTCGATATTGTTAAACATCTATTTAACAAATATGATATAAATGTTGCACACAAGGGATTCCATTTATTAAATCAAAATTTCACTTCTCTAAAAACCAAGACACCTAAAATATGTTATATATAAAAGGTTTATATTGGACAAACCAGCCAATATTTACTGCTCTCTTTCTAAACACGAAATCCAAAAAAAACATAAATTTAATTTTAGTGAAACTAAAATTCTAAAAACCGAAAACAACAAACGCAAGCGGGAAGTTTACGAGTCTATTGAAATTAAGGAAAATAAAAACTCAGTAAGCGACAAAAAAGATATCAACCTTGTAAGCAAAATTTATTTTGACATTATTTAATTATTTTCTCACATACATTTGAAAAACTTAAAAATAATAATCTTAGACAAAATAAAATTACTTTCTGAACCGCCCGGTAAAAACTTAAAAAACGTCAAAAAACAAAAAAACCATAACATCCTACCTATCATACGTATCTGCTCTTCAGTCAATAACTGTTCGTCGTCCTTCATGTGTGTATTGTTAAAAATGTTTGTCCAAATAACGCGAACAGCGTCGTGTTTTTTGTGATTTTAAACACCTTTGGATAATTTAATTACTAATATACGTTTCATGGTAAGTCTGTCTTGTTTTACTAAAGTGTGTAGGTTCTCTAATTTAAATTATTTTAGAAAGTATTTTTGAGAAAGGCACGGAGCCACCTGCCGAAACGTCAAATTTAAAATGAATAGATGACTAATAATTTTTGAGAATTGTTTTAATGCTATGAACTTATAACCCAAGAAAAATCTAGTAACTATATATATATATATATATATATATATATATATATATATATATATATGATTGATACCGAGAAATTCAAATATAAACTTAGTTTTTTATTTAATGTTCTAACACATTACGCCATATACAGTGTTGTTCCTAAATTTAATTATCCATAACTTTTTTGTGAAGCCGTTTATGTCATTTTTGACTAGGCAGACCTATTCTCCATTTAATTCTACATAAAAAGGTGCTCTTAGTGTTTGTCGCGTAAAAGCAGCCATTTTGGATAAAAAAGGGTTTGAAGTTAAATCTGCGTTGAAATTTTTTAAATTGGATCATTTTCTAGATTTCGAAAAATAAGTAAAAAATATATCTTTTATTGATTGTATTATCAGGTAAAAAACTTAAATCATTTACAAGACTAAAACTAAACTAGTAAATAATATGATTTTACAATAATTGTTGAAAATGACCACCGCCTACTTCCACGCATGCAATAAGTCGCCTTAACATTGATTGCCGAACTATTTCAAACATACCTGGCGTCTGATTAATAATGGCACAAGATTCAAATATCTTATTTGTTAGATCTTATTCATTTTGGACTGGACTTACCAAAGACTTCAAGTGACCCCACAGAAAATAACCCAAAGGATTCAAATCTGGTGATCTCGGAGGCCAGGCTTGTGGTCCAGCTCTTCCTATCCAACGCTTAGGGTAATTCTCGTCCAGAAATTGACGCGCAACGACACTAAAGTGCGGCGGAGCTCCGTCGTACATTAACCACATCCTGTTTCTGTTTCTAAATCAACTTCTTCTAAATGGTTAGGAAGTTGGTACTGCAAAAACCTTCGATATTCTTCGCCATTAAGCCTTTGCGGAAGAATGCAAGGTCCAATAAGGTGATCACCGATAATTCCTACCCAAATATTGAGAGAAAATATCACCTGAAAATGATGTCTTCTGATAGCATTCGGATTATCCTCAGCCCAGATATGGTTGTGATGAAAGTTAATTATGGAATTTCGAGAAAACGAGACTCCATCTGTAAAAAGCACATGGCTTAAGAAATCCGGGGTTCGTACTACGCAACCAAACGCAAAAATCGAGTCTGAGGGGAAAATCTCTAGGTAATAGAGCCTGCACACGTTGCATATGATAAGGATAAAGTTGTTGGGACCTTAAAATTTTCCAAACAAGAGTGTGTGTAATATTCAATTCAAGAGCTATTTTTCGTGTACTAGTTTGCGGGTCTTCTTCAATTCTGTTTAACACAGCTTCTTCAATCTCAACTGTTCGAACTGTTGCAGGCCTTCCTGTAACATCTGTTGTCCTTTTAAAGCTGCCAGTTTCACAAAGTCTTGCGTGAATATTAATAAGAGTTTGGACGTGTGGCACCACTCATTGAGGAAATCGCGTCTGATACATTCGTCTTGCAGCTTGTGCATTACCGCGAGCCATTCCATAAGTAAAATGAATGTCTGCTATTTCTGCGTTGGTATGTTGATACATTTTGAACAAAACACACGATAAATTATTACTTATAATGCCAAATGATAAAAAACTATTTGTTTTATTCTAAATCAACTGCCATGACTGATTCTGCTACCATGGAAACCTCTCAATTGTTTTCCAAGGCATGCTATGGATTCATATACTATTTTCTTGTGTACTGCGGCTGCAGTGGAAAGATGCAGCACATTTTTACGATTTTATTATCTTTATCCAATTTTCACTAATTTGGTAATTGTGATATGTTAATGTGATAGAGTAACATAGCACATAATTTTGAAAAAGTATTTTTTCGCTTATTGCCACAAATGTTCAAAGAGTTCAAAAGAGCATTCTGTCTACACTTTTTATAAATAAGTAACATGTCTGCATATTCAATATTGGTATATATTTTTGAAGAGTTTTTAAATCCCGACTACATATTAAAACGGTATGAAATTGCCTCATACGGCAAAAAATTGAGATGAAAGAACTGAAAAATAAGACTGCAAACTGATATATTTGAGAATTGTTATGTTCGTTGAAGCCTGCTCATTCTATTATTTAGGTTGTTCTGATATATTACTGAGAAAAAATATATAGGCATTTTGAAGAAAATCGTATAATTAATTGTTTTACAAAATAAAATTAATAAATGTTTTAATAATGTGCTCAAAAATTAATAAAACAAAATACAACTTTAATCAGTTTTTCTCAAAAATGGTAACGAATTAACCCTATGTTATTTAAATTTTTTTTAATCAAAATGGTCCATACTATCACGTGTTAAAATACTTATCGTCAAACCCCTAACACCATGCATATAATAATAATAATAATTATTATTTTTTTATCCATTTCAACAGGAAATTATATTATGATATTTTTATTATATATGATAATTTTTCTTTTAGTATCACCTAATGAAATTTAAACCCTTCAGGCAAATTTCATGATATACATTCTTTTTTTTTTGTATTCATTAATTATTTTAATGTATGTAGCTTCATATATCTGATTAGCAACGTAAAACCTAATCTGAATATTACTTCTTCGAGCAGTACATACTAGTCGGTTAGATAATTCATATTTTGTACATACTCATATATACATAGATTCTTTGATCAAGGAATTGAAATTTTAAAGATTAGTTATTCGGGTCTTTATTTAAAAAAAGTTTAAATGTATAAAGTTTAATTTATCAGAGTTAGTTGCAAAGTGGAATTTTTATTTAAATTGTTATTTGATTCTTATTGCCAAGACTGAAGCCTAATATCATATGGATGATATTATAAATCTTAAAAAGAAGCTACAAAGAGGCAAAGTAAACAAATTGGAACTTATTTGAAGTGTCTCATTTTTATCAGTTTTTTTTTAGAGCAGAATTTCTCAGTTCAGTGGTTTTGTAGACAGCTATTTTAAGGATTTCCCTACAAAAGCCTAAATTACATCCTTGATTCAATCTTTATTACACCGACCACTTAGAGGAAATATCCTGAATAATATGCCAAACAAACATTCTGCCACAAGCTGGATAACCTATCTCTGGATTTGAGGATGAATTTGCCAGAGAAGATTCTGGAGTACTAGTAACCATTGTAAATAACTCTGGTAAAATTAAAATATTTTCTGAATGTCTAAAAACTGCCAGAAGTAATACGACTAAACGAGGATATCGAAAACTTCAAATCTTCCAATTTCAGACATGTAGCGGCAGCGGCTCTATCTTCGATATCAGTGTTAATGGAAAATCCAGTCAAAAACCGGATGATGTCATACATTCAGAATAAAATTAACACAAATCAGTTTAAATTCTAGGCAGGAAAAAGTATCAGAAGCCATATAAAATATGATCAAAAAAATTATCATGGAAAAGTTAGAGGAAAGATGGTTCTAACATTATCTCTTGATTTGGAAAAATCATTTGACTATGTAAACCACCAAAAATCGGATTGGCAGCTCGCAGATAGATAGTACAACTTCTAGACTAAAACAGGCCAGCTCATTATTTTCACAATGGAAATACCCTCCCAATATTAAAAAAAATATATTCGGAAAGCCCTAATACCTACCATTTTTTAATAGCCTAATTAGAACCTTTTATATTGGCAGGTAAACAATTTTATTGTGGGGCGGCTAAAATGGGTTCATTTTACAACGGAAAAATTACCTAGACTGGGTTGTTTACAACATTAGACAACAAACGTTAAACATCTGTGTATCGATAAGCAAGTGTATGTGCAGACGAGAATGTCGAGTCAAACGCGCCGAAGTTGCAAAATTTCTCTCGACAAATTTTATTATATTTGTGGAAAATTTCTGGTGAAATCAGAAGCCAGACCATTTTCCGAAAATGTAAAAAAAGCCTACTTTAAATATTTTGGTGTGTTAATTGGGGGATCAAGACAAGCGGTGGGCTCCCCATGTGTGCTGTGTTAGTTGTAGTGTATCATTGGTGCAGTGGATGAAGGGAAAGAGAAAAAGTATGCCCTTGCAGTTCCAATGGTATGGCGAGAACCCACCAATCATTCTGACGATTGTTATTTTTGCCTGACAAAGACTGAAGGTTATTCCAAAAAGGGAAAGCACAATATAGAATATCCAAATTTGCAGTCTGCCATACGACCTGTTCCTCATAATGCAAATTTGCCAGTGCCGATTGTGCCTTTAAATTGGCAAGCTGTTGATTTGGGAGATATCGCATCATCAGGCTTTGATTGTCCAAAGTGAATTAAATGATTTAGTACGTCATTTGGGGTTATCCAAGCAACAGTCAGAACTTCTGGGTTCCCGTCTTAAGGAATGGAGCCTATTGGCCAAAGAAACAAAAATTACGAATTTCAGAAAAAGAAATGCTATGTTTTCTGAATTCTACAGTATGGGAAATTCGTTGTGCTCGTGTACTGGTATAGACATGAATGCATGAATTTGATATTAAACATTCTCCCCGTGAGTGGCGCTTATTCATAGACTCATCTAAACATAGCTTAAAAGCTGTGTTATTGCATAATGGAAAACCCTCTATACCAGTTGCTCATGCAGTTGCAATGAAAGAAAATTATGAAAATATGCACACGATAGGTATAAATGGCAGATATGTGGGGACTTAGTTAGAAATTATAGCGATTTTAGTGCGACTTCAGGAGGGATTTACAAAAGATTGCTGTGTTCTTTGTTTATGGGACAGTCGTGCAATAAATCAGCATTATGTAACAAAAATTTGGCCAGAAAGAAGCGAATTAAAACCGGTATCTCAAAATTTTAAATTTATATCTCTTGTTGATTCCAAAAATGTCCTTTTGCCTTCTTTTCGCATTAAACTTGGGCTGATAAAAAACTTTGTGAAGGCTTTGAATAAAGATGGTGATGAATGAATGAATACCTAAGACAAGTCTTTCCCCAGTTAAGTGATGCCAAATTAAAAGAAGGCGTTTTTATTGGGCCACAAATCACAAAATTGCTGGACGATGTCAATTTTACGGAAAAGCTTACCAGGCAGGAACTCAGAGCATGGAATTCATTTGTTAATGTAGTAAGAGGATTTTTAGGCAACAATATAGATGAACATTATGAACAATTAGTTAAATTAGTTAATGAACTCTTAGATACCTATAAAGCGCTTGGTGCCAGAATGTCATTAAAAATTCACTTCCTCCATTCCCATCTATCATTTCTTCCTAAAAATTTGGGAGCTGTTAGTGACGAGCAGGGTGAAAGGTTTCACCAAGGTATCAGAACAATGGAAATTCGGTACCAAGGACGATAGGATCCAGCCATGATGGGTGACTACTGTTAGTTTTTGAAGAGAGAAGAAGATAGGACACCTGATAAATTGAAAAAATAAAGTTTAATTAGTGTTTTAAGTTAATATTTTTCTCGTTTGCTTTTCTCTTAAATGCATGATATGTTTAATAGACGAAAACTGTAAACATAGTCAATAAACAGGGTTAAGAATTTTCTGAAATCATTTTTTTCTATAGATATTAAGTATCGTAACATTCGATGTAGTTCTACAACTCTAACAAGAAAACCCTACGTGCTACAACTTTCTATTTGTCGTTTTCGTATTTGGAGAGATCAATTCTATTAGATTATGCTATTCTGATTTGTGTTACAACAACAAAATTTTTTTGTCGGCCAGTGTAATTGACAGAATAACAGACGAGACAAAACGACAAACGAGTAATATAATATCAGTGGCGGCTCGTGGTCAGCTTTTCATCCGAAAAAATAAGACACACGAAACAAAAAAAATGTCTTTATTACTTCGTAACCGCAAGTCCAGGCAGATAAATAGTACATATTTTAACAAAAATAACGATTTACTTCTTTGTCTTTGTCCTTACTTGTTCGCTTTTATTTTGCTTTGCTTAAAATTCAGCAAAGGTCGACTACTGGCCTTAAATTCGAGTCGTTTCTCAAATTTCAGCTCGCCAAAATAATTGAAAACGGCTTTTAAAGTTTTAATATCCTAAAACACTGTGGCTACCTTTCTTTAAAAGATTAATATAAACCACAAAATCAACAAACAAAATGTAAAGTCTTGAAAATAAAATCTATAAAAATACGGAATCGGAACCACAACCTCTCACACGATCCACATTAAACGCATCAACTGACAAAAATATTTAAGCCTATATTACCTATGCGCCCCTGTGAAAATTTGATCGGGAAAAACTCGCCTCCGTTTATAACCATGAGGTCAACGCGGGCTGCCATTCGTGATGACCGTGATCGATGCCAACGAAATGAAACCTCCGGAGATCGCGGTGCGAGGCATCGATAGTGTGTCGGGGAACTAAGTGAACAGGCAACGAGTTTATACGCTTAGAATAATAGAGGGAATTTCCAAATAAAAAAAAATGATGAAATATAAATTATATATTATTTTATTTATTTGTTTCTGTTTGGAAATGTTTATTGGGAGGGTCATTGACCTAATGGAGGAGCCCTTACTGTATAGGACGCTTTAAAGTAAAATAGCTACACAAATCGCACCATAGAGAAAGCTAATATTGCACAGGGTTTTGGAACAACGATAGTTCAGTTACACTGTGACAAGCGAATGAACCTTATCAACGCCTGAAGGGGCAGGGGAGATTCTCGTCAAAAATCTTCCCGTGTCATAGGCGTGCGAAGTTATTTTAATCAGATTATCATTCATTAATATTGATGACAATAATATTAATAATAATAATAATAATGATAATAATAATAATGTTAATAATAATAATTATAATATCAATAAATATTACTTTTGGACTTCCCTCGTAAAAGAGAAGATTGTAATCATGAAAAAAATCACCCACCGAGATTTTTGCAGATCCTTACATTTTTGGGTCTCTAGAACTCGAAAAACATGTTCTCCTATTTCCATCGCTCTGTCTGTCGGTCTGTCTATCTGTATGTGGCATAGCTCAAAAACTATTTATCCACTATCTTTAAGATTTGGTCAAAAATCATAGATCATAAGAGGATAAAATGGTAACACTTTGGTGAAAATCCATTAAGGCGAAACAAAATGGCGGTCTAGTGAAATATTATTACTAAGAAATACTAAGATTATGTGGAAATTAGCTGGTAAATTTTGGTTTGAATTTAAGATGGCGAAACAAAATGGCGGCTTAATAAATAATTTCACAATTCGGCCCGAAAAGAACATTTTATAGATTGATTTCAAAATTTGCTCTAGAAATAAATGTTGTATAGAGATCAGCTTGTAAAATTTTGGTACGATTTCAAGAGGGCGAAACAAAATGGCGGCCAACTACAACATTTATAAACATGGAAAAAAATTAATATTTTACGTATCTTTCTATTCTAGCGTCCATAGGTCCCAAAAAAATAAAGTTTCTTTTGATCTGTCTGTCTCTTTGTTAATTTGCGGCATAGCTAAAAATATACTTGCCATATTAAGTTTAAAATTTTGTCAAAAATTAAGGCTTGCAAGGACAGTAACCTGATAATATTTTGGTAAAATTCCAATACGGCGGAACAAAATGATGGCCTAGTGAAATGCTAAAAAGTGTATTGCTAAAAATGTAATTAACTAATGTATCTAAAATTCGGCACAAAATTCGAGTGTTACACAGGAATGAGCCCATAACATTTTGATCAAAGGCTTCCTCCACATCTTCAAAAAATAAGGACATGCATTTTTGGAAAAAGCCTAATTTTTCAGATTTTTCAGCTTTTTCTCCTGTTCTTTCTAATGATCCGATCAAGTCGGCGATGACACTATATTATTTGTAAGTTCATTCTCTACTATTCATGTCGTTATACCATCAAGATTACTTTATTAGTTTCGATTTTAAAAGCCAAAAACGAAAAAAATAGGATTTTTTTGCATTAAATTGTTTATCACTTAAGTTGATACCTAGTCGTGAGTGGGAAACATAAAAGAATATTACTATAGACTATCTTGTGTGTGATGGCGCGCTCGGATTCTGGTTAGTATTTTTGGCAAAAAACGACTTTTTTTGCTCTATTGATTGGTGTAAAAATCAAATCTCTCTCTAGCACATTGATATTTATGACAAGGTTTTTGTCGATTTGTCATCTTTAAAGATGAATATATTACCGGGTACATTTAGAAGAAAGAGAAAGCGATGTCTTTGAATTTGAAAAGTATACATGGTATTCCATTTCAAATAAATTATTTTTGTTATATTTTCGAGTTCTCACGTATATATTTTTTTTGACAAAGGAAAGTAAAAATTTGATTGAAAATATATATAAGTTTTGAAAAAACTTTTACCACTTTATACTCCTACATCGGCGATATCACAGAAAGGAAATTATTTCCTTTGCTGTTACGTTCTGTAGCGGTTATTTTTTGTACTTTCTTGGTGAAAGCGGCCACAAGAAATCATTGGAAAATATTTTCAAATTCCAAGAATTGCCGCTAGGGGTATAACAGAAACGGAAAATACTTTTCATGATATCGACGAGAGCCATTTTTAATTGAACAACCAGTATATAAACACAAGTAATAAACTATTATGATCGTTATCACATCATAAATAAATTAAATATAATCAATTCACATCAACAAACACTCACCACTTGCCCTAATATTGCTTACTATTCCAAATACGTCATTGCTTTGCCAACATTTCCCAAAAGTTAAATCATTATCGACCCATGTCTCACCGATGTAAACTATGTTACGACCCTCCTCTCTATAATTTCGAATTGCCCTTGTATATTTATAGCGCCAATGTAAAACTTTGGGTCTCTCCAACAGAATTTTTCGTTTATTTTGTCACTTACGAAAAAAAAAGCCATTGGCCTTCAACAACATCCTTAATGTTTCGCGACTATAAGGGAAATCCATTGTTTCTCGCAATTTAAGGAGAAGCTTTCTGAGTGTAGGCGCAGTTTTTAGTTTTAAATAAAACTTGCTTATTGTTTGCCTAATGACAGGAAAATCATCAAAATCCTTTTTGAGAGACAAACGGGTTTTCTTGTGGGGTGGTAATGAGTGCATCTCACCTGGACGTTCCCTTTGCCTCTCCTTATCTTCTTTGTGAATTTCGCTCACGGTGTCTTGAGAAACCCCAGTATGAGCGACGCGATCGATTTTCCTTTTTAAAGGTAATTTAAAATTATTACTTCTCGCTTCCTCATCGCAAACTCTATAAACATTGGCGATAATTTCTCTGGACTGGCCAGCAAGAGGTTTTCTCTTTAAAAAGATATTTCTTTCCATAATTCAAAAAGAAATTTAATTATTGTAAGAAATATATAAGCTTCAAGAAATAATTAAAACCTAGAAATATGTCACCAAATAAAGATACGTACTAAGATTTAAATAGGTATGACATTTGCATGTATATAATCACTCTATTCATTAATTAAAACTAAAGAAATGCACCAAGAAGCGAGTCGAGTCTATCATTCAATATAAAATAACTAAACAATCGGATATAATTAACTAACAAGTAAAATTAACAAAACAACTAATTAATCCTTATTAATAGAACAGAGTCTAACAACACATCATATATTAAGCCACTGTTTAAATTTATGTTTTTCTGTGCCACTGTACATTTACCTATTTACTTTAAGATGCTGCCATCTATGATAACCACACGAAAGTTTTGTTTACAGAATGGATTAGTTACCGTAGATTCCTTTTAATGGGATGTTGTAAGTTCTGTAATTCCCGGGTTTTTGTAATTGAAAGTCGACATAAATGGTTTCGGAGAAATACCGGTACCGAGAGAGTTTCAGGTTTCTGGGAAATACTGAGTTTTAGTTTATTTTATGTTTATGTGAATGTGTCTGTTGTTTTCGACTCGATGCTACGTTAGGCGTTAGTTGAGGCGTTAGTCGATATTAGGGTGTTGTGTAAAAGATCCGTACGCTGATGCAATTGGCTTTATTAGTTACAGTTACCTATAAATTAAGTATTAAAGACATCTAGAGTTACATATTATCTTATAGGCTGAAACTTAAAAAAGGTAGGTATGTATTTTTATTTTATCGGAAATAATTTTCCCTATTTTCGAAAACTTTGTGAATCTATCGGGAGTATTTAACTAGATATTTGCTAGACTAAAATTATATATCTTTGTAGATAAAACAACATGGCTTCAAGTTCAACGTCTTCTAAACCACAGTCATCATCAAGCTCTGAAGAGGCCGAAGAACCGCAAAGTTTGGGGAAAAGGAAAAGAAGCTATGTTCAAAAGTACAACTCAAAGTGGGAGCAAGATATCACATTTAAAGGACTTCTTATGCGGTAAGTCTGAAATTGAAAAGCATTCCAAGGGAAAAAAGCATATTTCCAATGCAAAGGGAATAAGTCGACAACAAACATTAATTGATATGCCCACAATGCAGCAACGAGCAGCCACTCAGCGAAAAGTGAAAGAAGCAGAAATACGATTAGCTACTTTTGCAGTAGAACATAATATTTCATTTAGTTGTCTAGATCATCTGTCAAAATTAAATAGAGAAATTTATAGTGATTCTGAAATTGCCAAAAATGTAACTTGCGGGAGAACTAAAGCCACAGCAATTGTCAAAAATGTAACCGGAAAATATAACTTTGAAAAGGTATTAACTTTGTTACGTAAAAGCAAATTTTCACTTATAGTGGATGAATCTACAGATAAAGGGGATATTAAACATTTGGCAATGGTAGCTAGGACATTTGACAATGAAACATACAAGGTTGTAGATTTGTTTCTAGGCTTATTACAGGTGCCTTCAGCAACAGCTGAGGCTCTTTACACGGGTATACAAACATTTTTTTCAGAAAATAATATTCCTTATAAAAATAATATGATTGGTTTTGCGGCCGATGGAGCAAGTGTAATGATGGGTGTGCGCCATTTTTTATCCGTTTTGCTAAAAAAAGACATTCCAAATTTATTCGTTATGAAGTGCATATGCTACTCGTTTGCTTTATGTGCAAGTTATGCTTGCGAAAAACTATCCTCTACCATTGAGGAAACTGTTAGGGATATTTATTCGTTTTTAAAGCACAGCTGCAAAAGACAGTCCGACTTAACCGAATTTCAAAATTATCTTGAAATAAAACCACACAAAATTTTACATCCCAGCCAAACTAGATGGTTATCGCTACTCGCTGTAGTAAAAAGATTGCTAGAACAAAATAATGCGCTAGTTTTATATTTCACTAACGCTCACTTACTTGATAAAATACCAACTGCTGAGAATATTCTTACTAAACTTGTAGATCCATCTTTTCGCCTTTATTTAGAATTTTTAAATTTCTCTTTGCCGCTATTTAATAGCTTGACCCTAGAAATGCAATCGGAAAATGTAAAAATACATATTCTTCACGCACGAGTGATAAATATTTTGAAAACCATGTTGCGTTGTTATATGAAAGAGGACTATATTGATTCAACCGCTATTGACAATATTGAATTTCAAAATCCACGTAACTTCTTACAAAGTGAAAATATTTATCTAGGGGCAATAGTGGAGGGGAAAATTCAAAACAACATGCACAACCTAAATAATGACGAATTATTAGACTTTCGGAAACGATGTTTAGAATTTTTTATCGAAGGCTGTCTACAAATTAGCAAACGGTTTAATTTTAAAGATTCGTCGCAGAAAATTTTAAAACAAATAAATTTACTTGATCCTACTTCAGTTGTACAAAAGAAACACAGTTCTATTGCACCTTTGGCCATACTATTTCCTAATTTGGTAAAACAAGAAAAACTTAACGACGTAGATCGAGAGTGGCGTGAAATACAAAACATTGATTTTAGTGAATTTCAAGATAAAATATTTCAGAATTTTGGGTAAAAATGAGCAAATTAAAAGCAGGTGACGACTCATTCCTATATCCAAATATTTGCGATTTGTGTTCCAACTGTTTTGTTTACCACATTCCAGTGCAACGGTGGAAAGGATATTTTCGCAAATCAATTTAAATAAAACAAAAATTAGAAATTGGCTATCAACAAAAACCCTAAGTGGCATCATACACAAAAAATTTAACAAAAAGTAGTAATTGCTTTGACTTTCAAATAGATCAGGATTTAGTTGCAAAACTAAATGAAAATATTTACAATAATTAATTCTGTTCTTGCGTGCTCTATAATATTGGGCTTTAGTTTTCTCGCATTTTTAAACCATAATTTAAATGTTTATACTTATATTTTATGATTTAGATTTTTGTATCTATATCTTTTATTATACTCTGTATTTTAGTTTGATTGAAGAATATAATACATAACATAACATACAGACTGCATTGTCTTTGTTAGATCATTCCCTGTTTTATTCAAAGTCCCAACAAAATTATTTCATAAATATTATATAAAAATTATAAAGCAAACAACAAAATTCTGTTTTGTGAAATTTTAGGGAAAATCCCGTTTTTTTAGAGAAATTCTAGGGAATTTCGGAACTGAAGGATCTAGGGAAATTCTAGGGAATTTTTTGAGATTTTGCTAGAGAAATTAAAATTTTTGACCTGGCAACACTGTCCTTCAGTTGCCAGACTGTATACTATATATTATTTTTCTGGTTATAAACATCTATTGATTAAACAGCACCTGATTCAAACTTTTCTTTCATTAATTACAACTAGCACCATGCATTTGTTACAAAATTCTATTAAACTATCATATAACATAGGATGCTGTAAATAAGGGAATTTCGAAAAGCGTGATGGTTAACAGACTGTTAAAATCGGATAGTGTTACATAATTTTTTTTTGCTAATTTTCGAGTATATGTAATTACATGTCATTGTATTAATAAGAATACAACTTTGTATTTTAAAAGTAACGTTTTGAGAATAAACAACTTTATCTCCTCTTTCAAAAATCTGTATTCATTTTTTTAAAATAACGTTTCCTCATCTCGTTTTTTTATAAGGCCTTGGATTTTCTGCTTCATTTTTTGAAACATCCTAGTAGATATTTTATGAAACGTTAATCACTATTTTTCTTCTCTAGCTATTTTGCGACTGTGGTGTGGAAAGCAAGTCTTTTATTAACTTTTGGTCGCCAATTGCGAAAATGATGGTAGAAACTTCCTATCACGTAAGATTTTTGAGTTATAATTTTTTTCAGCCAAAATTGATAGGTATTTTAATCACATTGTATTAAAAAACAATGTTTGTTGGAATTCAAAAAAAAATTGATTCGAATTCCAGCCCCCGACAATTTGTGAGGAAGCTTTAGAAATGTATGATGATAAGACAGAACAGGAAAATGTTTCAGAAAAGGACGGTTCTTATTTTCCCGAAAGTAAAGAAGAAGCACCCCATTTAATCGAACAAACTGAATTAAATGATCCAGTTCGGGATCTCCACTTGTTCAAAGGGCATGCTGAACTATTAGGTTTAAGATTACAAAATGGAATTTAATATCCACTGGAACCAAAGTTTCAATATTTAGGAGCTATTCTCGTTTTTACTTCTCTCGTATTTTTTCTGGTCTGATGATCTGATGACGAAAAACATGTTTTCTCAATTCCGTCGGTCTGTCTGTCTGTCTGTTCGCGGCGTAGTTAAAAAACTACTTATCAAAAATTGTCAAATGGGGATGACCTGGTAACACTATAAAAATCCAATATGGGGAAACAAAATGGCCGCCTAGTGAAGTGTTAAAAAAGTATTATTAAAAAACTACTTATCTAATTTATCTCAAATTTTATTGGTATTATGTTGAAACTGACTGGTAAAATTTTGGTACGAATCCAAGATGGCGGAACAAAATGGCGGCATAATAAAATATTTATGGTTTGATTTTAAATTGTGTGCCATAACTAATTGTGATATAGCGATCAACTAGTATAATAGTGGTACTAATACATGTCTTTACATTTTAGAGTCCAAGATGCCAAAAAAAATATGTTTTTTTTAATTCCGTCGATCCTTCTGTCGGTATGTCTGACTGTCAGTTCGCGGCATAGCTTAAATACTACTTACCCGAATGACTTCAAATTTGGACCAAAAACTAAGGGACATATGGGGATGGCCTAATAATATTTTGGTAAAAATCCAATATGGCACAAGAATGTTAAGAAATGTTTGTCAGAGTGGTGTATTATTACATAGATCTTATATCCCGCACGAAACCCATATTATCAGTACTTTTACTCCGTTGTTTCGCATCTATTACTTAGATATTAAGTTTCTAAAGGTTTTCGGTTAACAATCAACTTGTTGTTATGTTAGAGTGGTATATTATTTGGGGATCCAGTAAAAAAAAAGTAGTGTCTTTTTCTAAATTGCCAACGTTTCGCTGTTCTATTTTTACATCTTCAGAATATATATATATATATATATATATATATATATATATATATATATATATATACCGGGTGTTCCTAAACATCATGTACAAACGAAGAGGGGTGAGACTTTGGCCTATTTTAGGGTGAAAGTTTCATATAAACATGGGTCCGCAAATGTTTGGTTTTTAAGATACAGGATGTCAAAGTTTTTTCTAAAAAACTTTTTTTTAATAATATCTCAAAGATCCTTTTGCTGATTTTGTTCAAATTTGGCAGTGTCATTTAATGTGATAAGAAGCTAATTTAGCACTAACTAAATGGTATTTATGAATTCCAGTGACGTCCCGGAGGGCACGTTCACAAATAATATTGACAGAAAAAATGTACGCCACTGACTTTTTGACAAATGTTATATTTTTTTCAGATTAAACATCTAAAAGTACGACTTTTTTGCCTCTTGATAATTTTTTGTATCTTGTGTCGTTTTCGAGAAAAAAAAAATGTAGTTTTGATTGTTCAATCTGAAAAAAATGGAAAAATTAAGAAAAAAAGTGGCGTTACGTATTTTATTAATATTATTCGTAATTGTACAGGGGAACGCCATTATAATTATCATTTTTTTTTTCTCTTGTTTAGTAGTTTATTGTCTTCTTGTAGTTCCTTTTATATCTGACCGTTATCTAGAAAAATAAATAAACACAATTTTCTGTAATTAGCCAGACGAAATAAATTTCTATCAAAAAAGTAGTAACTATGGTAGTAGGCTATGGCGTTGTTTGGATAATCTTTTGTTTTTATTATTCGTGACATTTACCATTTTAAATCGTAAGTTATGTCAACATTATAGTTATTGTAAGGTGTAGAGTCTTTTAATATTCCCTACAAAAAAGTGTAAAGTGTTTTAAATATTCATTAGAATGGTTTATACAAATTCTGAAATGGCAGAAATGCATTTTATCTATGGTCTTGCGAACGGAAATGCAAGAGAAGCCAGACGTCTATACATGGAGCGTTATCCAAATAGATTGATACCTGATCACCGAATATTTTCGAATATTCATAGGCGTCTCGTCGAAACTGGAAGTGTCAATAAGAAAAGCAATGAAACAGGTAGACCACGTACTGTTCGGACACCGCAGATCGAAGAGGCTGTTCTGATTGAAGTAGAAGAACATCCGGAGACTAGTACAAGAAAAATTTCAATAACATTGAATATTAGCCATCCAGTTGTGTGGCGTATCTTGCATGATTCTCTGCTATACCCTTACCACCTTCAAAGAGTGCAGGCGCTGCTTCCCCGGGATTTTCCTTTAAGAATTAATTTCTGCAGGTGGTTTCTCAATAGGCTAGCAGTCAACCCCAACTTTAATTCCATCATTCTTTTTACTGATGAAGCCAATTTTTCGAGAAATTCCATTATGAATTTCCATAACAACCATCTATGGGCAGACGAGAATCCTCATGGAATTGTCGAAACTCATTTTCAAGAACAGTTTTCTTTAAATGTATGGGGTGGTATAATCGGGGATCATTTAATTGGTCCTTCTTACCTGGTCGGCTAACTGGTGAATCATATAGACACTTTTTACAAGACGAACTGCCTCCATTACTAGAAGACTTGCCTCTTTTACTAAGAAATCAAATGTGGTATATGCATGATGGTGCTCCTGCACATTTTTCTATTTTGGCTCGGGAGTATTTGAATGACGTATATCCAAACAAATGGATAGGCCGAGGTGGACCTCAGCCATGGCCCCCTAGGTCCCCTGATCTCAATAGTCTAGATTTTTTCCTATGGGGGCATCTTAAATCTTTAGTTTATACAACACCGGTGAATAGAGTCGATGACCTACGACATCGAATAATAGGTGGATTTGAAACCATACGAAATACTCCCGATGTATTTGAAAGAGTACGAGAGTCGATGCGAAGAAGATCGGAGGCCTGTATAAGGGCTGGAGGAAGTCACTTCCAACAATTTTTGTGATGTTGTTTTTTGTCATATAATAATTGTCATATAATGTCAAATCATTTTTGTCATTAAATATTGTTGTTAAAATCTAAACTGCATTTAATTGCTACAAAAACTGGGTCATTCCCGCTTCAATTTTCAAGTATAATGCGAAAAAAAACATCAATGAAACAAAATTTAACCAAATTAAGCTTGAGCCTACTACAGGAAACAATAATAATTATTATCAGTGGCGTTCCCTGGATCCACGGACAGTCTCAATATTATTAATAAAAAATGTACGCCACTGACTTTTTTAAATTTTTCCATTTTTTTCAGATTGAACAATCAAAACTACATTTTGTTTTTCTTGATATTTTATGTTATTAGGCTTGGTTTTCGAAAAAAAAAATTTTTTTGTTCTTCTTGGGCATGCAATGAATTAGTTTTTATTTTTTTCTCGAAAACGACACAAGATACAAAAAATTATCAAGAGGCAAAAAAGTCGTACTTTTAGATGTTTAATCTGAAAAAAATATAACATTTGTCAAAAAGTCAGTGGCGTACATTTTTTCTGTCAATATTATTTGTGAACGTGCCCTCCGGGACGTCACTGGAATTCATAAATACCATTTAGTTAGTCCTAAATTAGCTTCTTATCACATTAAATGACACTGCCAAATTTGAACAAAATCAGCAAAAGGATCTTTGAGATATTATTAAAAAAAAAGTTTTTTAGAAAAAACTTTGACACCCTGTATCTTAAAAACCAAACATTTGCGGACCCATGTTTATATGAAACTTTCACCCTAAAATAGGCCAAAGAATCACCCCTCTTCGTTTGTACATGATGTTTAGGAACACCCTGTATATATACAGTGACCGTCTAAAGTCCGTTCCCCCCCTACTAATTTTTGAGCCAACTCGTATATCGCATCGAAATTTGGAGGGCTTAAATAGGAGATGAAAAGCTATTTTTTTATGAAAAAATGATAGCTAAAAGTTATAAAATGGCGGCTACGCGACATCTTGAATTAATATTTTAAATACAACACCCCGCATATTATTCCATTTTCAAAATCTGCTCATTATTCTTAACATTTTTCTCTAATACACTTTATTCCTAAATGTAATTGTTTTCGAAATAATGACGTTTGAAAATTGAAAATCCGGTTTAAAATGAAGTAATGGTTTTAGTCACTTTCGATAAAAAATTCTGCTAACTAAATTTTTTAATTAATTTGTAGTTAAATCTTTTAATGAATTTGACTAATAAGAGGCGTAAAGACAGTATTTTAAGGATAAACAGTACCACTTACCGGAAAATCTTGAAGGTTACGAATTTGTTCTGTAAATTCACAAGGAAAACAAATTAGTTGGTAAAAAATATTTTATTTATTTTTGAATAACACTTATTTAACCCCAATAATAATTATTTTATCAAGTGTTCGATGTGGCCCCCTGCTAAATATTGACAATAAAGTGCCCTATTATGAATAGCTTCTCTCACGTTGATGAAAGTCTGTTCATCTATTTCTTCACATGCTTCTCTTATTATGCGTTCCAACTCTTCTATTGTTTGACATTCAGTGGCGTAGATTTTTAACTTCAGATATCCCCAAAGGAAAAAATCTAGGGGGGTAAGATCCGGAGATCTTGGTGGCCATTCTGTACTTCCCCTGCGACCTATCCATCACCCAGGAAAGTTTGTATCGAGAAACTCTCTAGCCATGCGATAGAAATGGGGAGGTGCTCCGTCCTGCTGAAATATGATTTCACGATTTTCAAACTCTTCCTGATTGTTTAATACAATTTGTCTTATTCGAGGTTCAATTTCAGTTTCTAAAAGGTTTCTGTAAAGATCTCCTGTAAGATTGTCTCTGATGAAAATCGGTCCAACAACGTGGTTGCCCAAAATCCCCGCCCAAACATTAACTTTTTCAGGAAACTGGGTATGCCCTTCTCTAAAAATAGATATAATAGAATGCGGATTAGTATCGCTCCAGTATCGTACGTTCTGTTTGTTGGCTTTTCCATTAAGGAAAAACGTGCATTCATCTGAGAAACATACACGTTTTAGGAAGGATCGTTCTCCTTCAATTTTTCTTGTTAACCACTCACAAAATTCAACCCTCCGGTCTGGATCATCCTCCGTGAGAGCATGCAGGATTTTCATTTTATAGGGATGAAATTTTTCATTTTTTAGGACTCTTTGGACACTTTTTGAACTTACTTCGCAGGATTCAGCAACTGCAGACGTCGACTGAGTAGGATTAATTACCATTTCAGCAACAATTTCAATTTTTTTTTCTTCTGAAAGAGGTGGTCTTCCTGATCTTGGAGCATCTTTCATCGTACCAGTTGCTTGGAGCTTATTTAAAAGTTTGCGCAAATATGATCGCGAAATAGGGTTTTCGGGAAATCTATCGTTAAACATACGGACTGCTAGATGAAAATTTCTTCCAGCTTCTCCAAAAATCAAAACTGCTTCAAATTTATCATGTAAACTGCGAGCCATGGTCACACTTTTCATAAAATAATTAAGATGCTCAACGGACTATTTGACAGTTAGTTATCAAGATGTTACCGCGACAACGATTTTGTTTCCAACGCAAACTTGATCGTATTTTTGATGGAATTTGAAATGTTAATTTTCAAACGTCATTATTTCGAAAGCAATTACATTTAGGAATAAAGTGTATTGGAGAAAAATGTTAAGAATAATGAGCAGATTTTGAAAATGGAATAATATGCGGTGTGTTGTATTTAAAATATGAATTCAAGATGGCGCGTAGCCGCCATTTTATAACTTTTAGCTATCATTTTTTCATAAAAAAATAGCTTTTCATCTCCTATTTAGGCCCTCCAAATTTCGTTGAGATATACGAGTTGGCTCAAAAATTAGTAGGGGGAACGGACTTTAGACGGTCACTGTATATATATATATATATATATATATATATATATATATATATATATATATATATATATATATACATATAATTAATGTTAAATCAACCGACATGATAATGAACAATCAGATAAAATTATTACAGTTCGATTTAAAATAAAACAAAATGATAAAAGTTGTTGAAAATGTCCGCCTGTTGCCAAAATGCAAGAATCAAGTCTTCGCCTCATGGACTGACGGACTCTGTCAAATATTCCAGGAGTATTGCGAATGATGTCGCATGAAGTTATTATTCTGTTTCTTAAATCTTCTTCTGTCTGGATTGGGGTCTGATACACTAATGTTTTCAGGTGTCCCCAGAAAAAGAAATCGAGCCTGTTTAGATCTGGAGATCTAGGTGGCCATGGCTGAGGTCCCTCTCACCCTATCCAACGGTTGTTAAAATTGTTATTCAGTAACTCCCTCACCTCTATGCTGAAATGTGCTGGTGCACCATCGTGCATGAACCACATTTGATTTCTAAGAAGAATTGGCACGTCTTCTAGCAATACCGGGAGTTCGTCTTCGAGAAATTGACGATAATATCATCCATTTAGCCTTGCTGGCAGGAAAAATGGACCTATCAAATAATCTCCAATAATGCCGGCCCACACATTTACTGAAAATTGTTGCTGGAAATTATTTTCATGTATCGAATGCGGATTCTCTTCTGCCCAAAAATGATTGTTAAAAATTTCGTATGGTATTCCTAGAAAAATTTGCCTCATCGCTAAATAAAATCGTGTTTCCAAATAATGGATTTTGGGCTAGCATTTGTAAGAACCACTGGCAAAAATTTAAACGGAGTGAAAAGTCACGTGGGAGAAGAGCTTGAACCCTTTGGATGTGGTAAGGATACATTAAGTTATCTAATAAAATTTTCCATACAAGCACAAATGGAATGTTAAGCGTTGCTGCAATTTTCCTCGTACTGGTAGCAGGATCGTTTTCTACTGCATTCAGGACTGCTTCCTCGACTTCACGAGTCCTAACCGTTCTATTGGCTCCTGCTAAATGAGTGGATTTCTTGAATGATCCATTTTCAGAAGTTTGTCTATTGGGCACCATGCGATTTGGATATTTCTGTTCATAGAGTCGTCTGGCTTCATAACAATTGCCGTTGGCAAGTCCATACATGAAATGAATTTCTGCATATTCTTGATTTGTGCATTCAACCATCATTAAACAACTCCAAACAACTACGGAAACGTCAAACAAAAAAATATTTCTTACAAAATGTCAGATTAAAGAACAGAATTAACAAATGACCTGCCTCAGCCTACTACCTTTTTAAGTCGAAAACTGTGATAGATACGAGAATAATACAAAATACGAGAGAGCTAAAGAAATGAACAAAGAGTTTAAATTTTATACCAGAATTCATACAGGGTGCTGCAAAAAAAGTTCCGCAAGATAAACTTGTAGGTGGTGCAAAAAATGTAACACCCTGCATATTACCATCCACGATTTTAATATTTTATCGTAGAGGTTCTTAAAACTAATACATGTTCTAAATTTGAAGTAATTGTCTCAGAAGGAACTGGAAAAAAAACGAGAAAAAAATTGTAACTTTGACACCCTGTATAACGAAAATGGTGTGTTTTTGACCATGTATATTTTGGTATTTTTTTCCTATTCTCTGGAGTACTATCACCCCCTGAAATATACAATATATATGTTTTTTTCTTAACGATCTTCTTGTTGTTATGTTAGAGTAGTGTATTATTTGGGGTTAAGAAATATGTGCGGGCCAATGGAGTGATTAAAGACTAATATGGGTTTAATGCAAAATATAAAATCTGTATCCTGACGATGCGACAGCAATTTAAAAAAAGAGCTTTTTTTACTGGATCCTAACCCCAAATAATATACCACTCTAACATACAGCAAAAGTAAAAGGTAAAGACTGATAATATGGGTTTCAATTAGATATAGCAGTCTTTCAGATGCTATAGCACTAAAACAAGACTGGGCTGTTGAAAATTTAATGAAACATAGGTCCATCTAGATCAAGAGCTCCGATCTTGTACGTGCCTACTGCCCCAAATAATTAAATAGTTTCGCCGAACCCTACACATCTTGTTAGTGATATTTTTAACCGTTAGGTCGCAAAGAAAGGTCCTCGAGAACTGTTAACCCTTTCCGGCCTAACGAAGCAATATTATGGCATATGAACATTTAAATATAATTTGTACAGTTCCCTGTATTTAAATTCTGCTTACGCAAGAGTAGAATTTTTACGTCAGGTTATCAGATGGCGATAGTATTGGTTAACTTTGATTCATTTTTACGGGATCAACAGAATTGAAGTTTTAGTTGGCTAACACGCGCGGGTTGGTTTTTTTTGCGCGGAAATAGTGAATTTTACTTCCCTCGTCACTACCTATCCAATGTATCTCAAATTTTGCACAAACATCAAAGTATTGTGTTGGATTAGCTGGTAAAATTTTAGTAACGATTCGGAAGAAAATGGCAGCAGATTACTTAACGGATTGATTTCAAATTGTGTGCCAACACTAAACAAACAACAAACAAAAGTATGCTTTATTGCCGCAGAAAAATTTTACAATTTTATGGACAAAGCAAAATATACCTAAAATAAGACATATCAAAACATTAATCGAAAAGAATTTCGATAGGTCAATGCTTTTTAAAAATGTAAATTGTCAATTTACCAAATCGTAAAACACACGTTAGAATATAACATAACATTGCCGCAAAACAGTTAATGAATCCTAATAACCTTATAAAAGTAAACAAACACACATGTACGAGGTGAATAATTTCGATGACATTGAAATCAAAATTGCAACTATGCGACTTTAAACTCTATGTTGTTATAGTTATACAAATAATTGTGATGTTAAACAGAAGGTATAATGAACTAGTGTAGAATGTAGTATACAAAAAAGAATTAAATTGTTTTTAATCCAATACCTAACAAAAATAACCTTCAGGGACTCCACTTGTAATCAACTTACAATCAGAATCGGAACCATTAGCCCTTACAAGTTGTTGCCTTTTCCCAAGATAAGATTTGAACCAATTTAAAGAAGTACCACGAATTCCATAAAAATTTAGTTTGTTTATCAGAATTTCATGACTAACACAATCAAAGGCTTTCGCATAGTCACAAAAAACTGAGGCAGTTGGGTGGTTGTTATTGAGAGATAAGTAGACGCCCCTAAGCAACGTGAACATGGCGTCGCTGGTGCACTTGTTGGGTAGAAATCCGAACTGCTCCGGGGATATTATCTGATGTTTCAGGAGAAATGGCATAAGACGATTCTTCAGTAGCCTTTCGATGATTTTTGATAGCACTGGTAGTAGTGCAATTGGGCGATAATTGCAAGAGTTAGTTTTTTCGCCGCCTTTATGAAGTGGAATAATTATAGCTGTTTTAAGGCAATCAGGGAATACACCTTTTATAAAGGACTCATTTATTAATGTTGTAAGGGCCTCTATGACTGGGAGTGGCAAGTTCAGGAATATTCTAATTGATAGGCCATCAGTGCTACACGAAGATTTACTTTTGATATTATTTATTACCTTAATAGTTCAGTGTTGCTAACGGGACTTAAGAAAAAGCTTTCAGCTAAATTTTTTGAAGGAGGGAGAAACGAAAGAGGGTCCAAACTTGGCGAGATACTAGATAGAGAGATACTACTAACATTTTTGCTTACATTAATAAAATAATCATTTAGATCATTAGCCCCTGGCAAGATCTGAGTCACAGGGTTTGATTTGTTTCTGAGGTTATTGATGATGGACCAGGTTTCTTTTGAAACGTTATTTGAGTTTGTTAGACGTTTTCGGTAGTGTAATTTTTTTGCTGACTTAATAAGAGTAGTGTAGATCCTCCTATAGTTAGAGATATAGTCGAGAATAAGAAAGGAGTCGGTGAATTTTTTTATATATGAGAGCGAGCGCATATTTTTAGCAGAAATTCGTATTCCTTTCGCGGTCCACGGTTTATGCCGATTAGGTTTGATATTCTTAAGCGGGAAGGCCTTGTTAAAAGCACTTAAAGTTTTATTTAAAAAAGTTCTGAAGTTTGTGTTGACATTATCAGATTCAAAATTCCAATCGGTGTTAAAGCAAATATTATGAAATACTGAGAAATTTGCGGCCGAGAAAATTCTGCCCCGATGGCGAGATCTTGGTAAGGGCCTAATAGGTAAACTAAACCTGGAAATTACCGCCTCGTGATCGGAAAGACCTGAGTTATAGACCTGTGATTGCACCTCTGATGGAGAAATTGTGGTATAGGGGTCAACTAGTAAAATTGTGGTACTAATTCAAGATGGCAGAACAAAATGTCGATTAAATAAAATGCTTGTAATCGAAAAAAAATCACTCTCTCAGTTTTTACATATATTCACGTTATGGCTTTCCTAGATACCCAAAAATGTGTTTTATCAATTCCATCGGTCCATCTGTCGATCTGTCTGTCTGTCAGTTCGCGGCATAGTTTAAAGACTACCAGATTGGCTTTAAATTTTAGTCAAAAATTAAGGGTCATATGGGGATGACCTGGTAGTATTTTGGTACAAATCCAATATGGCGAACGTTAAAAAATCATTATTAAAGAAACTAATTATCCAATTTATCTCAAATATTGAACAAGAATCAATTGTCTCATAGGAATGAACATTTTGATGCGAATCCAAGATAACAAAACAAAATAGCGACCTAATATTAATTAAATTAATTCCAATTTTTATGCAAGAACTAAGTGTGAGATAAACTATTAAGGTTGTGGGTCAAATTTAAGAAGGCAAAATAAAATGGCGGTCAAATAATTTTTTTTAAAAAATCGACGCAAAAAAATTTTGTTCAATCGACGAAAAATTAAATGTGAAGACGGTATAAACTGATATGAATTCAACATGACGTAAAGAAATAGCGGCATGTGTCATTGTAAAAACTGCTTATTGAATTTATTTTAAAATATGCTAAAAAGTCAAGTGTGGCATAGGTAGGAAGAAACTGGTAAAATATTGATAGGAATCCAATACGATGGAACAAAATGGCGCCCAATAAAAATGCTTTAAAACACAGTATATACAGGGTTATTCTCGCAACCCGTTCATTAAAAGTTTTTGATGATGCCATTTAGATAAAAATTTCAAATTTTGGGATTAAGGTAAGGTCAAGGGGTACTTCTTTTTTGAAATATTTTCAACTTCCTGTCACTTCCGGTTTAACCGGAAGTTGGTATCAACTTGCTTATTTTAAATGGAGCACCTAACCATTTTCGAAATAATTCGGTTTTATAAAAATATCGTATGTATTTGCTTAAATGTTTACATGTTCCAATGGTGAGTCATGGAAAAACAATTGAGATCCAATATCCAATATGACAGATGATTAGTATGCGTTATTTATCGAAAGCTGTCAGTGATAAACTAAATCTTTTAAATCGAAATGGAAGAATACTCAAACGCTGATATTCTCAATCTATTTTATATTCAAGGAGAATGTTGTAAAATTTTGGAGAGAACGTGTCGTGTGTTTAATGAACGCCACCCTGATTTGCCGCCAATGAACAAGTCAAAATTCAAAAGGATTGAAACGAACTTTTTGCGTTTTGGCAAGGTTAAAGTTACAAAAAATGTTCCGAAACCAGTGACAAATGCCGAGGATAACGTAATAAACACATTAGCTTATTTCCACGCAAACCCGCAAAGTTCAATACCGTCTGCAGAAAACGATTTGGGAATTTCTTCTTCATCTGTCCAAAGAATCTTGAGCGAACATCATATGCACCCTTATTCCTTCCAAAACGTGCAAGTCTTGAGACCTGCTGATGACGTCCGACGAGTAGAATTTTGCGAATTCATGTTTTTGAAAATTCAAGAGGACCCTCAATTCCTTTCAAAAATATTTTGGACCGATGAAGCGAAATTTTCTAGAGAAGGAATAACGAACGTTTCTGGGCAGCAGAAAATCCGCACGCTTTACGCGAAACGCGTTCTTAAGAGAGGTTTAGCTTCAATGTTTTCGGTATAGTATTAAATGATCAGGTGTGGTACTGTATTTATGAAGACAATTTAAACGGTGATAAGTATTTGGAAATTCTACGAGGGACGGTTTCTGAATTTATAGAAGAAATTCCTATTGGTGAGCTGCAAAATTATTGCTATCAATTAGATGGGGCACCAGCACATAATTCCGCTGCAGTTTATCTCCAATTATCACGAATTTTTGAATATCGCTGGATTGCTCCCAATGGCCCTTGGAGATTGCCCCCGCGATCGCCTGATTTAACACCCCTAGACTTTTATTTATGGGGATTTATCAAAGGTAAAGTCTATGCTTCCCCAGTAAATAACCAAAAAGATTTACTGGACAGGATACGAACAGCTTTAGCCGAATTAGAAAACGGACAAATTCAACGGGCCAACGGACAGCATATAGAACATTTGTTATAATTCAATTTTATTATTTTATTTATTTATTGTTGATTGTTAGATTGCTATAATTTTTAAGTTCACTAAAACAAGTTTAAAACAGTCTCGAACTTAGTAGATATAGTTAAAAATAATGTAAACAATTTATTACATTTTTTATAACTTTAACTTTTCCGTAACGAAAAAATTTCGTTTCAATCCTCTTCAATTTTCTCTTGTTCATTGGCGATAAATGAGGATGTTTTTCATTAAAAACATGGCACGTTCTCTCCAATATTTTGTAACATTCTCCGCAAATATAAAATAAATTGAGAATATCAGCTTTTGAGTGTTATTTTATTTCAATTTAAAAGTTTCAAATCAGCTGTCATGTTGAATAGAAAAGCACAACAATTGTTTTTCCATGGCTTACTACGGGAAGGTGTAAGCATTTAGCAAATACATATGATAGTTTAATAAAAACCTGATTATTTCGAAAATGGTTACGAATTGGTATAGGGAACCCTAATACAGTTCGATAGAAAATTAAATTCTACATTTGATAGTGCATAAAGTTATAGGGCATCCTATTTAAAAAAACGGACTTTAGCGGCTTTGAACATGTGAATGTTTGCCGCTGACTTTAGGACACCCTGTATAAAAATAGACAAATTCAATAAAAAAATAGAAACCTAAGATTATTTACCGATCGTCTATCCATATGAAGATTTTATCTTCAAAACTTACAAAAATATGAGATTTTAAAATTTGGTACCCCGAAGGCTTATTTTTGGTTCAAGGTCAAGTATCTTAAGAACGCTTGAACCTAGGTATAGGACATGCTACATAAAATAGCATTAAAATTCTCCGTAGAATCCAAAAATATCATAAAATACAGGGTGTTCCATTTAAAATAAGCAAGTTGATACCAACTTCCGGTTAAACCGGAGGTGACAGGAAGTTGAAAATATTTCAAAAAAGAAGTACCCCTTGACCTTACCTTAATTCCAAAATTTGAAATTTTTGTCTAAATGGCATCATCAAAAACTTTTAATGAACGAGTTGCGTGAATAACCCTGTATAACATATATATACTGTGACTATGTACTAAACTAAATTGGGTAACATTTCAATTTCATCCCTAAATGACCCTTAATTTTTTATCAAAATTTGATTGTTGAGAAAATACGTGTTTACTTCCCTTGTAAAACATGTTTTTACGTTCCTTGTAAAAGGTGTTTACCTTTTAACGTTTGTACGAATTCAACATAAATTAACAAAGTGCGGTGTGTGTCAATGTCAAAACTACTTTTATTTTAAATTATTACCAAGAATGAAGTGTGAAATAGGTGAAAACTAAATATTGGTAGGAAAAAATGTTCTTTCCTAAGAAAAGGAGAGGTTCATAAAGAGAGATGTTCCTTCCACAGGAAATTTACCAATTTTTTAGCATCTAGGAACCTGAAACGTGAATATCTGAAAAAATCTCGGACAGAGATTTTTTCACGATTACAATACTTTCCTCTTCCGAAAGTTAGCTACAAAGCATCTCGTTAAATAAATTTTATTTATTTTATTTTGGTTTATAAATATAACAACTATTAAAAGAAATAACAAGCAACTCTCTTCCTTCAGTTTAATAAAATAAAAATGCTTTTGAACGAAAAAGTTAAGGAATTATTTATCGTTCTCGAGAGTCCATTTTATTTTCTCTCTTTGAATATTGCCAAGTTGCATAGTCTGATAAAAGCTTTAACCATTAACTCTTGCATAAAAATATGTACATGAATTCCATTAAAAATATAAACCTCTTTAAATTTCGTTCTAAACTTTATTTCTTTTACTGAATGCTTTTATCCGAATTTCCATGTTTGGGTTTTATAGCAGAAACACGAGAATGGAAAATATCTTCGTAAAAATGAACCTGTTTACTTTTTGATAGAGATATATCAAGGTTAAAACTTTATCAATAGTATATAAAAGACAGCTGCTCTATGACTTAAAAAGATTGGTTGAACAGAATTTTGTCTCGTCTGTGTTTCAGTTAATTATTGGCCGAAGCTTGGATTTGTGCTGTGTAATGATATGATCTTGCATTTCAATATCTGTCGGTATGTGTTGGTTTTCTATACACACAAAAATGGAATTTTGTTGTTTTTTTTCCGATTCTACAGTAAATTGTATTCTAAAATGTATTGAATTTACGTGAGTCAGAAAATTTTAGAGCTCTGTTTGACCATGTTGCCAGTGGCGGCTATTCGGAGGAAGCAGGGGAAGTGCCTCTTTAAAAATCGTTACAATATACTAATTTTATATCAATAATTGCAATGTTAAATTTAATGCATTCCTAGTATTGCCGCTGGCCGCTCGTCAGAAACCTACAGCCAAACATAAAACGAAATGATGCACTTACGCGTATTAAGAAAACCCGTATGTGCGTTCACCGCACCGGCAGCAAACTCGTTTGTGTCGATCCTCCAACGGAAGAGCCACATGCGAGCTCCGTAAAAATCTTCCAGTGAGAAACCAAAACAATGCCTGAAAACAGGGGCGTGCAGTCCATCGAAGCAAGGGAAGCAGTGCTTCCCCACAAAAAATTACAAAATATTCTAAAATGTAATTTTTGAAATAGGACACCATTAATTTAGTTTATATTAAAAATGCTAAAATATTATCTTAATTATCAAGCCCATAATAAATGCGGCCTTGACTCCGACCTAGCGACAATAGAAAATGGAATAGAACCTATGCGGGCCGCTAGCTTCTCTGCAGCCAAGTCCTGTATGTTTGATTTCATGTGAATCGAGCCAGAGGTTATTGAACATTCCACCAACTGTTTGCAATTTTTACAATTCAGTCGCTTGCTTTAAATGGGGGCGGATGCTATCGTTGGAGTAGGTTCTTTGTTTGAACGGATATCCGTGTGTTGTGTGATACGTACGTCGCGTCGTGCATGGTGCGATATGGAAGACAATAATACGGACTTGGATATGCAAATACCGTCAACTTCGGCTGTCGGTAATAACGTTGAAAATGTAGAATTTAGTAAGAAGACTGTGTGAATGTGTGGTGTGTGTCTTAATAATAACGGGATTTTCAACATTAAACTTTACTGATAAGCTTCAAATAATTTCCAAAGGAAGGACAAAACCGCCTATGAAAAATTTAACAACAAAAATGAAAAACTGTATTAGACATTTTTATCCGGAAAAACAATACGAACAATTTAAAAGGGTGTAAAAATATAAGTAAATTATTTTGTTGGCTATGTTTACTTTTTGAAAATGAAAAAGGTCTCTGGAATAAAACTGGTTTTTCCGATTTAAAAAATTTCCATAAAGCTGTAAAAAGAGTCCAAAGCGCATTTGCAGGCCGTCATAAATGAAAAAGTCTTCAGCAAACCCAGAATTGAACACGCCCTTAATAAACAGTTGGAAATTAGTCACCGCCAACACAATGAACCAGTCGATAAAAATAGGCAAATATTAAGAAGACTTATCGATGTTGTTTGTTTTCTCGGACAGCACGAATTGGGATTTAGAGGTCATGACGAAACAAGGGTTTCTTCAAATAGAGGAAATTTTCAAGATTTACTTAGTTTAATGGCTAAATATGACGATTGCTTAAAAACTCATTTAGAGCAGTCTAGCGTTTTTCGCGGAACGTCGAATCGAATCCAGAATGATTTAATTTCCGCTGTTGCAACCATTATTCTAAAAAGAATTAAGCAGGAGATGGGCGAGGCGCGGTTCATTGCTATTGTTCTGGAGAAACAACTGATATCATTAATTTTAGCCAATTATCTATAGTAATACGCTACGTTAAAACAGACGGAAGTATTCAAGAGCGATTTTTAGGTTTTAAGAATGTGTCCGAAAATCGTACAGCAGATGCATTATATACCGTAGTTTAAAACGTTACTAAAGAAATTAATGGAGAGAAAAAATTAGTTTCTCAAAGCTATGATGTTGTTGAAGTGATTGCAGGAAAATTAGGGGGTCTGCAAGCTAAAATTGTTTTGCTCATAAATTAAATTTAGTTTTATCCCAGTCCATCAATCACATTAAAGAATGTAAAGTATTTTTCGTTACTTTAAGTGGCATGGCTGCTTTTTTTCCAAGTCAACAAAACGTACACAAGATTTGGACTCCATTGTCCACAGTAGTAGTAGCTCCTACTAGGTGGAACTACAATGGAAGACTTGTGTTAACATTATCTGAAAATCGTGAATTACTGATTGAACTATTTGAGAATATAATAGAAAATAATGAAACGTGGGACTCAGAAGCAATAAATAGTTCAAGGGGGTTTTTGGACTGTTTGAAACGACATTTTAATTTTAATTATTTGTTAAACATATTTTCAGAAATATTTCCATTCTCGGACAATGTTTTTAATATATTACAAACTAAAACAAATGATATTGCTTTTTGCCTAAAAAATGTAGATGATTTTAAGTCCATGTTAAGCCAAATGACTTTGACCTATTTTGGGAGAAAGCGATGACGTTAAATGTAGAGCCATAAGCCAAGCGTCTTCGAACAGACAAGGGGGGAGATGATCAAACATCATACAGACGCCTCTTTTATGAAATAATCGATCAAATTCAGTAACAAATAAACTATAGATTTAACGGTTTAAATGATTTTAAATTCCTCGAGCTCTGCAATTTTGATCCATTCAAAGGAAAAACTTTTCCAGAAGATGCGTTTAAATCTCTTCTTCTTCATTATGGCCAGTTCTTCGACCGAGTGTTACTGCAATGTGAACTAAAAGTGATTTACGAAACTGATGACATTAGCGCAAAAAATAACGCTAGGGAACTAATGCAATTTTTAAAAGACAAGGACCTGGAAGATGCCTACACCGATGTGTCGAAATTGTGTGAATTAATATTGACAATAACTGCCACAAGTTCATCAGTAGAACGCAATTTTTTAACACACAAATAGCTTCCCAGTTTGTTGATGTTTTTGTTTATTTACCGTTGAAAAAATATTTTTACACAAGGTGCAGAAATAGTTTCCTGTTATGGGATAGCTGTTCTAATTTGTAACCTCGCTTACAGTAAGTTATAAAAAAACATTAATATCTCAGTAGCTTAACAATAACAAACCATTTTGTAGTGTGACTAATGAAGGGTTAAAATAAATCCGAAAGCTAGTAAAGTAAATAGAGTAATCAATTAAATGTCCCAGAAAAAACAAACAAAATTAATTGGCTGCAACCCCGCTACTCTCTTTGGTCATTATATATAAATATATATATAGATATAAATATATATATATATATATATATATATATATATATATATATATATATATAATGGTTCCTTGGGCCTGAAACAAACATAGATTCATGTTTTGGTCATTTCTTGACACAATGGTGAAAGAAGGAGTGATTTCCTCATCTTTAGTTCTTTCGTATATAACTTTTTACGACCTGTTTCATCTTGTGACAAAATGTCCAAAATTCCTTTGGTTATGTCATCTTGTGCTCCCAAGTAGGTTGCATCTAAAGCGATATAGTAATAGTACCTACAGATGGCGCCACTGGTTGTCTATTTCCTTTATCGACTTTCAAAGTCGAATGACATGACACCTTCTTTGTTTGAAAGTTGGGGTATTGCGGTTTTAATATTGATACCCTCCAAGGAAACTGCCTGATGAGCCATGCCGGGGCAGATACCACAGTAGCAGAATGGTTCCTTTGTCTTGAAACAAGCATAGCGTCAAGTTTTGGTCGTTTCTTGACTCAATAGTTAAGGAAGGAGTAATATTCTCATCTTTAATTATTTCGTATATAACTTTTTACGAACAAGCACAGCACAAAAGTCGATTATATATATATATATATATATATATATATATATATATATATATATATATATATATATATATAGTCATATAAATACAAAAATGTTATAGATGTCTGAATCAACGACAATTTACACAGGGGTTTTACTAAAAAACATTATATAGTTTCAGCACATTAACGTTTTTAGTTAAAACTGTTTAAAATAATGCAACAATTCTTGAAAGAAACTTGTTTTTATTATATTAAACATTTGCAATTTTTGAAAATAAAAAAATAACCTAAAACAAAATAGCTGTTTCCTTTTTTACGTTTAAAAAAGCTCTCAAACAAACAAAACTTTTTAAACTCAAACCATAACAAATAAATCCTTAATTCTAAAATGTCTTTAAAAAAATACATTGTGGTTTCCTATTTTACAATAATATTATCAAAATTATAGTAAAAAGTTAAACTTGACTCTCTTCTGGACTTATTAGGACTTGATAATATGGCATATACATCATTTCGTGTACACATTTCTATATCATCTACTTGGGGAAAATGAAATTTATTGGTGTTTGCTCTGCGCCTAAGATACTTCACTTGATACGCATTATCTGAAATAATATCTTGCACACAACCAATATAATATATTGTGGTGTTTTTCACTGAAAATTTCACTAAAATATAGTTATTTAATTCTATTTTGTCTTCTTCTTGTAGTGATTCCAAACTTAGGTTTTCATCTGTCTCACTATCATAGTCATAATCAGATCCCGATAATTCGCTACTAGAGCTTGAAAATACCTTCTTTTTGACCTGTTTTATTTTTTTATTTTTGACTGATTCATTATCTGTGTAGGGTCTGTTCAATTTTCCTTTTCCTTTTTCAATCTTATTCTTTTGCTTTGTTTTCTTGTTTTCTTCTATTTCCTCTATTCTCTTTTTTTCAGGAGTTTCAGTGTAAATTCTTGACTTTCCCTGATTAGCTTTAGGTTTTTTTGGCTTAGTTTTGGGTCTTATCACTTTTGGGAGAGGTCGAACAGACTCAGGAGTTAAAGTTTCGATTTGCGCTTTAGTTTTTGCAGGACTGTCACTTTCGACTTCATCAAGAACAGGCAATATCACGGCTTCTTTGGAGGTAGATGGTTGGTTTCTAAAGTCTTCTGGTTCAATAGAGTCATTTTCAGTTTCTTCCTTCTCTTTTTCAGCTAAGGGATTTCCTGTAGGTTCGTTGTCATTAAATACTAAAGTGGCTTCAAAATCTTGGTCCGTAAAAGCTAAGGAGTTAACTGGCCATATTCCTGGTTTTTCAAAAGAACTGGTTATGTTACGTGGTGTAAATGCTTCTAAAAATGGGATTTTAGTGAGTCTTGGTATATGTTTAACTGTGACTGTTTTTCCAGGATTACTTGACGACCATTCATTTAAGGAAATTGCACATTTGCTTTTAAAGGGTCCAAAAACTCCAATATCAAGTGGTTGGAGTTTATGGGAGGTATGTGGTGGAAAAGAAAGAAGAACCACTCCATTTTCCCTTGCATAAAGTATGGCATTCAAAGTTGTATGGGACTCGTGGTTATCCATAAGAAGGAGTATTTTATTTTCCCTATTACATTTTGTATGTTTTACAATGTGTTCTAGTGTCTTAACAAACAATTCCCCGGTCATCCATCCTGATTTATTTCCAAAAGCGGCACTTGATGCAGGACTACCTTCCAGATACTCTTCTATATTTCTCACCCTCGGGAAAATGTATACAGGAGGAAGTGCAGTTCCTGTTGCGTTGATTATTATACTCTCCTCTCTCGGCCGAAGCAATAAGACCAATTTGTTTTTTCCCTTTTGTAGCTATGACCTTTGGTGGGTTCAATACGGTAGTCACACCGGTCTCATCTAGGTTAAAAATTCGTTCAGCTGTAAATTGGTATTTTTCCAACACGCTCTTGTAGTTATTAAAAAATTCATTAACTCTTGTCCTATTAAAACCTAGTCCTCTTGCCAAACTTGTGTTCTCTGGTTTTCTTAACGACAAAGTGCGATTTCGCTTCATGAAACCATATAGCCAGTCAACTCCTGCTTTCTTATGAGTATTCCAGATTTCTGGGTATTTGCAACTTGGCAAAATTTTTGCGTAATCATATACCATGACCCTTACTTGCTCATAAGTCAAGCCATAATTCATATTTGAGCATTGCTTCAAATAGTTTACGAGCTTTTCTTCTTGCTCTGTCGAAAATACTTTTCTAGTAGCATATTTGCCTAGAACAAGAAAATACGTTACTGTTACATTTTGTCAATTAAGTCCTTAGAGAACAAACAAAGAACAAATAACTATTTTTGTTTACCCTTCTGTTGCAATTCCGATTCACTTTCATAGCCATCATCATCATTTCTTTGCAAATACTCTTCGACGGTCATAGTTTTTAGTATCTGTTTTATTCGGGACTGCAAAGCTTGCCTTTTAATACCAAAAACTCGACCAGCTTCTCTTTGGTTCATGTTTTTTGATAAAACTTCTCTCAAGGCCTGCCGCATTGTAGCTTCATTTATATTAGCCCTATTTGTTTTGGGCTTATAATTGCGAACCATCTATAAAATAATTATACAATTTATACAATAACTGCTTAATACGCACTTATTAATATGTAGAGCACACAGCCGTGTGGGGCACTTTCGGCCACTGCCGAAAGTGCCCCACCAGCAGTGCTTAAAGTGCCCCAACCGGGGGCAAAAATATTTGGCTTTAAAATGAAATGAATTATAGGTTATGTTAATGTAAATAATTAAACTACATATACCAAAGCTAACATAACCCGATTTTGGAAAAACTGGAATTAATATAAATATATATATATATATATATATATATATATATATATATATATATATATATATATACAGGGTGATCTTGGTGATATTTTACACCCCACCCTAATATTACTAGGACATCCTCATATGACCCTTAATGTTTTGACAAGGACAGGTTAATTGGATAATTTTTAGAAATAAGTTTTTTTAGGTTTCACCAGGCCGCATACTGCATTTTTACCAAACTTTTACCAGATCATCTCCATAAGGGAAGTAAAGATACACTCTTTTATTTTGTGAAGGTAAAAAGTTTATTAGAATAGTTACATAATAATTTAATTACAATAAATACTAAGTCTTTTGGAGAAGTCTATTGTTTATAGATCCTTGGAATCTACGTCATTCTTTTCTACATTCTGCACGATCGGCATTTGCGGGCCAGTTGCAAATGTGACTTGCCGTATGGTAAACCAATCCGTCTTGACATGAAAATTCTTTTGGCTTTCCATGATCACATCGATAATACTGTAAATAAAATATTAAGGTAAATTAATCAGTTCGTAATATGTAGGTATCATAGGCGAATCCTAATCATAGTCATAATCATAATCATCGCATCCACCATTTCGTAAAAACATACAGTGTATTGCGAATCCAAGGTTTTGTTTATTTGGGGAGGGGCGCCGTGACCAATATGATTGATACAATATTAATAAAATGTTAAAATACATTAAAATAATTTAGTATAAGAATATGAGACGCATTCACCACATCGTCCAGAAATATTATTAAAGAAAGACCTATTGGTTTTATAAAAAAATACGCAATAAAGAGATACAAAAAATAGTGTTGAGAGGTCCCGGTAAACAGACGATCATTTCAAAAACAAATCATGTATATTGGTGCAGTACAACGCTCTCATGAACTTGCTGAAAAAGTTGGCTTAGTGTTTTGAATATATAGATTGTTTCTGCTGCTAATTACTCTCTACATCATACTGAATTTTCGATATGCGCTTAACTTATAGCATTAAAAATAAAAATATTCATAGCGTCATGTTTTTGGTCTTTTGGTGGTTTCTTGACACAATGGTGAAAGAAGGAGTAATTTCCTTATCTTTAGTTCTTTCGTATATAACTTTTTACGACCAAGAACCGCACAGGAATTGATATTTCTGTTTTCTTCTATTTTTGCACAGATGTGTCATCTTTGGACAAGATTATATTATAGTCTTATAAATAAAAATATTCTTGGGAATGAACTTAAACAACAAAACAAAATTAATTTAATTTTTATTGTCGCATAAGATAAAACTTCTGGGAAGGCTGCAGCCCGGTAGCCCCCTCCCCCTGGATTCGCCTATGGTAACAATATTTTACTGCTTGTATATTTTATTTAGTTCGTACAGAAATAAAAATGGGTCCCAGATCAAAATATCATACAGACAAATGTGTGTTACGTATTTTTTTCTGGAATGCCAAAGCCTACTCTAAATTCATTAAAAAACAATGTATATTTGTATGAAATTCGTGGATGATAACAGCAAGTAAATGAAAAATAATATTAAAACATCTTTTTACATAACATCAAAATTGAAACCCACAAAAATATTTAAATATTTTCACATTCAGTTTTGTGTTTCTCTAAAACTATCACGCAAATTAAAAATTGCAAGTAAGGAAGTAATCGGTTAGACAATGGAAAATGTAAAAGGTCTGCCCTCGAGTGAAGTTCGAACCCACAACCTCTGTCTTACCGGGACAACGCTCTAACCAAATAAATCTCTCAAGGAACTCGATAGCAAACTGGCAAAGCAGGCTTGGTCTACTTTTCAACGCCCCACTAATCGGCATTGGTTCTGCTTCGTAAGAACGCTCCAAAGAAAAGTTAGGTAAATTTGTGAAATTAAAGACAAATGTAAGTGTAAAAAATTTACCTTCAGGTGGGATTAGAACCCACAAACTCTGTCTTATCGCTCTCAATGCTCTAACTAACTAAGCTATCGAGAAATCCGATAGCAAGCTGGCAAAGCTAGGCTATATGATTCTCCCCGCCCGCGGGATGACTGTCAAGTCAAACCTTTTATATATATCCTTTCATTGAATTCCAAAGTTTTGAAAAAAAGGTAAAATTTTGTCTTAGAGCAAGTAATTATCTTAACAGTCTAAATTTTATCGCAAAAGTAATTTTATATTTTCATCATAAACAACAAACATGAAAAATATGTTCGTGTTCATATGTCAGTTTTGAGTTGCATACAGGGTTATTGCACTGTAATTAAAATCTTCTATGATAAATGCAGTAAATTAGTATTCCCTGAATGACATAGAATGAAAGCTATGACGATTGGTGAAGACAGGAAATATTAATAACCGGCCTACGTCTCTCCTAACTCACCAGTAAAGAACCCTGAAGATACATCATGCAATCGAAGGCGAAACGTCGGAACCATAATTTCTTAATTCCCTAAATAAATTATCTAGCAGATATTTTTTTAAAATAATGCAAGCATGTACATGGAAACTTTCAATATAACTTACCTTGGTACAGTCTGGATGAGGCATGAAATCTCCTTTGCAGTCCTTAGGATAATCTATCTCGTTCGATGCGCCAGAACTTGTTGATACTGGATCTTCTGTCGAAGGACTTGAACTTGTTGTTGAGGGTTTTGTCGTAGATCTGTGAGTGGTGGATTGGGTAGAAGAATCAGGTACCCACTGGCCAGGTTTAGGAGTCGTAGGAACTGGTTTGGATGAACCGTCAGCAGATGGCGTACTAGGAGGTTTTGCCCATTCAGGCTAAAAAGATGAAAGCAATGTGAAAGTTAATTAGAAGTTTGCTACTAATAGCAAGTAGTAGTATTTTGCTTTGTTACTACCGGATTTAGTATATATATATATATATATATATATATATATATATATATATATATATATATATATATATATATGTGTGTGTTTTCATTCCGGGTGTACATCCGTTCACTACTGTCGTTCTGAAAAGAACAGTTTTGCTGACGTTTCGCCAAAATCACATTTGGCATTTTCGAAGCTTTCTTTCTCGCGTCCGAATAGAGACTCGACAGTAGTGAACGGATGTACACCCGGAATGAAAACACATTGTATTTTTCCATCCGTGAAGGAGGCAAAATCAACACATATATATATATATATATATATATATATATATATATATATATGTATATGTATATATATGTATGTATATATATATATATATATATATATATATGTATATATCTATATGTATATATATATATATATATATATATATATATATATATATATATATATATATATACAGGGTGGTCCATCTCAGCACCCTTCTTCTGTAGCTCACTTATCATTTGATTCATGAATTTGAAATTTTGCACAACTCATATGTATATTAGGGCGCATTTTCTAAAAATATTTTTGATTATACAGGGTGACCCAAAAAAGTGTGACGCCACAATGACATATTTTTTTAAATTAGATGACCTATATTTTCTTGCATATTTATATGCCTTTCATAGTTGTTTAGATCATCCTAAAATTTTATTGGATTCTATTAGTAAATAACGGAATTTACACCACTGGTTAAAAAAATTAAAAATAAATATTGCCTCCACATGAAAAAACATTAAATAAGGTTTGACAATCTCGTTGACCAAATTTAAACGATCTAAACTATACAGGGTCTAAAAAATTTAGTGTCAAAATTACCAAACTTCAAAGTGCATTTTGTTTCTTATTTTAAACGTCAATCCTATTCTTTTTTCATTGCAATCGATGCGTAATTGAAAAATAAAACTTTTTTGTAAATGCATGTTTATTAAAATTTCCAACGTATTAAAAGATATTCGCCAAAAATTGGTACCTAAAGCGTCCTATTTTAGCAAGCATTTTAATGAAAATATATCAAAATATGCATTTAAATACAAAAATTGCCAAAATATGCATTTGCATATGCTTTCATGCATATCGTAAACCTATCACCTCCAGCTTACCCTGGAGACAAAAAATCTCCGGAAATCCGACCCGTTGCTATGGCAACGTTGAAAAATAAACAGGTGTAAAATTTTCATTTAATTTTGATAATCACATATCAAAAATCCAGCAAAATTTGACTGTTTGTTTTAGTGTAATAAAGATTTAGTATAAATTGGAATTTTCATATTTTAGGTACAGTAGAAATGAAAGAAAAATGATTGGATTCTGGAATACAGCTCCACCCTGTATAAGTTTATATTTACTTTTATATACATTAGCTTTTAATCAAAGATATTCTAAGCGAATACATATTAAGTATTTAAAATTTAAAAAAAAAAATAAAAATTATGCGTAAAACGTGGAAAATGCAACATTCCAACTTCGTCACGCCGTCTATCAAAAACTAACCGCATTATTTAGCTGTGGCCATGCAAGCTTTTGTTCACGGGTATTTTTCATAAGAAATTTGTGTGGTCTTTTGTAGTACACGGGCTGGTAAACATTAATTCCATTATCATACATAACGGCAAAAAATACATTTAAAAAGGGAAACGGGCAGTCTATTTTTCGGGCCTGTCGGAAATATCGTATTTGCATTATTACGAATATAAAGAAAACAAAACTTACTCGTGGTGTAGTTGTTATCGTTGGTTCGGGAACAGAATATCCTTTCATATTGGCATGCAAAATGTGGAGAAGAACATTTTTGGGACCGCAAATCCCTTGAAAATCATCCATGTCTATGGACCAAGTCATAGCGCCACCGTATCCCTTGGATTTTATGAAATCCATTTTAATCTGGATACTTTCTGGATCCTCATAACCGACCCACTGGGTACCTAAAATTGAAAATATATTTAGAAAACGTGTGAATTTTGTTGTTTATTTTTTATAGTTTTAGCCTAATCTAAAATTACTATGAAGATCGCAAGGTAACCATAAAATGGTTAATGGATTCGGCGAAGTACGAACGGTTTTGACTGATTTAAATAACTTTAACTGGGGACAACTTTTTGAATTAACAGACCTAGATGAAATGATCGAATTCTTAAACACAAATATTTTAATTAATCTTCACGCACCGATAAAAACGGCCAAAATCACTAAGGCACCTGCCCCTTGGCTCACAGACAACCTTAAACTTATGATAAAATTAAAACATAAAGCATTAAGTAAGTACAAAAAACAGCGAACTGAGCAATCCTGGCAAGAGTTTAAGGAATTAAGAAATGTTGTCAATATGGCTGTTAAGTCAGAAAAGAAAGCATTTCTCCAACATTCATTCAGAACAGACCCCAAAACTTTTGGCGCACTCTCAAATACCTCAATGTTCACTCTAGTTCAACCCAAGATCAATCATATTTTAATATCACCAACACTCCTCAAACGAATTTAAACAACACCAATGTTGTTAATAACCATTATAAATATAAAATATTTGAAACCGTGCATAACTTAGAAAGTTTTGTGTTTACTAACGTTGATCTGGAGGAGGTTGAAAAAATAATTAATGGCATAAAATCCTAACGCTACGAGGCCCGACGGAATTAATATTAAAATGTTACTTTACGTAACCCCATCTTTACCGCATATTACTTTCATTATCAATAACTGTTTATCTGCTAACAGGTTTCCTGAATGTTGGAAGAGTGCTAATGTGATTCCCATCCCTAAGACTTCCAACCCCTCCCAACCTTCACATTTCCGGCCTATTAGTATTCTCTCAACTATGTCAAAAATATTAGAAAAAATAGTCGAAAAGCAATTTGGTAATTTTATAAATGTAAAATAATATTATTCCAATTACACAATATGGTTTTCGTGAGCACCATGGTACTAATACTGCCCTTGTTGAAATTCCTGATGACATCTTTCGAGCGACAGATAAAGGTCAAAACACCTGTTTAATACTTTAGACTACAGCAAAGCTTTTGACACCTTAGACCATAGTCTTTTGTTTTTTAAGTTAAAATATTTTGGGATAGGAGATGCTGCGATTGACTTTTTCAAAAGCTATTTTAGCAATCGAAAACAAAGGGTGTTTTTTGGTAATAAATTTTCCGAATATGCAAGTGTAGATAAGGGGGTTGCGCAAGGCTTGTT